>CM073604.1:25566437-26166437 GCA_037074985.1 Solanum bulbocastanum | reverse complement strand
ATTATTGTTGTATCTAATACATTATTGAGAAACAATTATTTGCATAGAGTTTTTATCAATGTATCTTATTAAGTGTATATGTATCTAATGAATATATTAGAAATTTATGCATGTTTTTGACACAATTTGTTTTGTCATGTATCTGAGTCATGTCATATGTATATGCTTTTCTATCATGTATCTTAATAGGAAAATACATAAAATCCCCCCCCCCCCCCCCAAAAAAAAAAAAAAAAAAAAAACTTGTTTGCATAACTTAGTTTAGCAATGCAACTTTACAGACGTTTTTTTACCCCCCCCCCCCCCCTCCCCAATGTAGTTTCAGTTGAATTAAATTACCCCCTAAAAGATGACATGGCAAGATTTGTATCATCAATTTTCTATAGGCGCGTGAAGATGGAAAAAAAAGAAAAAGTTGTTTCAAACTATGCACGTGTCATCTTCTCATAGGATGACAAAATAAATTTATTACTCCATATTTTACTATTTCTAAAAAATATTTTCTTTTTATTTCAAAATTTCTCTTTCTTTTATCCATTTTTTTCCTACTTTTTGTACCTTCCTCTTTCTTCTTTTTCAGTCCATCACACCCAGTTGCAACAGAGCATTTTTTCCCAAATGACAATATATTTCTTTTCTTTTCGTTTCTCCTTTTTAATCTTTTCTTTGTTTTTGTGTTCTTCTTTGACAAGAAACTTGATGTTCAGTTCTTCGACACGATTTACGGCGACTTATTTTCGACAGCAAGAAAGTGTCAAATCATTCGTTAAAGAAGTCAACAAAAAATAGATCATAGAATCTTCACCCAACTTACAAAAAAAACTAATATTCTTATGGAAAGAATATTTTCGATCTTCAAAAGAGGGGGTTGAGGAGTAGCTGAAATCAGAATTGAAATTGAAATTGGAATTGAATAAAAGTTTTTATAGACTTTGTTGTTAGTTCATGTAAGAAGAAAAGTTGAAAAAAAATTGTTATACCTTAGAGTTGCAAAGGTTGTTCGAATTTCTCTTTAGAAAATGAGAAAATGAGAAGGTGGTGAACTTGAGGACAACAATGGGGAAAATTTAGTTATTTAGGGGATTTTAATAATTAATTAGAGATTAATTTATGAAACTATAATTAATAAAAAAATTAAAAATAATTAAGATGGAAAAAAAAAGAAAAAAATTAAATCTAATATAATTCCAAATTAAATTTGATTTTCCTTTTTAATTTTTTTTAAAAATATTATTTCTTACATGGATCTGATGTGGCGTTGATGTGGCACTGATGTGACCCTAATGAGGTGTGTGTGTAGTGCACTTCCTAGTATTGTACTGTTAGGGTGAGATTAAATTCACTTCAAAGATGTTAAGGGGGGTATTTAAATGCCCGTGTAGTTCAAGTACAAAAGTAAGTTATCGTGCAAAGTTCAGGGGTTTTTTTTTTATGTATTTTCTCTATCTTAATATTATCATATATATTTGTTATGTTATTACAATATATCTAACTATTTTCGGATTTATTTGGGATACATATTTTTGGATATAACGCATGAATTTGATACTTGATATATCAAACTATACATACAAAATATACATGAAATAATATTAGCTCATATAAATAGATACATTAAATTAAATATTAGATCATATAAATAGATACATGAAATTAATATTAGATACTTCTATGATACATATGAATGTGCTTGTATGATACTCATGTATCTAAGTGTTTAGTTTGTTGGATACATTATATTCGTTCATGGTTATGGTTAAAAAATCAAACCGAACCACAATTTGAACCAAACTGATTTAAAAAGTTGATATTTGGTTTGGTTTGATTAAGTTTGGTTTTAATTATTGAAAATAGATACTATTTGGTTTGATTTTACTAAAAAAACAACCATATTAATAATCAAACCTAACCGATGAATTAGATATGTAAAATTTATAATTATTTATATATTATTCATCAATAAAATATAAATATTTTGTTAAATTTTAATTAACTTAAGTCTTTAACTTTATCATTTTCTTAAACTCAACACTTTAACCCAACTATACCGATTCTAAGTCCAAGCCCAACAAAATCCATTTTAGTCTTTACCTACCCTACTTCACATAAAATAGTCACGTTTTCTCTTAATTGAATCACTTTGTTCGTGTGATGATAACTCTAGTATTGCTTAATTTCTTAATTGATCCGACAAATTTTTAGTGGATTGTTCATGTGCTAGGTGTTTATGTCTATCGAGATACACAAGTCCTAAAAAAATTACTCCCTCCGTCCCATTTTATGTGACACTTTTAATATTTTGAGATTCAAACAAGTCTATCTTTGACCATAAATTTTTCATAGATCTTTTAAACATTTTGAATTATCAATTATTGTGACTTATAATACTTTTTACATAGTTTACGAATATATAAATTTTATTTAAAAAAATGAAGATTCCATTCGCAAATTCTCGGTCAAACTTAATTGTTTGACTCTCAAAAAATGAAAAGTGCCACATAAATTGGGAAGAGGGAATATTACTTTCAAATAGAATAAACCAGAAAAATTGAACCAAACCGAACCAAATCGAAAACAACCAAACGGCCAAAACGACAATTATTTATTTTGTTTGATTTGGTTTGGTTTTAGAAATTTAAAAACCGACTAGATTGGTTTGGTTTTGGTTTTGGTTTTAATCAATAATCGATCCAAACTGAACCACGAGCGCCCCAATATATTAATAATAGATACATCAAATTAAGATGCATTAAATTTCCAAAATTAATTGTGCATTTATCTTTAAAATCCTCAATTACTCCTCTAATTAAGGAAATTAGTTACTACCAATTAATTTAAATAAATAAAATATGATCTCGATCTTAAAATTGGGAAGATACATATATCTCGTGGATTCAGACTCACGTATCCTAAGCACGAGATATGATAGAGAAAGTAATATTTGAAACTATCAGGAATCTTAGTAATTAGTACCTAAATAGTGGAATTTATGTAGTTTGCCCCAATGTAATACCAACTACTCCCTCTATCCTTGATTTCTCATTCAATTTTCTTTTTTACTAGTCTATTTATAAAGATAAAAATAGTTTTTTGGTCAATTATATTCCCAATTAATTAATTTTCTAAAAGAAAAAAACTTCTTAAGAATCTTAAATTTTTAATTCATCATCTTCATAATTAATAGAAATAAAATGATATACTCAATTAAGCATGAAATGCAATAATCAGACAATTGGTCTATTTTGCCACCATTTGAACTTTCTGATTGTACAAGCTACCCAAATTAACTCCTTCCTCCTTGGGTTCCGTTGTGCTCTTCTCCTGTCTCTTGCTCCCAGGTTGGCATACATCGACTTCTGTGTTGTGGATGGCGACATCAATGGCGGAGGACAACAACTTTGAAGATGACTTGTATGCGATGTCCACTGACGATATTATTAGGGTTGCGCATCTACTTGACAACGAAATTTGAATTTTAAAGGTTCCAAATTTACTTTATTTAAATCTTGACACTCTATTGTGGATTTTAATTTACTTGTTTTGAATGTTGAATTCTAGGAAGAGCTGCAGAGAACGAATCTACAATTGGACTCATTCAAGGAAAAAATAAAAGGGAATCAGGAGAAAATTAAGCTGAACTAGCAACTTCCTTACTTGGTCGACAACATTTTTGAGGTATCTTATTATTACTTTGAAATGCTTCCTATTTACAAATTGATGAGAAAAAAATATGAGTGGAGTTATGGTTTGTAGCAGCTTCTGATTTTGGTGAAAAGAATGGGTTTCACTTATTATTACTTTTAGGCATCTATATTCTGGAATTCTGAAACCAGGGCTTTTATACCCTCATAAAAGCTTTGGGAGTGTATTAGTACACTATTTTCTAATATTTAAGTAGACACGTGGTTCTGTTCCTTAAATTCTTTATTCGTTTTCTTGGGCATCAACTTCTCTTGGAATAAAAATTGTAATCATCCTTCAGTATAGATATTGACGGTCTACGGATAAAGTAGCATGGAAATTTTTTGAATATCTGAAGAAAGAAAAGAAAACATTTCAGGATGAGGCTATAAACCACAATATAGTTAATGAGAAGGCATTTAGTGGAAGAGAATACAACAACGAGAACACCACCAACAATGCCTCAATCTCAAATGATTTGGGGTTGGTTATATGATTCTGACCATATTCCTTCAATTAAATTCATCTCATGTTAACATTATATAAAATATAAATTAAAAAATAGTAAAAACTATTTATATTTTCTTATGGCATATAAATATCTAGTAAGGCCAAAAAACTCCTAAAAAGTAAACAAACTAAAGTAAACACACTAATATGACTAAAACATAGTATGCATTTCTTGCCATTGTGTTATAGAAAGCACCTATCCTTTCCATCTCCCAAGTTATTTAAATTCTTCCTAAGGTATGGATGGATACTGGCATGTTCACATTTCAGAAATAGTGGCCTATTTTTGGAGGTAGGATGTGTAAGTTCGAGTAAAGTTTTTTCAGAGGTCTTTGATACTGTCACAATTCGAGCTACACCCTGGACGTGGCCGGCACTCGAGAACCATTGTTGGTCCCCAAGCAAACCCTTATCCTGGCTGACTACAAGCGATAGACTAACTCAAGCATACAAAGCTTAAAAACTGAATAAAAATAGAATATTCAACTAGCTAACAATAGGCAACTCAAGTCTTTAATACATTAATAAGATAAATGAAATAGACTTCTCAAGCTTTCCTATCTATCTATGAAGCCTCTAACTGACAAAGATGGAAGTCGGGACAAAACCCACGACATCCTAACAATAGATATAACTGAAAAGTAAACGAAATCCTCCGAAAGCAAGGAGGCTCACCATAGCTTACTCGAACTCCATGTGGTATCAACAAAGCTCCTGTTAATGATCCCAAATGCCAGAATCTGCATCATGAAAGAATGCAGGCCAAATGACTCAACATAAGCTTGAAACTTGATAAAAAGGAAACATGCTTACCTCTTCTAAAACTAGCTCAACTCAAGAATACTCAAAACTACTCAAACTTACTCAACTCACAAGTACTCAAGGATAAGATAATCAACTCAGTAATAAGGTTCTCAACTCAGTAATAGGATATTCAACTTAGTGAAATAAGGCTCAACTCAATAATGACACACTCGACTTTGGGTACTCAGACTCTGGATACTCAACTCTAGATACTCAACTCAATATAAAGTAACAATAAAAGATGCAATATATGGAAAACTTTTAAAATAGTAAAAAACAACTCAATGTATTTAAGAATACAATATACTAAGTCTGTATGCAAGGATACAAAATAAACTTTGTATATGAAAATACATAATAAACTCTGTGTATAAAAATACAAATATCTCTGTGGGACTCTCTCTAACCGACAACCATCACTTAAGAGTTATTGTGATGATACATCATTTTGCCTCACACTGACAGGGCAGTCCCACACCTTGCCAAGGGTATAAAACCTGAATAATAAGTGGATCCATTATTCTATGCTAAAAAGCACTAAGGAATCATCTAAAATGTATGACCCTTTTCTACCCATGGTGGCTACATGGTTTATGGGGGTTGTGAGTTTTCTGAACTCTCCTCCATATTGATGCTCAATACTATTCCCAAAATATGATACTAGCTCTTATGTTTAAAAACATACTTCTTTCTGTGATTTGAGATACTTGCTCAAAACTTAGCTCAAAGGCTATCTTGGAAATCAAATTTTCCTCTCTCGCTTAATTGTGAAAGCATTTACTCTTTTCTGAAAACTAGCTCAAAGGTTCTTCGGAAATCAAGGTTTCCTTTTCTTGTTTAAATGTGAAAATATTTTCTCTTTGGGAATACTTAGTTCCTATATAATATTTTAAAGAAACTGAACTTCATTTTTACTCTTACTTAACTCAATGCTCAAGTCTTAAAACAAGTTTAAAGCATTTGTAAAAGACTTCTTAAAATACGGTTCATGTCAAATTATGGATGTGAACTACTCAATACAAGATTTTCAATAACCATATATAGAACTCAATACTTGGAACTCAAGAACATAAATGATAATACTCACTTCAAGAATGTTCAACTTAGAGGATTCATGCGGAATTATGAGGAAGAACTACTCAACTCAGGGACTCAAAGATACTTCTCATTTCAAGACTGTTCGACTTATAGGGTTCATGCGGAATTATGGGCATGAACTATTCAATTCAAGGGCTTAATAGGTAACATGTAATAGTCCCATGATTACATATATAATCTCAAAGGAGATTAGGAACTCAATAATCAAGACTTAGAACTTGAAGATACTACTCTTCTCAATGATGCTCAATTTATAGAGTTCATGCGGAATTATGGGCATGAACGACTCGACTCAAAGGTCTACATAACTACATGGAATTCATGTATACAAATCTTCTCATTCTATTACTTACTTACTCAAAAAATTTACTCAAATCGATGATGGATCTCAAAGGATTCACAATTGAACTCAAAGAATTCCTTGAACTCTACTCTTAACTCTCTCTTGAATGTGAATTATGAATTCAAGTGTTATGACTCATGATATGAAGGATATCGGTGATAGTGTAGACTCATGAATACATTCTCCTCACTTTCATGCTCACTTAGTTGAGTCTTGAAACAAGTTATTTGAAATTGTAGAAGACTTCTCAAAAGGATTCAAATGGACTCTCTCAAAATGTGCGGAAGAACTCTCAAAACTTTAACTCTTAAATTTACCTTGAATTTGAATTATTAATTTAAGGTTATGATTCATGTTATGAATGATTTCTAAGTGTTTATAAGTACTTTAGAGTGATTAAAATCAAAGGGAGTGAAGGTACACTTAAAAGGGCTCAAACGGGACAATCGACCGAAAAGGATAGTGGGCAGGCGACCCTGGCGCATTCCGGGCGCTAGGCGCCTGCCCCAAACTTCAGAGGTGGCATATGGTCACACTACAGGGGTAGTGCCCCATCCCCTTGGGCACATCTAGGGCGAGCCGCCCCAACCTCTCCCCAGGCCAAGCTCGACGAATTTCGCCTTTTTTTTTTTAATCCTAAATCTCTTTTAATCAATTTCTTGTCTCAAGTTTTCCTTAGATTCAATTACCCAACCTAAGTACACACTAATACACTCCAAAAAACACTCAAAACAATCACTTTCATCTCAATAAATCATCAAAACCCCAACAAAACAAGATTTAAAATGAACTTCAAGAACACCTATCAAGAACTTAAATCTTTCAACTTTTGAGAGTGAAATTACACTGAAAATAACATGTTTGGCATGTGGATGAAAAAACCCAATACTATGGAACCTTACATACCTCTTAGGAATCAAATCCATGGCAAAAATCCGCAAACAAACTCAAGAACGTTGACGAACGCCTTGATCCTCTCCTCTTTTCTCCTCTTTTATCTTTTTTTCTCTTCTTGAACTCTCAACTAAAACCCTAGGCATATATTAGGATTATAAAACTGAACCTAATTAGAGTAGACTCCAAAAATATTACTAAAAATGAATTAATCTGATTGGGTAAGGAAATGACAAAAATACCTCTCTAAAATCCTGTTTTGACTTTCCTTATCTAGACACCCAACTTCTAATGGACATATCTCCCTAATATGAAATCAAAATTGAGAAAACTCGGTGGCATTCGAAAGATAATTGAAATATCTTTCCTACGGTATCTGGTAGCACACCTAACTGATCTTGAGCTAGGAGTTATGGCCGTTTGAATTCTACCCAAAACTCATACCTAGCCTAACTTGCAAAATTTCAGATTTTGCTATTTCCAATTCAGTTCTTTTTGGAACTCAAGGTGCTACATCTAGTGACCTAACCTTAATGCTTAAGAAATTTGAAATTCCTTAGTAAAATCTTCCTCACAACGAAGGATGATTCGAGTCTCAGTTCGAAAAAATTTCTGGGGTGTTACGATATCTCCCCCTTGGGATCATTCGTCCTCGAATGACGACTGGGCTGGGTATGGAATGGGGTTACTCTTACTAAGGTCTGAGTCTAATGGTATGCTCTTACTATATTCAAGCTTAACCCAAATCCTTAGGTACAGATTCTATACCTCTCTATAGGGAATCTCCTCCCAAGACTATTATTCTTTAATACCACATTCAAGCTTAGTATTCTAACAACTCCATGGACCCCTACTAACCAACTCCTTCAGAACCAACTAAGGGCTCTCATTTAACCATTCCTCACATTACAACCTCATCCTTCAATTACTCCTCATTTATAACCTTAGATGGAATTATCGCACCATCACTATCACAATAAAAACATCAACCTCTTGTATCTAACACCAATCTACTACTAAAAGGACCTCTAAAAAGATATCCCCCAAACTCTTTGGAACTCATTACTATCTTACTCTCAAACACTTGACTTGATTTCTCATCTTGTCATCTCCCCGTTAGGTCTAAAGCTAACACTTAAAAGCTATGGACCTATTACATCATCTCTAAATGGTCTACCTCTTCTTTTAAAATAACACTCGAGAGAAGTTTATCTCATGCCTACCAAACTCACTATAAGTGGTACTAAGACCTCTCTCTAAGGCGTCTCCCTTAACCTCTTCTGGTTACATACCCTCTCAGTACACCTCTTAACGCTCTTGTTACTCTTGTGACTTAGCCATACTTTACTGGCCTTATCTAAAGGTTAGGGTTTCTCACATATACCACTTATCTTCAGTGCAACTAACATCTCAATTCCTCACTTACTCTATGTCAAGTCTACCATATCAAATATCAAGACTAACATCATCACCCTCAAGTTCCCATTCTTTGGATCATGAAACTCATCTCAAATTCAAGCTTAATATTCATTACTAAACTCGAATATCAATACGATTGCTCGCCTACTATACTGTGCCTCATTACTTGATCATTTCTATAACTCTCTGAACATCATGACCCTCTCAAACAAATCATAAGCCTAGCTTAGATCTTTAACTTCATAAATACTCTGCTCTCTTTTCCAACACATGAATTTAGTCTTCTCTAATACGATGGCACATCGACATTAACTATATTCTAGTTAGAAAATATATACTCTATCTGATCTTAACTAGCAACTCTTACTCTACCCAAAAGGGAAAACTCCTCATCAATAACTTACTGGGTGCATGACTATAATAACATAGGTTGCCTTAACACTATCTCCGTTTCTAGGATTACTAAACCTCTACATACTTTCCTCTAGCTCTGGGCTCTTTCACTACTACTGCTCATGATCTCATAACTAATGATACCTTTTAGGGTGAAAATACTACCCAAGCTCTAAACATACTTCCTCATAAGGACCTCAGCTGAAACAAGGCTTAAGGAAAAGAGTACAACTCACTTTTAGCTCAAACGCATGATTCATATGAACATGAGTGCATTCCTCGGAACTCAACACTTAACTCACTCTTGGGCTTCTCTCAAGCCCCTCTGGGAATCTTCTGACTTTCTCAAGACTCTTGCTAAGAACAACTCGTCCATAAGTATCTTTACACTTTACTTCTCAACCACATTTAGTATGATAGGTAGTCGAATGAATCTGAGAAACGCACATAAATCACTATGACTTAACTCTATTACACGATTACGAGTATGAAATAAGGGAAACTTTTCTTAAATGTCTGTAGTCCCTCATTTATAGAAGTGGGCCCCTCACAACCATAAACAAGATCCTACTGACACGGCTTCATAGACACCCTAGGACACTTGAACTCTGTGCTCTGATACCAAGTTTGTCATGACTCGAGCCTACACCCTAGACGTGGCTGACACTCAAGAACCATTGCTGGTCCCCAAGAGAACCCTTATCCTGGCTGGCTATAAGCGGAAGACTAACTCAAGCATACAAAGCTTAAAAAATAAATAAAGATAGAATATTCAACTAGCCAATAATAGACAACTCAAGTCTTTAATACATTTAATAAGATAAATGAAACAAACTTCTCAAACTCTACTATCTATCTATGAAGCCTCTAACTGACAAAGATGGAAGTCAAGACAAGACCCACGACATCCTAACAACTGATTTAACTGAAAAGTAAATGAAATCCTCTGGAAGCAAGGAGGTTCACCATAGCTAACTTGGGTATCACGAATCTCCTGTTGATGATCCCGAATACCTGAATCTGCATCATGAAAGGATGCAGGCCAAATGGCTCAGTACATGGAATGTACGAGCATGTAAGGGGAATTCTAAAGCATAACATAAGCTTGAAACTTGACAAAAAGGAAACATACTTACCTCTTCTAAAACTGGCTCAACTCAAGGAATACTCAAGAATACTCAAAACTACTCAATCTTACTCAACTCAGAAGTACTCAAGGATAAGATACTCAACTCAGTAATAAGATTCTCAATTTAGTAATAGGATATTCAATTCAGTGAAATAAGGCTCAACTCAATAATGAGACACTCAACTCTAGGTACTAAACTCTGGATACTCAACTCTGGATAATCAACTCAATATAAAGTAACAATAAGAGATGCAATATATGGAAAACTTTTAAAATAGTAGAAAGCAAATTAATGTATTTAAGAATACAATATACTCAGTTTGTATGCAAGGATACAAAATAAACTTTGTTTGTATATGAAAATACAAAAATAAACTCTGTGTGTATAAAAATACAAATATATTTGTGGGAGTTTCTCTAACCTATAACCATCACTTAAGAGCTATTGTGATGATACAACATTTTGCCTCACGCTGCCAGTGTTGTCCTATACCTTGCCAAGGGTATAGAACCTGACTGCTAAGTGGATCTACTAGTCAATGCTAAAAAGCACTAAGGAATCATCTAAAAAGTATGACCCTTTTCTACCCATGGTGGCTACATGGTTTATGGGGGCTGTGAGTTGTGTGAACTCTCCTCCATATCGGTGCTTAATACTACTCTCAAAATATGATACTAGCTCTTATATTTAAAAACATACTTCTTCCTGTGATTTGAGATAATTTCTCAAAACTTAGCTCAAAGGCTATCTTGGAAATCAAATTTCCTCTCTCGTTTAATTGTGAAAGCATTTACTCTTTTCTGAAAACTAGCTCAAAGGCTCTTTGGAAATCAAGGTTTCCTTTTAATGTTTAAATGTGAAAATATTTTCCCTTTGGGAATACTTAGTTCCCATATAATCTTTTGAAGAAACTAAACTTCAGTTTTACTCTTACTCAATTCAATGCTCAAGTCTTAAAACAAGTTTAAAGCATTTGTAAAAGACTTCTTAAAATATAATTCATGTCGAATTATGGACGTGAACGACTCAATACAAGATTTTCAATAACCATATATAAAACTGAATACTTAGAACTCAAGAACTTCAATGATACTGCTCATTTTAAGAATGCTCAATTCAAAGGGTTCATGCGGAATTATGAGCGTGAACTACTCAACTCAAGGACTCAAAGATACTTTTCATCTCCAGACTGTTCGACTTATAGAGTTCATGTGGAATTATTGGCATGAAAAATTCAACTCAAGGGCTTCATAGGTAACATGTAATAGTCCCATTATTAGATATGTAATCTCAAAGGGGATTAGGAACTCAATACTCAAGACTTAGAACTTGAAGATACTACTCTTCTCAGTGATGCTCAATTTATGGAGTTCATGCAGAATTATGGGCATGAACGACTCGACTCGAAGGTCTACATAACTACATGGAACTCATGTATACGAATCTTCTCATTCTCTTACTTACTTACTCAAAAACCTTACTCAAATCGATGATGGATCTCAAAGGATTCACAATTGAACTCAAAGAATTCCTTGAACTCTACTCTTAACTCTCTCTTGAATGTGAATTATGAATGCAAGAGTTATGACTCATGATATGAAGGACATACGTGATAGTGTAGACTCATGAATACTTTCTGCTCACTCTCATGCTCACTTACTTGAATCTTGAAACAAGTTATTAGAAATTATAGAAGACTCCTCAAAAGGATTCAAATGGACTCTGTCAAAATGTGCGGAAGAACTCTCAATACTTAACTCTTAACTTTACCTTGAATTTAAATTATTAATTCAAGGTTATGGTTCATGTTATGAATGATTTATAAGTGTTTATAAATATTTTAGAGTGATTAAAATCAAATGGTATGAAGGTACACTTAAAAGGGGCTCAAACAGGACAACCGACGGAAAAGAAGAGGGGGCAGGCAACCCTGGCGCGTTTCGGGTGTGGGGCGCTAGCCCCATCTTCAGAGGGTGCGTATGGGAGCACTACAGGGGCGCCTCCCCAAACCCTTGGGTGCATCTGGGGAGCGCCGCCCCAGCCTCTCCCCAGGCCAAGCTCGACGAATTTCACCTCTCGTTTTCTAATCCTAAATCGCTTTTAATTGATTTCTTTTCTCAGGTTTTCCTTCGATTCAACTACCAAAATAAGTACACACTAATCCTTTCAAAAAAATCACTTTCATCTCAAGAAATCATCTAAACCCCCAACAAAACAAGATTTAGAATAAACTTCAAGAACACCTATTAAGAACTGAAATACTTCAACTTTTGAGAGTGAAATTACGCTGAAAATAACATGTTTGGCGTGTGGGTGAACAAACCCAACACTATGGAAGCTTACATACCCCTTAGGGATCAAATCCATGGCGAAAATCCGCAAACCAACTCAACAACGTTGACGAACGCCTTGATCCTCTCCTCTTTTCTCCTATTTTCTCTTCATTTCTCTTCTTGAACTCTCAACTAAAACCCTAGGCATATATTAGGATTATAAAACTGAACCTAATCAGAGTAGACCCCTAAAATATTACTAAAAACAAATTAAATCTAATTGGATAAGGAAAAGACCAAAATACCCCTCTAAAATCCGATTTTGACTTTTCTTATCTAGACAACCCAACTCCTAATGGACATATCTCCATCATACGAACTCAAAATTGAGCAAACTCAGTGGCGTTGGAAAGATACTTCAAAGATCTTTCCTACGGTATCTGCTATCATACCTAAATCATCATGATCTAGTAATTATGATTGTTTGAAGTCGATCCAAACTCATACCTAGCTTAACTTGCAAAATTTAAGAGTTTGCTATTTCCAATTTAGTTCTTTTTGGAACTCAAGGTGCTACATCTGGTGACATGACCTTAATACTTAAGAAATTTGAAATTCCTTAGTAAAATCTTACTCACAACGAAGGATGATTTGAGTCTTAGTTCAAAAAAATTTATGGCGTGTTACAGATTTATCCATTTGTCCTCCCAGAAAGACATTTTGAAACCATTTCCCACCTTGAAACTGATTTTGGATGGTCAAAGGTTTCTAGTTGATCTCCTGGTGATGCATCATGTAACACCCCAGAAAATTTTTTAGCTAAGACTCAAACCGTTATTCATAGTGAGTGAGGTTTCATGAAGGAATTTAAAAATTTCTTAAGTGTTAAGGTCACTAGATGTAGCATCTCAGTTCCAAGAAGACTAAAGAGAATTCATTCAAGTCATTCCTTAGTTCTTCTGAGTTTAAGGTCAACTTCAAACGACCATAACTCTCAGTACAAGATGAGTTAGGTGTACCATGAGAAGTCAAATGAATGGTCTTTGAATTATCTTTCCAGTGCCATAGAGTTTGCTAAGTTTTGAGTTTGGATGTGTGAGATATGTCCTTTTTAAGTCAAGTTGTCCAATTAAGGATACCCAAAAATAGTGAGGGGTATTTTGGTTTTTTCCTGACCCAATCAGGTTTAATTCTTTTTTAGTAAGGTTTTAGGCGTCTAATCTGATAACGTTCAATTTTATAATCCTAATATACGCCTAGGGTTTTAGTTGAGAGTTCAAGAAGAGAAAAGAAAAAAAAAAGAAGAAAGGATCAAGGCATTCGTTGAGGTTCTTGAGTTTTGTTGCGGATTTTCGCCATGGGTTTGATCCCTAAGAAATATTTAAGCTTTCATAGTGTTGGTTTCGTTCACCCACATGTCAATCACATTAATTTCAGTGTTAAATTCATTCCAGAAAGTTGAAGGTTTGATGTTCTTGGAATTGGCTTGTGTTTTTGAGTTCAGATGAAATTGATGAGTTCTTAAGGAAATCGTATCGATTTTAGAGTTGTGTTTAATTAGATTACTCTATACATGTATTGAGTATCTGAATCTAAAGAAAAAATGAGAAAAAGAAACAAATTTAGGTGAATTGGGTTTAGAAAACAAAGAAGGAGTCGGGCAGAAACTGCGTACCAGGTCCACGTCGCAAATCTATTCTTCAGAAACAGAACTTTTCTCTCTACGGCATGGAAAGGTTACGGACCCCTCCGCCTTAAAATTTATTGCACAGCTAAATATTAAAATGCATCTCCGCATCGCGTACTTGCTTTCAGACAGTGATTTCTTGATCGTTTCTCATGTTTAACTATCTAAAAACAATCCTAAACATCACAATATATTTCCTATCACAATCATAACCTTGAATTCATTATTTATATTCAAATTCAAGGTATAGTTAAGAGTTAAGTCTTGAGAATTCTTTCAAACATTTTAAGAAAGTCCCTTTTAGCCTTTTTGAGGAGTCTTCTACAAATTCAAACAACTTGTTTCAAGACTTGAGCAAGTGAGTACGAGAATGAGGAGAATGTTTTCATTAGTCTACTTTATCATTTACGGGACCCTTCATATCATGAATCATAACTTTTGAATTCATAATTCACATTCAAGAGAGAGTTAAGAGTAGAGTTCAAGAAAGTCTTTGAGTTCAATTGTGAATCCTTTGAGATCTATTATCGATTTGAACTAAGTTTTGAGGAAGTAAGTATGAGAATGAGAATAGTCATATGCATGAGTTCCATAATGTTCTTTAGACCCTCGATTCGAGTCGTTCATGCCCATAAATTCTGCATGAACTTCGTAAATTGAGCATCTTTGAGAGGAGTAGTATCGTCAAGTTCTAAGTCTTGAGTATTGAGTTCCTAATCCCTTTTGAGAGTTTATTCCTAATCATGGGACTATAACATATTACCCATGAAGTCCTTGAGTTGAGTTGTTCATTCCCATAATTCCGCATGAACCCTATGAGTTAAAACATTCATGAGATGGAGTAGTATCATAAAGTCCTTGAGTTGAGATTGTTCATGCCCATAATTCCGCTTGAACCCTCTGAGTTGAGTATTCTTGAAATGACTATTACCATTGAAGTTCTTGAGTTCTGAGTTGTTGAGTCTCAAGTATTAAGTTCTATGTATCATTATTGAAAAACCTTGAATTGAGTCGTTCACGTCTATAATTCGGCATGAACTTTATTCTGAGAAGTCTTTTACAAAAAGTTTCTAAAACTTGTTTTAAGACTAGAGCAATTGAGTTGAGAAAGAGTAGAGTCGAATTAATTTTATTTAAAATGATATATGGGAACTAAGTATTCCCAAAACTAAATGTTTTCACATTTGAAATAGAAAGAAACTAAGATTTCCAAAAGAGTTTTGAGCAGTTTGAGTAACATCTCTTTATAGAGAAAGATTTTGAGTAATAATCTCAAACCGCAGAAAGAGTTATGTTTTTAAACATAGGAGCTGAGTATATTTTTGGGAGTAGTATTGAGCACCGATATTGGGACGAGTTCAGATAACTTAAGTCTCCATAAATCGTGTAGCCAACGTGGGTAGAAAGGGTCATACTTTTTAGATGATTCCTTAATGCTTTTTAACATAGACTACTGGATCCACTTAGTTGAGAGGTTCTATACCCCGGCAAAGTATAGGATAGTTCTGGCAGCGTGGGCGACACGTTGTATCATCACATAGCTCATACTGATGGTTGTCGGTTAGAGAATCTCCCATAGAGTTATATTGTATTTTTATATATACAAACTGAGTTATTATTGTATTCTTCATACTTTGAGTTGCTATCCATTATTTTAAAAGCTTTTCATATATCACATTTTTTATTGTTGCTTTATCTTGAGTTGAGTACCTTTGAGTTGAGTATCATATCATTGAGTTGAGTATCAAATATTGAGTTGAGTATCTGGAGTTGAGTACCTTCGAGTTGATTATCATATTATTGAGTTGAGTATCAAATCTTGAGTTGAGTATCCAGAGTTAAGTACCTTAGAGTATCATATCATATCATTAAGTTGAGTATCTAATCTTTGAGTTGCGTATCTTATTCTTGAGTTGAGTTTAGTTAAGTGAGTTGAGAAGAAGTAACTATGTTTCTTTTTTATTAAGTTCAAGATTATGTTTATGCTTTAGAATTCCCCTTGCATGCTTGTACATTCCATATACTGAGCCATTTGGCATGCATTATTTCATGATGCAGATACAGGTATTCAGGATCATCAACAGGCGCTTCATTGATACCACTTGCAGTTCTAGTTAGCTATGGTGAGAGTCCTTGCTTTCGAAGGATTTCATTTACATTTTAGTTGTTAGGATGTCATGGGTCTTGTCCCGACTTCCATATTTGTCAGTTAGAGACTTCATAGATAGACAATAGAGTTTCAAAAGTCTATTCATTTATTTTGCTAAACTTTTTAAAAATTTAAGGTGCCTATTTTATGGTGAGTTGAATATATTATTTTTATTCAGTTTTTAAGCTTTGTATGCTTGAGTTAGTCTTCCGCTTGTAGTCAACCAGGATGAGGGTTCACTTGGGGACCAACAATGGTTCTCGAGTGCCAGCCACATCTAAGGTGTAGACTCGGGTTGTGACACATCCATAGGGGGGTGATCACCATCTTTGTTATCCACGTATCCACCGTTTCATATTTTAATTTGATAACCTCTTTCCATAGCATATTTTCCATGTTACAAATTTCCATAGCCATTTCATCATTAGACTTTTCTTTTGCATCTTCATATCCCTAATCCCCACTCCCTCTTCCTTCTTGCATTTTGTTGCTTCCTCCCATTTGACTAGATGGAGTTTTTTCTTGTCTTCATTTCTTTGCTAGAAGAAGTTTCTTCTTAGAACATCTATCCTCTTTATCGCATCATTTGGAGCAGGTAACTCAAACATCTTATATGCAGGAAGTGCATCAAGAACAATTAGCCATGACAATTTGCCTCTTAAAAAGAGGGAATAACTCTTCCATTTGGTTAACTTCTTTTCACACTTTACTATCACCCAATTCTAAATCTTTTTAGATTTACTTTTGGTTCCTAGGGGCATGCCTAAATAGATGGTTGGTTACTCCCCTACACTACCACCCAAGACTGTTTCCTAGCTATTTATCTTTGCAACTTCATTGATAGGATAAATGAAGCTCTTTCCCGAGTTAATATATGTAGCCAAAAGTTTGCTTCAAAAATGATGAATATCACCCTCAGGATTAGCATTTGTTCTGTCACTACCTCATAAAACACTTGAGTATCATTTGCATATTGCAGGTGAGTTATATCAAGATTATTTATTGCTTTGTTGTCCACCTAAAATAGTTTGGCCTAACCTTCTCCTTAGTTGTTTGAATCATGTTGCTTAGTCTTTCCATTGCTAAGATGAATAGAAAGGGTGACATACCTCTCTTCATGAAAATAGGCAGCAAGATGGCACATTGTAACCAAGGAACCAACAAAACAAGTGGGGGAACATATTAGAATCAGGGGTGTGTAAGAACTTAAAGGGCTGACCATTGATATGAATCCTGAAAGTAATGGTTCGAGAATTAAGGGAAAAGTAAAATCTAATGAATATGAAGATAATAGATGGAATGAGGATTAAATTGCAAAGATAAAGAGGAGAATTATAAACAATTTTTTTCTTTTTGGAATGGAAAAGGCAACTGTCGTATGCTTGTAGGAAAAAAATTTAGAAGGTGGAAATGGGGAGGCAATTAGACAGGTGTGGGGCAGAAGGGAAGTTAAATTCGGTCAACTAGAGGCTAGTGGCACTAGAGAGGGGATTCTAATGCTTTGGGATTGTAAGCATTGAGAGGGGAAAGTTGTTCCAATGCTCTGACTTGTGGATTCAGATCAACAAATTGTGATTTTGAATGGCATATGATAAGAGTGTTTACACCTACCTGCAATCTTCAAAGACAAAAAGTATGGTGGGAAACTAGAGTTGTTGGGAGTTTATTGTTTGGACCTTGGTGACTGCAATATTGTTAGGTATGCTTCAAAGAAAAAGAATTGTTCAAGGAACTCCATTGTGTGATTGAATTTTTTTTATATGATTGAAGATGTGGAGTTTATTGATCCTCAACTAGAGGGAGGTAATTACACATGTATATGGGAGAACAATGTAGAATATGGCTCTAAAATTGATAGAATAATGTACTTTATTGAATGGGGAAAAATTCAACTATGTAAGCAAGAATTGATGCCAAGCATATGTTCAAAATTTCAGATTTCTCACCAATTGCACCCATAAAAGTGGCAGTTGGACCTATACCAAATCCTATTTCAAATTTGAAGGGTGGTGGTTGGAGATTAAATGCTTTAATGAAACAATCAAAGAGTGGTGGACCTCTTTTAAGTTTGAAGGAAGGCTAAACTATATCCTAGATTTTAAGTTGAAAGCTTTGAAGACCAAATTTTAAAAGTGTGGAGCTGAAGGAGTGGAGTAAGTGTTGGGATATATACTATTAACCATATGTTTAGATATAATATTTATTATAGAATAATTATTTATTCATTTTTGATAGATCATATATTCGTTTATGGTGTTTGTTTACTTATATAGTAGATGATTTAGTGTATAGAGTTTTAGCTTATACACAAAGGATTAAATCATTGGTTCTTACAAGTATAAAGTTTTTTTTTGTTCACAATCTAATATGGGAAATGGACGTGCCATCGGTACGATTGTAGCATAAGATTATATGTAGTTTATCTTGATTATGGGAATGGAATAGTTTCAACTTCTTGTGCTAGTGCATTTTGTATATATTGAACGCGATCGAGTAGAGATAATTGCTTTAGACTAACTGACAAAAACATATTCTCCCAACTATTAAATGTACTCATATTCTTAATCCTGATATAGCTATTATGAGCTGTATATGTTAATTATCGTTTGATTTATTAAAAGGTGAGATTCTAAGATGGGTCAATATTCCATGTCTCGATATAATATTGGATGCTAATAATATATATTAGTGAAATAATAAGTTAGTTGACAGAATCCATGTCTCGATATAAATATTGATGATATGTCTTTTGAGAAGTTTATGAGTTTTCATCACGTCAAACCTTACAAGTGGATTTATGAATCCAACACATGAAATAAGTTAAGTAGTGCTCTAAAGGAAATTGATCATTGAATTAAATTCGTTAGTAATTTAATTTGTTGATTAGTATCTGTAATCTTAACATGTGGAATTACATATGGGTTTAATGAGAAATTTCAAAATATAAATAGAAGAGTGCAGTTACGAATTTCTAGTGAAATGATTTGTAATTTATTATGGTAAGAATAATTTAAATTAATTATTTAGAATTATTTCCATAATATGAAGCCTCCGTAATTAATTATGTCGTCCCTATTGTGCCCATATTTAACAAGAACTCATAATCTATTCTAAAGGGAAAAGGGAGAAGTATGTGTCTTTCTCTATTCTAAGGAAAGGGAGAAGTATGTGTCTTTCTCTATTCTAATGAAAGGGAGAAGTACGTGACTTTTTCTATTCTAAGGAAAGGGATAGGTACATGTCTTTTTCTATTCTAAGGAAAGACGTGGTGTTCCCTCTCCTCCTTGGACTATGAAGAAATCTCTATAAATAGAGGTTCTTCTAACTCTTGAAAGGATATAGGTTTTATATACGGTAATTTCCCACCCAAGTATTGAGAGTTCGGAAGTAAACTTGGGATCACTGTAGAAGACCGCAGAACTGTCATCCAGTTTGTGAACTAGCTTGTGGATTCGCTTGAAGGTATCTGTTCATGCTTCAAGAGATAATTCTTGAATTAAATTTCAAAAAGTTTATGTGCTCTAGCATGATTATATGTGTTCTAGCATAAGTCATGTGTTGTTTATTATTCATGTAAGTGGTATGATTATGATATGCTTCTGTTCTGCATATAGTTTTCCAACAGTAAGACTATTCATGGGAACCTAGGGGCTCAGAAGCAGAATGTTTTGAGACAATTAACTGAATTATAACAGATTCAGGTGCACAAGTCTTTAGAGGAAGATGAAATAACAACTAGATTAACTTTAACTATGGAATTTGAAGACATTGCAAAAGGGGAGGAAATTGCATAGAGACAAAGTTCCATGGTTACGTGGTTAAAGTATGGGGATAGAAACACTAGGTTCTTCTACAGAACTGCAAATGCTCATAAAAGAATAAACACAATTACAAAGCTAAAAGTGAGAGGAGAAATATTAAGCAATCACGAAGAGGTACAAGAGGAGATAGTTACATTTTATAAAAAGCTTTATTAAGAAACAGAAGACCGGAGGCTAAAGCTAGAAATGAGGAACTGCTCTATGATTGGTGCAGAGCAAAAAAACATGTTAATGGCAATAATAGAGGAACATAAGATTCTACAACATATCAAATCTTGTGCAGGTGACAAAGCACCAGGGCTAGATGGTTTCTCTATGTCTTTTTTCAGCCAGGATTGAGACACTATCAAATCTGATTTGGCAGTTGCAGTACAAAATTTCTAGAAGGAAGAAATTTTTGAAAGAATCACAATGCTACAGTTGTAGCATTAAGTCCAAAAATAAAGTGGGAGCCATAGAGCTAACTGATTTCAAACCTATAAGCTTAATAGCAATATACAAGACTATAGCCAAACTCTTGGTAGAAAGAATGAAGATGGTGATCCAGATTCTAGTGGACAGACAACAAATGGCCTTCATAAAAGGAAGGCAAATCATGGATGCAGTATTGATAGCAACTTAGTGTGTGGAGTCTAGAAGAAGAAACAAACAACCTGGAATCTTGTGCAAACTTGACATCCAAAAGGCCTATGATCACTTAATTGGAACTCTTTGATACTGATGGTGCGAAGAATGGAGTTTGGAGCTAGGTGGATACGATGGGTAAAATACTACATTAGCACAGTGAAGTTCTCGGTCCTCATATATAGGACCCCATGTGGATTCTTCTCTTCTCAAAGGGGACTAAGACAGGGTGATCCTTTATCCCCTTTCCTATTCATCCTCGCAATGAAAGGTCTAAGTAACTTGGTACAGACAGCTAGGGAAAAAGAGTGGATCAGGGGATTTCAAGTGGACAATAGAGTTATAAACAACGTGGATATAACTCATCTACAATATAAAGATGACACTCTAGTTTTTTGTGGAGCCAGATGCTGATACTAAGGGCGATTTTCATCATTTTTGAAGTTGTTTCTGGGCTAAATATCAATTGGGGGAAGAGATACATATACCCCACTAATGAAGTGACAGGGGTGGATAATTTGGCAACTATTCTGGGTGGAAGAGTAGGGGAATTACCAACCATATACCTAGGAATGCCTTTGGGAGTCAAAAGTAAATCAATGGGGATTTGGTATTGGGTGATAGAAAAATGTGTGAAAAAGTTGACCAATTGGAAGAGTCAGTACCTTTATCTGTGGGTAGATTGACCATGGTCAATAGTGTTCTACATACATTATGTCAGTATTCTCAGCCCCTGACAAGGTGATCAAGAGAATAGACATGCTAAGAAGGAATTTTTTTTGGCAAGGAAATCAAAATGAGAAAATTCCATCTAGTCAAATGGGAAGAGGCCATAATTAGCAAGAAGGAAGGGGGGAGTGGGGATCAAGAATAGAAAATGTAAAACAAAAGCCTAATGATGAAGTGGTTATGGAAATTTATTACATGATAGAACATGTCGTGGAAAGAGGTCATTTGTACAAAGTATGAAATGGAGGATAAATGGATTACAAAAGCAATGACCATTCCTTATAGTTGTAATATTTGGAGATTCAGTTAGGAATTTATGGCCACAATTCTTATCCAAAATAAATTTCAAAGTGAGAAATGGACTCAAAGTGGCTTTTTGGAAGGACAAGTGGATAGCTTAGAGAACTTTGAAGCAACTATTCCATGATTTACACCTACTAAGCTTTCAACAACAAGCAATTGTTGCTGAAATGTGGACAGGGCAGGGATGGAACCTTAATCACAAAAAAATCTTAATGACTAGGAGGTGGAAAGGATAGGTGCTCTCTATAACACCTTGGCCCCTCAACAACCTAATTGGGGAAGAAGATACTGGACGATGGAAGATAGGTAAGAAAGGAGTTTTCTCTGTGAACTCAGCATACAAGAACCTCACCACTTCAAACAACATGATCGAACAGTATCCTTTGGAAGATGATATGGGGGACAAAAATTCCATATAAGGTCAATTGTTTCACATGGCTGCTGACCAATGAAGTAGTACTGACACAAGAGAACATGAATAAGTGGAAATACCAATTGTGTTCCAGGTGCTACTTAAGTGAAGAACAAACAAAGACAGGTAACCATCTTTTTTTACACTGTAGTTGGGCAAACCTACTATGAAGAATATTCATTTGTCTGAGGAAAATCACTTGGGTGAAACCAAGGAACATTGAAGGAGTATTGGAAGTGCTGGATGAGAGTTGGCAATGCTACAACAAAGGATGAGAGATAGAAGATTATACCAGCTTATCTATGGTGGACAGTGTGGAAGGAAACAAATCAAAGATGCTTTAAAGGAAAACAAAGTAATATGTAGAATTTTAAGATGATCTACCTGGCTTTGTACTATTATTGGTGTGAACAAAAAGTGTTAGGATAAACTGACGAAATTTTTTATGTTTAAGACTATTTGTAACAAAAAGTACAAATAGGTCTCCTAGTTTGTAATACTTTTGGAATGGGGACTACACTTTGATGTAGTACATCTTTGGATATGGACTAAAAAGTTACCTGTCTCAATAAAAAAAAGAGGTGGAGCCCAAGCACATGGAAATAGGAAAAGATGAAAAGGAGTTGCTTAACAAAAGCACTGTATGTGACAATATTCAGCAAGACAAACCTTTGTCAGATGATGAAGTAATTGAAATGACAAGTTTTACTAAGGAGTTTGAAGACTATGCTAGAAAGGAAAAGATAGCGTGGAGGCAAAGATCAAGGACATTGTGGATTAAGCAAGGGGACAAGAACACTAAATTATTTCGAAGGGTTGCAAATGTTCACAAGAGAGCCAATCACATTGACAAATTAGTGGTGGTAGGTAATGAACTAAGAGAAGCAACAAATATCAAGAGGCAGATGATTTTATTTAATAAGAAGTACCGTGAGACTGAAAATTGTAGACCTGCTTACAACATGAATCCCTGTGCAATGATCAGGAGCAGCAAAATTTAGAGAAGCCTTTCGAAGAAGATGAGGTCCTGAAGGTGCTCAAGGCATGTGCTATAGACAAGGCACCGGGTCCAGATGGGTATACTAAGGCCTCATTTTTTTTCATTAAGATTAAGATCTCTATATTTGAATGCACATATGAATGATTAAGATCTTGTTAGTAGATTTGAACACCGAATGATTAAGATTGTTTATCCATCTATCTATCTATCTATCTATCTACCTATCTCTCTCTCTCTCTCTCTCTCTCTCTCTCTCTCTATATATATATATATATATATATATATATATATATATATATATATATATATATATATATATATATAATTTGTTAATATGTAAAGACAATAAATATGACTCCCTCTGTCCCAATTTATGTGACACTTTTCATTTTTCGAGAGTTCAACATTTTAAGTTTGACCGGAAATTTACACATGAAATCTTCAATTTTTTTGAAATGAAATTTATATATTTTTAAACTACATAAATAATACTATAAGTCACAATAATTGGCAATTCAAAATATTTAAAGGATATATGAAAATTTTATGGTCAAAGATAGTCTTGTTTGAATCTCAAATCCAAAAAGTTCCACATAAACTGGGTCAGATGGAGTATAATTCAAATAAAATAGTAGTTAAATATTACATTAACAAATTATTAGAAATAAAAAATATCATTTTTTTGATAAATGTTAAGATATTTGAATTATAAATAAATATTTTATGTTTGATAAAAATCAAATGGAACTACTTGGACTACATATATAAATTATAATAATACAATAATTGTTAGAAAAAAAATGTAGTCATCTTTTATCAAAAAAAAAAAAAAAAAGCATTCAACACAAACTAATCTTAAATAAATAAGTAAAGCATCTTTTATGTTCTATAATGTGTTTGTCATGTACTCTTCTTTAAAATAAATAATGAACATGATACATTCAAATAATTTTAAACAAATTTATAAATGTTTTGATTTCAACAAATATATTAATGAAGTTGCTTTGCAACTTTAATCAAACAAATTCCTTACAATAAAATCTATCAATTCTTGATAAACAAGCAACAAGGACAAAAGTCAAAAGTTTAAGGGAAATAATTGGATAACTAATAATGTTGGAGAATGAGAGATCCTTGAATTTTTTTTGAAGAAAATAATATGGAGCACAATATTTTTTCGAAAATAAAAGTGTCTTCAAAAGAGTTGAATGAGGATAAGGCTCTGTCATAGATCTGATTCATTATGACTCTTTCAAACCCATTAAGAGATTTTAAGGTAGAAAAAAAAGCACTTAATGACCTAATGTCTAACCATTTAGATTTAAGTTCAAACAAATGAGGCCTAATAGTTTTTTCATTAAGTGCTAGGAATTTAACGGGGGATGTGATGGGTACTATCTAGAACTTCCATTATCGGGAAGTTTTTGAAAAGAGTCTCAATGCAACTTACATTGCACTCATCCCCGAGAAGAATGGAGCCAAAAATAGAGAGATTTCAAACTAATCAATCTGATTGGAAGTGTCTACAAGCTGATTCCAAAATTCTTATGGAGAGGCTAAAGAAGGTGATGCCAAAGCTGGTAAACACTCAACAAATGGTCTTTCTAAAGGAAGACAGATAACCGATGTTGCTCTCATTGCAAACGAATGTCTAGACTCATGATTGAAGGATAAAACCCCAAGCATAATGTGTAAATTGGACATAGAGAAGGCATATGATCATGTTAGTTAGGAGCATTTGCTTGGAATTTTACGTAGTATGGGTTTTGAGAGGAAGTGGATTAAATGGATGAGGTTCGACATTAGCACTCTGTTAGGTTCTCAATACTGATAAATGGTTCTCTTAAAGGTTTCTTTCCAGAAAGCAAAGGCTTGAGAGAAGCCACTCTCACCTTTCTATATTTGCTAGTCATGGAAGGCATAGTATGATCTAAACAACTCATGAAAATGATGTCAGGGGCTTTAATATGGTCAAAGAAGTGAATACTGCATTGGAAATCACCCATCTGCAATATGCAATATGTAGATGACAACTTTGATTTTTTGAGATGCAGAAGACAACCAACTAAAACTTTTGAGGATAATCCTCATACATTTTGAGTTGGTATCAGGGTTGCACTTAGAGAAAGATTCACATCTTTCCAATCAATGATGTGCCCAGAATACAACATCGATTGGATATTTTGGGTGGAAAAATATGACAGTTATTCTCAATATACCTGGGTATGCTTTTGGGTGTCAAAAGCAAATCCAAAGAGATTTGAAATGTAGTGGAAAGATGTGAGAAAAGATTGTCTAGGTGGAATCCTCAAATATTTATCAAGAGGTGGTAGATCAGTGTTGATCAACTCTTTCTTGGATGCATTACCAACTTAATGTATGTTTTTCACCTTCCTGCAAAAGTGGAAGAAAGAATAAATGCTCTGAGAAGGAATTTTTTGTGGCATGGTGAAATTTGCTATTTTTTTTAATATTATTTTTTAATTATTTATTTCCATATCCATTTTTTCAATTAATAATTATGAGAGAAAAAAGTATGTCATTATTATATTTTATGAAAACATAAATGTCAACAATTCATGATATGAAAAAGCCTTAGAATAAGAAAAAAGTGCTACTAACATTTAAGATTATCAGAGTTCCAAATTTTTATTGTACCATTTTCTTTAGTCTTTTTCATTATCTTTTATTTTTTGTTTTTGTTATGTTCTAATTTAATTAATTTTTTACATAATTAATGTTCAATATTTCTTGCAAGCTTTTTGTGAAATAATGTGTTAAAAGAATCATGAAAATATGTTTTATAAATACAATTAATTTTTTTTTGTAAAAGTTAAATTATATTATATTATATTTTGTTTTATCAGAAAAAGAAACACACTGATTGGTGCCAGCAGAGAGAGGAGAGGGCTGATGATTGATTGTTTGTTTTATAATACATAAAGAGGTTTTCCTTGCAATGTCTACTATTCCTGCTTATTGAAACTTGAAAGTGATCTTTTTAGATTTATTAAGGGTATATGCGTTTATGGAATATTTTGACATTTTTGTCATGTGATTTTAGAAATCAAATAGCCTATAAGACCTTGGAGAAGCAATATGTTTGCTCATAGTATTATGAGCCTGTTTGGATCGACTTATTTTAGGTGGTTTTAAGCACTTTTTTAAATGTGCTTTTAAGCACTTATTTTAAGTCAAAATAACAAAAGTAAGAGAAAAACTATAAGTTAGAAATCAATCCCAAGTTATGAATAAAGTAAGCCAAAATCTATAAGGTAGAAATCAATCCCAACTTACGACTTTTGACTTATAAACCATAAGCTATAAGCCCATCCAATCATGTCTATGTAGTTGGGTTTTAAAAGTTGTGAATGGAAAATGAATAGATGCGACTTTTATGAAAAGTTGCGACTTTTATGAATAGTTGTGACTTTTATGAAAAGTTGTGACTTTTATGAAAAAATGTGACTTTTCCGAAAGATTGTGACTTTTTCAAAGGGTTGTGACCTTTTCGGTAAGGCACAATAAGTACCTTTTCACACTACCCTTTGTTTTCTATAAATTGAGGGATTTCCTCTCATTTTAAGTGAACTAATTTTTTGGACTTCTACTACTACTAAATCTAGTATTCTAAGTGTATTTTACTGTCGTTGAGTGGTTCGTTGATATCGTGGTTTTAGGTATCGATACACCGGTGAGTAAGATCGTTCTATCCTAGGAGGATATATTTCATTAACATCGGGTACTTGAGGGAAATAATTTCCTTAAGGGGACACTGTGCATTCAATGGGCTCGATTTGTTTCTTTGAGAAAAATATTTTTATAGTGTTTCTAATCTGTTTCTGATTCTATTTTTTCTACTAGTTTTAATTTTCTAGTTTTGAAAATACTCTTCAAACTGTGTTGTTTCTTACCAAGTTATTCAAAGTTTTGTTCTAAGTATCTTAGAAATACAAGGTGGACAACAATCTTAAGGAAATTATTATATTGTTGGTATTTCTTGTATTCTACTGTTTGAGGGAAACAAATCATCAAAGTAGAAGATTAATGTGCTACTTCTTCAGAATTCCCTGCCGTGTTTAGCAAGATCGAATTGAGAATACCAGAAAAATTGGTGGCATTTCAGTTAAAGATTACACCAGGTAATCTTCTTATTATTTATCTAAGAACAAAAATAGTTTCTAAAAGTTAATTATTTTGATATTTATCATGTGTATCTTTGGAAAAAGATATGCAAAGAATATGTTTTGGAATGAATTTTCCTTGACAAATAGTGTTGCCTTTAAAATTCTTTAGTTTGCAGAATGAGAGATGCTCATTTTTGTTTGATAAAATAGTATACTTGGAAGGCTATTTGAAAAGAAAATATTTCTATGTGATAATCTAAGAATATGTTTTATTCTGTTTGGAAAAAAAAATACTTTTTGTAGTTTTGTACTCCTTGTGAATTTGATTGTGTCTGATTTTTGTAGTGTAAAATTTTTTGTAGTTTTCTACTCTGGATAAATAAGACTATGCAATTGGTTTGAAAAATATGAAAACATCATCCAATAAGTCAGTGTTGTACTTTTTTTTTTCTATAAACTTCACCGTTAAATAGAAAAAATTGTACAAAAGTTTTTGTCTTTATTATTAGTATTCTAAATACTAAGTGGTATGTCTAATTGTGAGAGGAAAAAGACTAGTGACTTAAAGTGCGTGATTTTGTGTCTGCAATAGGTGCCTCTGTGAAATGAACTTTGACACTATGTAAAGATTGTCAAAGAGAATTGAAGCACTATAATTCTTTCGTAGAATAATATTTCCAAAAGAGGTTTCATGCTGCCATTAATAGTCTAGAAAAATTATTTTCAACTATTTGAAAAATATTTTTGAGATCATATTTAAAATGTGGGGGGTTCTTTGCTTATGACAAAGTTAAAATTAGACTTCGTATCTAATTTAAATTTTGAGCACAAGATATGAAATTTAATGATACATTTGTATCATGTTAGACCCACAAAATTTTTGGAGTATATTTGATATTGTGGTTGTTGAGTTTCTCTTTTACTAGTATATGGGATGACTAGTATGAAACAACCAAATTATATATATACTTGGTCAAAATAGTTGTGTTATTTATGAAAGAATATCACTTAAATGTTGTGACTTTTCATGAAAAGATATGTTTATCTAAATATAACTATTTGTATAGACATGAATACTGGTGAATAGTCATTTGTCATGTTTTGTAAAAGAAACATTTGTCTATATTGTCTTTATTGGACCCAATGAAACTATGTTCATGGGTAGTTTTGTAACAATTAAATTGAAAGTTATGGAAAGGACCTTTTGAAAAGGACATTTGACAAGATACTGACTCTAAACAATGTTTGTATCAGACAAAATTGTAATAAGACAGGAACAAAATAATTGTGAGAAAAAGCTACCTCATAGAGGGCTTCTCAAACTCAATATTTTATTTGTTCTTACTTGCTTGAGTCAAACTGTTTGTAACATGAACACTTGGGACATGTCAATTAAAACCTAGTAAGGAAAACTGATAAACTTAGAAGTTTTGTTTAACTTTGAGTGCAATAAATAAAAATATCAAGTTTGTGTGGAATCTGAGAATGCTGAGCATTCTTATAAATTTGTTGAAAGGAATTCTAATCCCTTAGAGTTGATTTACACTGACATTTTTTATATGAAGTCAACACCATCTCGTGGAGGGAAAAAGTATCTCATAACTTTTATTGACAATTGTATTTGATATGGTTATATCTATTTGTTGAATGGTAAGGATGAAGCAATAGAAACATTTAGGCAATATAATACATTCATTCAGATGTTAATATTAATAGTTGCGGTATATGACCTCCAAATTCATCAAATTAATGTGCAAACAGCCCTCTTAAATGGAGAATAAGAGGAAGAAATTTACATGGAATAGCCCGAGGGTTTTGTGGTTCCTGGTAAAGAAAAGAAAGTGTGTGAACTTGTTAAGTCACTTTATGGATTAAAACAAGCACCCAAACAAGGTCATTGTTTGTTTGTATATTGATGACATGTTTATCATCAGTAGAGACACTAATGACATAAATGCTACTAAATGTATGCTAGAAAGCAAGTTTGGTTTGAAAGATTTTGGAGTTGTTGATGTGATCTTAGGTATAAGAATCCTTAGAACTTTACAATGTTTAGCATTGTCATGGTCTTATTGCATTGAAAAGGTACTTGACTAGTTCAAATATATGGATTTCAATATTGTCAAGACTCCAATAAATGTGAGCTTTGCATTTCAAAAGAGTGAAGGCAAAAGTGACTCACAATTGGATTGTGCTAGAGTATTGAGAAGTATGATGTATATCATGAAGTGTGCGCGATCAGATATAGCATGTGTCATTAATGAACTGAGTCGGTTCACAAGTGATCCCAATTGGACTCATTGATGACAATGAAAAGAGTTTTAGGGTATTTAAGAAATACTCAAAACTATGTCTTGCATTATAACAATATCCAGCAGTATGATGCAAATTGGATCACCGGGATCAAATGAAGTAAAATCCACGAATGGATAGGTATTTACCCTTGGTGGAGGAGCAATCTTTTGGAAATCTTCCAAAAAAGACATGTATCGCTAGCTCTACAATGATCTCTAAGCTAGGTGCTCTAGATAAGACCGGTGAATAAGTTGAAGGACTCCGGAATTTCTTGATAGATATTCTTTTTTGGCGCAAACCTTTGGCAATTGTATGCATACACTTTGATAGTCAAGATGCAACATGTAGGACATGGAGCATGATGTATAACGGAAAGTCTCGTCATATAATACATACACATAATATCGTTAGAAAACTACTCTCTAGTGGAATTATCACAATTGACTATGTAAAGTCAAAAGATAATGTATCAGATCCACTTACAAAAAGGCCTAACTAGAGAGAAAGTTGAAAGATCATCTAAGGTAATGGGTTTACGATTTAGGACAAGTCATCATGACAGTAACTCTACCTAGCAGACTGGAGATCCCAAGAGCTAGGTTCAACGAGAAAAACAAAGTTGTGACTGACGGTTCGACATTGTCAACCAACTCAATCCATTATTATGATAAAGACAATGTTCAAGAATAAGGATATAACCTTAAGGCTTGTTAATGAGTTAATAATGTTTAAAGTTTTTAATGATTTGCTAAGTTTGGCAGATTTGACCAAATAGTGTATCTACGCGATAACACAGTTAGAAATCACCTATGTGAGTGTGAAGTGTAAGCCGCTTCAAAGAGGATGATTGTCAAAAGCCTATGTCTCTATACACTCATGAAACCAGGAGGTGGTCATGGTTGAAATGAACACAACTGTAAGAACCATAAACGGTAAAGGGTTAATTGTGTGACATATGGTTGTTTAGGTATACACCAAAGCTTGACGGTTCAAAGATATCAAATCTATCGATTGACCGAGTATATCCGACATATGTTCACTACGGAAAGTTCAAAAGAAAACATACTTATCCAGATGCAATTAATTCTTGCTTGTAAAGTACACATACTTGTCCGTTTCTTTGTCTTGGAGGCATTCCCCATTCATGCGGGGGATTGTTGGGTTTTAAAATGTGTGAATACAAAATGAAGAGTTGCGACTTTTATGAAGAGTTGTGACTTTTATAAAAAGTTGTGACTTTTATGAAGAGTTATGACTTTTATGAAAAGTTGTGACTTTTATGAAAGGTTGTGACTTTTACGAAAGGTTGTGACCTTTCCGAAAGATTGTAAATTTTCCAAAGGGTTGTGACCTTTCTGGTAAGACACAATAAAAACTTTTTCACACTATCCTTTGTTTTCTATAAATTGAGATATTTCCTCTCATTTTAAGTGAACTAATTTTTTGGACTTCTACTATTATAAATCTAGTATTCTAAGTGTACTTTAATATCGTTGAGTGGTTCGTTGACACTGTGGTTTTAGGTACCGATACACTGGTGAGTAAGATTGTTCTATCTTGGGAGGATATATTCCATTAACATTGGGTACTTGAGGGGAATAATTCCTTAAGGGGACACTGTGCATTCAGTGGGCTCGATTTTTTTTCTTTGAGAAAAATATTTTTTATAGTGGGCTCTACTAGTTTTAATTTTCTAGTTTTGAAAATACTCTTCAAACTGTGTTATTTCTTAACAAGTTCTTCAAAGTTTTGTTGTAAGTATCTTAGGAATACAAGGTGAACAATATATGTATCCTTTCTCTTTTTCTTAATTTTTGTTTTGTTTTGTAGTTTTGTTTAGGAAGGGGGTTTATTCAAAGAGGGTATAAGGAAGTTAACTTTGAGGCACTAACTTGATCTTTATCTTTTTAGAGTCTGGAAATGAATCCAGAGGAAGAGGATGAGGAAGATGGTGCAAATATTGATCTTGACTCACAAAGGAAGGGCAAATGTGTAGTTCTGAAAACATCCACGCGCCAGGTAAGTTGTTACCCATAATATTATGTAACTATTTTTGTGATGAGTAACTGCCGAAATTTTTGTCTTCCTTTAATTTATCCTCCCAAAGCTTCTTTGGCATTTATGTCCTTTTTATTGTTGAACTTCATAACTAAGTCCTTGTGCTCCTTATGAAAGGCGTTTGGTTTAAGCAAAGTAATTTTGCTAATTGAAGTCCTTTCTTCTTGCCAATTGTAGACATTTTTTCTGCCTGTTGTTGGCCTTGTTGACCCAGACAATTTAAAGCCTGGTGATCTAGTCAGAGTAAACAAAGGCAGTTATCTGATATTAGACACTTTGCCATCTGAATATGATTCACGGGTGAAGGCAATGGAAGTTGATGAAAAAACAACCGAAGACTACAATGATATTGGAGGCCTGGAGAAAAAGATTCAAGAACTCGTAGAGGCAATTGTTTTGTCTATGACACACAAAGAACAGTTCCAGAAATTTGGCGTTTGTCCTCCTTTTGTATGAATTTATTTGACTAATTTTTATGATTATTTATATTTTGATTTCTCATAAATCTTCATTCACTTTAACAAACTTTGAGGGAAGTTCTATTTTTAAGTTAAATAAGAAAAAAAAAATTATTTTTTAATACACTTATCATGGGAATACATAAACAGAAATATTTAAGCTAAATAAAATAAAAGTTTATTTTAAAAATGAACAACTAAAGCTTGCAAAAAAAATATAAAAAATTAAACAAAGTGAAGGGTAATTTTGTAAATTAACAACTTGTTCTTAAAATTTATGCAATGTATATTATTTTGAATACAACAAACTAAACACTCAATAAGAAATAATCTCAGCACAACTTATTCCATCATAACTTATCCCAACATAACTTATTGTATCATAACTCATATTCAAATCAAACGACCCCTAAATACACAAGGACAAGAAGTCACTCTCATGCATTAACCTTTTATATTGGTCTCTGGTTTATGTTCAGGGCATGATTTGGGTGTCAAGCAACCATCTCCTAGTTATCCATATATCCGGAGTGGAAAAACTCTTTATCTTGTTGCTAGTGAGCTTCATCAGAAACATTAATTATACGTGAAGACTTTCGCAACATGGAAAAGGCATAACTAGCTATCCCTATTGAGTGTGTCAAGCTAATTTTCCATAAATTGATTGACTAGAGCAAATAGTTTCTGAAAGAGAACTACATATCAAGACTTATAATTTGCATTTAGAAGTTAATGATTTAATTGTTTGGCATTCTGAAGTTAGCTACCCAATTAGTGCATAACACAGCTGTCTCTCATCTGTGCTGCTTATCAAAGAAACCTTGTACTAAATATAGATGTTCATCGGAGATGGGGCGAAACTTGTTCGTGATGCTTTCCAGCTGGCAAAGGAGAAATCACCTTGCATCATTTTTATTGATGAGATTGATGCTATAGGCACAAAGCGATTTGATAGGTAACCATGATGTTGATGTTCTTCACTTACAAATGTTTGATTCTCTCTCACATACACATAATATGCAGACTCTTACCTTTATGTTTTGACTGAAAAAAGGATCACTATTTTTATAAGTGAAATTTCACTCTAAACCTTATATTAGATGTGGACTCTTGCTGATGTTCTTCTCACTTGCAAATGTTTGAATCTTACACACACACACACACACATAAGTATATATGTTATGACCGAGAAAATGATAACTTTGTACTTGATAAAAGAAGTTTCACTCAACCTCCTTAATAGATGTGGTACTTCCGGATCTTCACTTTATGTTGTTTGATCGCAGTGAAGTTGGTGGTGATCGAGAGGTCCAAAGAACTATGTTGGAGTTACTTAATCAGCTTGATGGTTTCAGCAGTGATGATCAGACAAAGGTTTTTCCTCCTGCCTAACCATATATTTCTACTTTGGCCCACCTTAAACTAGTTTGGACATTGAGAGCAATTTCCCCTTCCCAATTTTATGGTATTTGTTATTAGGGTTGTATAATTTAGCTGCAAATTGGTTGATTTGGTAACTTTACTAGTGATAGTGATTTTAACTATTCTGGTTCTCTACAATTTGAGTGAACTCTATTGGCCTCTTTCCTTTACTTCAGGTAAGTGAACTGTATTGGTCTCAATTAAAAACTGTATGCGTTGAGGCAGGCATGTTAGCACTCCGAAGTGATGCCACTGAGATCTGCCTTTCTCCTTGCTTTCTCTAGTATTTGTGGCTGCTCCATTTCTCAAATTAAAGAAGTTTGAAATTAGGGAATTGCTATGTTTTTTATGTGTTCTTGGTGTTCTTAAGGAAGAAGAAGCAAAAAAAATACATTTGATCCAAAAACTCCAATTGAAAAGTGTTAAAAGTTGTTTGGGATGTAAAAAAATGATTTTGCAAAATCGGAGTTTAAAAAAATGGCATGAATGAGCCTTTCTTTAGGTGGGGGGGGGAGGTGAAGGGCGGGTTGAAGTGGATTTTTCTAAAACTAATATGGGGCGGGTTGTGGGTATATGTGATTGCATGCGGGTTCAAACTTAATTTAAATTTTTTATGTGTTATAAGAGTGATAGAACATTATTTATTAAGATAATTTTTTAAAACTACTAAAATATTCAAGATAGTAAATGAAAATGGTTCAATAAAAAAGATGGAATGACCTGAGAGATCCTTGTACTTGACTCCATTTATAAGTTGAACCCTTGTACTTTGCTCCATTTAAAAGTTGAACCCTTGTACTTGGCTCCATTTATAAGTGAACCCTTATACTTACGACTTTGTTAACAAAACTCTTAAACTCACTGAACTACAATATTTTAAATCCTTTTCTCATCCTATGTGTGTGCATGTGGTATACCCATTTACACATGAAATTTCACATCATTTTCAATGATACATAAGAAATTAAATGTTTAAAATATGAAATAAAAAATAAAATGCTCGTTTCAATGATACATAAGAAATTAAATGTTTAAAAAATAAAATAAAATGATATTTTTGCATATTCTGCAAATTGAACATTTTTTCTTCATATTTTCTCTCAAATTGAACCAAATTCATGTCAAATGGATGAAATTCTTATATATTTGACTTGAATTTCACACTATAGGTTCACAAATATAAACCCAATAGATCTCTATTACAATTTTGAATTTATTTTATAAAATCACAAAACCCATTTATTATTCTTGAAACTTCTTCAAGCTTATCAATGAAGCTTTTTTATTTTTTCAATACCCATTATCCCCCCCCCCTCCCCTCCCCCCCCCCCACATTAATTCGTACTAAATTCGAAAAAAATTCACGAAATTAATTTTTTGTGGGTGCAAGTGTGGCATAACGAAAAGGACTAGGGCTGGTGTTGGTTTGTAGCAAAAGAAAGAAAATTTCCGAAAGTACTTGTGGATAGGGTAGTGATGCAGGACGTTAAGTAGAAGAAAATAATGGAAATAGCGGGTGGATCCAAAGAAGAAGGAAAGGAATGATATGGGAAGAAGAAATTTGATTGGGGTGTGGGGGAGGGGGGGTGAAGAAGGGATGGAAATGGGGCGGGACAGATGCGGGGTGGGGCGGGGTGGGTTTAAGATTGTGCGGGGCAGGTTGAAGTGGGACTTTTTAAAAACTAATGCAGGGTGAGGCGCCAAGGCGGTTATATGTGAGATTTTATGTGGATTTAAATTTAATTTTAATTTTTTACATGTTATAAGAGTGATAGAACATTATTTATTTAGATAATTTCTTTAAAGCTTCTAAAATATTCAATATAGTAAATAAAAATGTTCAATAAAAAATAAGAGCAAACTACATAAATCCCACTAGTTTAGGTTCTAATTACTAATATTCACGTTAGCTTTGAATATAACTTTTTGTACCAGATTTTGTTGGTTGGATACATGTATATTATTAATTGACAAAGCGAGATACATTTTTAATTCATTTGAATTACATGTTTGTAACTGATTTCCTTAATTAAAGTAGTAATTGACTACTCTAACAGATTTTGAGTATCTTAACTGTATCAACTATATCAAATTTTCCTAAAATATAGAATTCATAAAACTAGAATAATTTTATATTTTTCTTCTTGCTAGTAATTCATAAATTCAAATATTCACGTATCCTATTCCAAAAATAGAATTCTTCTTCTCTAGTAATTTGAAATTGAGCTCTATTTTTTGTATCTGATTGTCGAGATTTTGAGGATATAAAGTTCTAAAAAATCCAATAGTTCTTCTTCTTCAAAAATTCTAGTTTTTAGTATATGATTTTAGAGTTTTGATTTTCACAATGATGAACATGACTGAGGTATTATGGTACACAGATTTTAGATACATTATTCATTGATTATAAAATTGATGGTGTTCTTTTGAAGGATAATATCATGTACAACGATCTCATTGAAGCAATCTCAACACAATTACATATCGTTAGATACAAGGTTAAAGAAAATTCCACGACAATGAAAATTCGAAACAAGATGGAGATGCATTTGTTTATGGAATTAAAATGATGTCACTCTGGATTGATCATAATGTTAGTTGTAGTCGTCAATAGTTTTTGAGCCATATTCATCATTTTCCAAAAAAATAAAAATAGATACATTATATGGTTTGTCTTTTGTCTATTGTATTGACACTGTTAATCATCTTATTTGGGGATTAATGATGATGTTTTTAAGATTTACATATTGTTGAATTTGATTTTTCTATATTGTTTAAATGAGTGTTACATAGATATTGAAAGATACATTATAAAGGAAAGATACATTAAATTATACAACTGTATATGTAATATGTGTTTATTCATATAAAATGAAACAGAAGTCAAGATTGATGAGTCCGCGATTCGGAATCATTTGGGACTTTGCTTATATAGTTTTAGTGTCCTGAAATGCTTAATTTGTACCATAAACTGATGTTAAAGCCTTGATTTTCAGGTATATGGATTAAGGAGCAAAACAAGGACACTAACAGGCAAAAAATGAACAAAACTAACTGAAGAAGTGAAGAAAGTGAGCCTGATGATCGCCAAGAGCACTTGGCAAATCGCTGAGTGGCTATTTTGACCACCTAAAGTTCCAGTGTGCCAGCCCTGAGGGAAGAAACCAAGTCGGCGATAGAAAAGGGGCAATCGGCGAATCGTCGATTAGTTCCGCGATGACAAGAGTGATTGTCCAAAGTTACTTGCGGATGTTGAAAGTCAATGCAAAAAGGCGATAGAAGAGAGCAATGAGTGGTTCACTGAACCACTCGGCGAACCCGACTTACCTCGCCTAATGGCCCTTCATGGCTAATTTGTGGCAACTATAACTTGAATTTTGAATTGTTAATTTAGGAGTTCTCTTTTCCATATTTTAGCTTACTACCATTTTAGAATAGTTTCTCAGTAGACTTGAAGGTTTTTGGAGATTCGATTCAGAGATTTTGCATGTGGGTTACTAATTTTCTTCGATTTTGACCATTGTAAAGACTTAATTACTCTTACCCAGTTGATAGCTAATCGATTTGGTAACTGTTTTTACTTTTTTATGATGTTTGGCTAAAACCCCAATTCTTGGGGTGTGATCATGTGATTATGGGTTGAATTAGTTTATGGGTATTGTTAAACTAGTTTAAATGCTATATTGAAGTGGATTTAATCATTAGTTGTGGTTTAATTTATGAATAGTAGTTGCAAATGCAGTTTTAAGTTCATGTTCTTAGCTTGCTCGAGAGGGAGGTTTTAGAACTAAGACTATTGATTAATGGTTTGTAGGTATTGAGTTGAATTGGGTTTAGCTCGAGAGACTGAATCATAAACCCAATCATACCCATCTAGCTCGAGAGAGTGGATGAATTAAGGTGTGGGATAATCTTAATTGCTATGCTTGTTGATGTTCGAAAGAAATCACTTGATTCGAGATAGTTGTTCGAGAGAAAGCTATCTCCCTTATAGTCTAGCCTACCCATTGATTTGTAATTGTTTAGTTTCAATTACCCATATATCAAAATTTGTCTATAATCGATCACATCCCATGAATTCATCTCCTTATTGTTATTTATAATTGTTTGTGACTGCGTTGTAGTTGATAATTGCAAACAAAAACCCCCCATCTGACATTCGTCTCACCCCTTTTGATTTATTTCATATCTTTTTCGATAATTTCTATACCTCTAACTAGCTAGATCACATTTGTACTTCTTGATTGAATTTGGACACTGTACCGCTCCTGTGGGTTCGACCCCAACTCATTTATTTGATTTTATATTGCTTAACGATCGTTTGCACTTAGAATTGAATGAAGTGTATTTGATTAATGTTAAAGACCTAATCAAAGATACAAACAGAAAAGTAAGAAACATATTATAAGTTAATAAAAAATTTCTTAGATACATGCAGAAAATTAAGAAATACAATATAGTGAGATACATAAGGCATTTATATGCGCCTACCAAAAATTGAATACATAGAAAAATGACTGTTGATTGAATAATGATAGGTACATATAAGAATACAGATACATAATAAATGACTGACAAACATCAGATACGTACAAGCATAGAAGATATATAGAACATTTAGATATGTCTGTTGATAATGAATACATGGAAGAAGGTCGAAGCATTAAATTTCTGGAAAAATAATATTCTGATATCTATAATGCTTTGTTATAGAATCGATTTTGATACGGTAATGAAGAAATGTATTGGAGAAGAATAAGGATGAGAGAGAATGTGATGAAGTATGTGGGTGAGGAAGATAGTGTTGGTGGAGGAGTTTGATTAGGGGGAATTTGATGAGAGAGAAACAAGTTTGATGGGAATTGAAATTAATTGAGATGTTTATTTGTAAAGATAATTAATCAATAATAGTTTTAACGAATATCGATATTGATTGTATCTTTAATAATATATGGTATAAAATATTAAAAATGGTAATAAATATAATTGATTGAAAGTAGAGATAATATTAGTATATATCATAGTAATGTATGTCTAATAAAGTAGTTTATCCTTCTAAAAATTCATATAGCCAAACTATTAAGATTTTCCACTTCTTTTTTTTTACCATTTCTCTTTCTACCTATTTTATTTGACATTTAAAACAGAAAAAGATTATCAAAATTTATAATTCAAATTAAAAAATATATACACACTTATATATAAGAAAAACTAATGAGTTTATTAAATGAGAGTTAAAAATATAATTTCATAATTTAAGTCTTATGTTTATAGATGGTTTGAGACAAAGTATAGAAAAAAACTTCCGCTTGCTTTTATGAAAAATGATTTTGATTGTAAAGAAAAGTTTTAAATTCCGCATTATTTCCCTATGCTCGTGTTCATGAATGCTATAAGGCTTGTATGAGACCCTTCGGGGTCAAGTACGCTGTGTCACTTCTAGGGTGTAGGCTCGGATCATGACATCTTTAGAATACTTATACATAAGGAACATAAACATTTCATAAGTCATGACAAGGAAGTCATAATACAATCCCAGTAAAGCGTGCATCATCTCATAAAGCATATAGTCAACATTCTTCATTTGCTTCATTAAGAGCACATTCATTCATTAGTCATTAAGACATTAGAGAACTCACTATAGCCCTCTCCAAGCCTACTCGTTCAATGCATGGATGGCATCCCATACCACCACTCACACTTCATAGAACCTCTTGAGTAACCATAGTGCACATCTCACATGATGGGAATAAGCATTAACCGACATAGACCATGAGAGCTAACATGGAATCCGATGTACTATCCCACATCGTAAGGGTTGGTCTACTTGCCTAAGGTAGAACCGGTAACATTTTATCTTAAGTGGATCCACTAGCTAATATCCTATGTGGGCACATAGTTATGGGATAGGAAGATGTTCACTAGAATCCAAACCTAACGTTGGGAGAGTTTCCATCTTACCATATCCACTCGGTGCTTAGCCTCCATTCCCATAGAGTAGTACATTTTCATAAACATTATTGTACTTGAGAGGGCCACCAACATTAGGTTTACCGACTTAAAGTACATTACACAAGAAAGGGTCACCACTACTAGGTCTACCGAATCAAGGTACATTACATGGATAACTCATTGAATCCTTAAGAAGGGCCATCACCATTAGGTCTACCGACACAAGGTTCGTCATTTCACACATGAAAGGGCCACCACCATTAGGTCTACCGATTCAAGGTTTATCATCACATTAGTTTCTGGACTCATCATGAAGGGCCACTAACATTAGCTCTGTTGGTTCAAGACATAGCCTAGAATAATTCATCATTCATTTAGGAAAGGGCTACCAACATTAGGTCTACCGATTCAAGACAAAGTCTTACAATACTTCATTAGTCATTTATGAAAGGAATGACATTGGCCTATTGATTCATATTCATCAATTCAAGACACATTCACTACACATGAAGAGGATGCCTAAGCCTACCAATTCAAGATACAATATTCAAGGTCACATTCATCAATACAAGAAAAGGATGCCTTAAGTCTACCAATTCAAGATGTAACATCACATTATAAAAATCCTTCACGTTCTATCATCATCATTCATGAATGTTAATTGAGAATATGTTTTCAATCATAACACAATTACATTCTAAACATGATCATAATACTTTCATTGAGATCGCATACATATAATTCACATCATAAACATACATAAATCCTTCATGAAATTGACCTTCAAGACTATGAATCATTCTCAACCCAAACATCTAGAATACTACATTAGATAAGGGAATTAACATGATTCAATAACTAATTCAATATAAACAAAAACAATTCAACATATTTTTATGATCAATCAATTCCCAATCACAATTCATAACTTAGGATTTTGGGGAAAACATGGGTTCATAGGAGAAATTCACCATAATTCATTATTAATTAAACAATCCATTCATAATTCATCATATATAAACCTTTGAAAAATGTTTTGGAATTGAACCCACGCTTAGATTAAAAACCCTAGGTTTTGGGGGGATTTTTGGAAACTTGAAATCATCTTTGAAGGGGCTCCTTGAATGAAACTTAATCAAGGATGAAGACTACCATACCTTTTAGGAAAGAAATCCACGAAAATTGAGAGTGAAAGGTGAGATCTTGAGCTTCAAAGCTTGACTCCTCCTTCTCCAATGGTGGTTTCTAGAGAGAGAATATGTGGAGACGGTAGGAGGTTTCTATCTTGTGATTTGAAGTAATGAGTTGAAAAAGGAGTTTAATACCTTTAAAAGCCTTAAAATACTTTAATAAATTAATAATAACCGTCCCCAACCCCTAATTAATCAATTAGGAAGTTACTAAGTTGCACATCCACTTAGCCAAAACTTGACAGCAAAACGATCATGACCTACACCCCATGACCCACAAAGCGTAGGTGGGCTGCAGGTCCGTGGTTTGGGGATTGGACTTGACACTTGGGACCTTGACCCATGAAGGCCATCCATGGGGCATGGATGGACCTACGGGGTGTAGGTCCCATCCGTAGCTCCTCCTCATGAATTTGGCAGTTTTTGGTTTCTTGGGGTCTTGGGGGTTAGCTTTAAGGTCCTCCTCAAGGACCCCTTGGTTGGTCCTTGGGGAGTCTTACCTTGATGTTTAACCCCTAAACCCCTCAACCTAAGCTCAGGAAGACATTATACAACCTTAAACCCCATAACAAACTCAAAAACAAACTCGTTAGGCTCTAGTTTCACTTACTAGTTTTCCAGGTTGTTACATTATCTCCCCCTTAGGAACATTTGTCCTCGAATGACACTTTAAGATCTTTAGGGAAATAAAGACTCAATAATAGCAGCCCATCATGCATGGAACATCATAAACAATGCACAACACTATGAGGAAACATCAACTCCATCTCAAACATACTCAATGCAACACAAGAAAGTAGGAACTCCATTTACAAACTCATTATGCATCATACCTTCAACATTCTTCATTTCATTGGAGGAATTACCTTCTCCAACTCAAATTATGCTCATCATAACATCATTAAGCACATTATGCAATTACTTTCAAAATCATATTTATTCATGTTCATCAATTCACCTCATGAAGCATATAGACAACTCATACTAATGCATATCAACATGAGGAACATAAATCATAAAAACTCAATTTCTCATTTAAACATGAATTCATCAAGAACATCCATAACATAAGGAGACCATGGAAACACATAATCACACATGACTCCAAAACATGAAAGAAGCTACAAGGAACTCTTGGTCTCAAGCATGAATAGGAATAGAAGGAAAGAGATAAGGATATCAGAACTCTCAACATCCTTACTATTCAACATACCATCTCCCCCTTGGGAGTAAACCCATACTAAGGATAACATGAAAATAGCATAGGGCCCCTAACAAGACATTCACAACTATAAGGAACTATCAACATACCGGTGCTTTCATCCGAAAGAGCCCCTTTGACAACTCTAGTGGCATCATTTACTAAAACCCTTAATAGGACACCACTCCTCAACATTTTTCATGGATGGAACTTCTTTACCATTCTATTTATTAACTTGCTAGTTTAAGATCCCAATCGGTACTTCTAAACTAGGAAGGTTCTCATTAAGCAAATCTTGCTCACAAACAACCCTACCAACTCCACTCAAGGCGAAAATTCAAGTCAACCTAAATCATAAACATCAAGGATACCCAAAGACCTTGCTATCTAAGCACGTTATCTCCCCCTTGGGAGCAAGCCTATACAAAATCTTTTAAGCAATACTTCTTTTAATTCTAAGGTCGGAGCAAATCATAATTAAACCCTCACACTCATCATAGAAGTTCTAAACCAAGTTGAATTACTCTTCTACCCTCTTTTAAAGGAGTCTACTCTCCCAACATCTTTAGGCATCACTTAAACACCACTATTCAACATCTCTTTCAACACACTTCAAAACTCATCATGACCTTCTACCAACAACACACATAACCATAATGCAATCCATTCATACTAAATAAAACATCTCAATCTATCATCTCAAATCTATCAAGTCACATAGCCATAAATGGCATCAGAACCAACCTTTTTCTCCCTCGATCCTTGTAGCATGAGCCCTTCAAGTGGTCATATCCTAAAGACCATCACATAAGGAATAAAAGAGAGAACTTATAGAGTTAAACTCTATGGCATGACTTGAAGAATGAAGAAGTGTGATTTTCCTAACATCCAATAGCCTCTTATTCATAAATGTGGCATGCTTCACACTATGAACAAGACTCTACTAGATGTGGTTTGAGACATCCTAAAACCATCCCAAAATCTTATGCTTTGATACCATGTTTGTCACGACCTAGGGGTACCCCTAGACGTAACACGATGTACAAGACTCTGAAATGTCTCATGCAAGCCTCATAGAATTCATGAACATAAGAGCATAGGAAAAATAGAGAGGAATTTAAAACTTTTCTTTACAATCGAAGTCATTTTTCATAAAAGCAAGCGGAAGTATTTCTATAATTTGTCTCAAACCATCTACAACACTTTGAATAAAAACTTTGGGACATAGCCCATTCAAAAGTTGTAAACATGAAATAAAAGACATAAGGTAAATATTGGGTTCATCCTCGAAACTAGAACTCACCAAATCTTCAACTCCAAGCTCCTTAGAAACCTATCCTTCAAGTATAGGACATCAAATCTCCAAACCCTACACTTTGGTAAAAATGAAGAAATATAGGTTAGCACACATAATGTACTAAGTATAATAGCCATGCAAAAATAATGCTTTAAAACGGACATTTGGTTTGAAAACCATGTATTATGCCAATTTGAGAAAACTTCATGAACTTTTGCATAAAAGGCATAAGATACAAGAATAATCAACATACAAGCCATTTCATCACATTAGAACATAATCAATATATAAGTCATTTCATCACATTAAGCTTTCACCTTAAGTAACCCCAAGCTATACTGTGTGCAATGTGTGAATAGCGTCTCATACCACCATCCACACTAAGTACCATGTTAAGGTCACCAAAAGTGAACATACCTTTCTTCCTTTTCATCTTTAGAAAATACTCATACATAAGGAACATAAACATTCATAAGTCATTACAAGGAAGTAACTCATATTACAATCCAAGTAAAACATACATCATCTCATTAAGCATATAAGTCAACATTCTTCATTTGCTTCATTAAGAGAACATTCATTCATTAGTCATTAAGCCAAGAAAGAACTCACTATAGCCCTCTCCAAGCCTACTCATGCAATGCATGGATGTCATCCCATACTACCACCCACACTTCATAGAACCTCTTGAGTAACCATAGTGCACATCTCACATGATGGGAATAAGCATTAACCGACATAGACTATATGATCTAACATGGAATTTGATGTACTATCCCACATCATAAGGGTTGGTCTACTTGCCTAACATATAACCGGTAACATTTTAGCTTAAGTGGATCCATTAGCTAATATTCTATATGGGCACATAGTTATGGGATAGGAATATGTTCATTAAAACCCTAACCTAACGTTGGGAGAGTTTCCATCTTACCATATCCACTCGGTGCTTAGCCTCCACTCCCATAGAGTAGTTCATTTACATTAACATTATTGTACTTGAGAGGACCACCAACATTACGTCTACCGACCTAAAGTACATTACACAAGAAAGGGCCACCCCCATTAGGTCTATCTAATCAAGGTACATTACATGGATAGCTCATTGAATCCTCAAAAAGGGCCACCGCCATTAGGTCTACTGATACAAGGTTCATCATTTCACACATGAAAGGGCCACCAACATTAGGCCTACCAATTCAAGGTTTATCATCACATAAGTTTCTAGACTCATCATGAAGGGCCACTAACATTAGCTCTGTTGGTTCAAGACATAGCCTAGAATAATTCATCATTCATTTAGGAAAGGGCTACCAACATTAGGTCTACCGATTCAAGACAAAGTCTTACAATACTTCATTAGTCATTTATGAAAGGAATGACATTGGCCTATTGATTCATATTCATCAATTCAAGACACATTCACTACACATGAAGAGGATGCCTAAGCCTACCAATTCAAGATACAATATTCAAGGTCACATTCATCAATACAAGAAAAGGATGCCTTAAGTCTACCAATTCAAGATGTAACATCACATTATAAAAATCCTTCACATTCTATCATCATCATTCATGAATGTTAATTGAGAATATGTTTTCAATCATAACACAATTACATTCTAAACATGATCATAATACTTTCATTGAGATCGTATACATATAATTCACATCATAAACATACATAAATCCTTCATGAAATTGACCTTCAAGACTATGAATCATTCTCAACCCAAACATCTAGAATACTACATTAGATAAGGGAATTAACATGATTCAATAACTAATTCAATATAAACATAAACAATTCAACATATTTTTATGATCAATCAATTCCCAATCACAATTCATAACTTAGGATTTTGGGGAAAACATGGGTTCATAGGAGAAATTCACCATAATTCATTATTAATTAAACAATCCATTCATAATTCATCATATATAAACCTTTGAAAAATGTTTTGGAATTGAACCCACGCTTAGATTAAAAACCCTAGGTTTTGGGGGGATTTTTGGAAACTTGAAATCATCTTTTAAGGGGCTCCTTGAATGAAACATAATCAAGGATGAAGACTACCATACCTTTTAGGGAAGAACTCAACAAAAATTGAGAGTGAAAGGTGAGATCTTGAGCTTCAAAGCTTGACTCCTTCTTCTCCAATGGTGGCTTCTAGAGAGAGAATATGTGGAGAGGGTGGGAGGTTTCTATTTTGTGATTTGAAGTAATGAGTCGAAAAAGGAGTAAAATATCTTTAAAAGCCTTAAAATACTTTAATAAATCAATAATAACCATCCCTAACACCTAATTAATTAATTAGGAAATTACTAAGTTGCCCCTTCACTTAGCCGAAACTTGACAGCAAAATAGTTATGACATATGCCCCATGACCTATCGATCGTAGGTGGGCTCACTCCCCGTCCTGCAGGTCCGTGGTTTGGGGATGGGACTTGACACTTGGAACATTGACCCACGGAGGCCATCCACGAGGCGTGGATGGACCTACAGGGCGTAGGTCCCAACCAAAGCTCCTCCTCAATTTGGCAGTTTTTTAATTTCTTGGGGTTGGGGGTTAGGCTTTAGGGTCCTCCTCAAGGACCCCTTGGTTGGTCTTTGGGGAGTCGTACCTTGACGTTTAACCCCTAAACCCCTCAACCTAAGACCGGGAAGACATTATACAACCTCAAACTCAAAAACAAACTCGTTAGGCTCTAGTTTCACTTACTAGTTTTCTGGATCGTTACAATCCCAAGAGTTATTCAAACTTGTATTAGACGGTTTGAGATAAAGAGTTATAGACTTCCATTTGCTTTTCGATTGTATGAAAAATGTAACACCTCAAAGTAATAACCAAGAGTCGCATGTTGATTTACCGTTGCTCAATTATTACAATATGTGTTATTCTAGTTTTGGGAACTTGAAATTTTGTCATATTTGTAAATTTGCTTAACATAAATTGAGACAGTCATTTAAGGGATTGTTTTGGGGTATTTACGTAACATTCTAGTTGGAATTATCTCTAACTTAAAAGGAGGTGAATGATATATATAGGTGTATATGTATGCATTTTGGGCAGCACATAACTATTTGGGCAGCACCTTTGAAGGATAGTTGTACAAGTGATAAACATCACTTTTGTGACTATGTTTTCACACCTCCTTTAGTAAATTCCTCAAGTCTTAGAACCTTAGAAACATATATAAACAGATTGTTCTTCACAAGAGGAAAACTTTTTCCTTTTGGCTGGGATTCGAGACACACCCTTCTCTTTGGTAAGTGATGAAATCTGCTTCTGAGCTGGGTGGTGTTTGGTAATTTATGCATATATCGTTCTCTATAACTTCGTTTACAGTAAATAAATATGATTTGGAAAACTAATTCGTATACCTACAACTCTTATGTTTATGTAAAACTCTAATTTAGTTGTTATAGATTCCGAATATGGGACGCAACATAGGGCAAGTTCTATCTAGATTTTGGAATTTGAAATCATGTATGACCAACTGTTAGTGTTTTGAATATATCTTTTTGTACAAAATATATTTTGCGGTGATTCTTATTTATTTGCAGCTTTTAGAGGTGTACCTACATCTTTCATGAAGGATATAAAGTCCAGATTTGTGTTTTTTCTTTACAAATTTAAGTTGTGACTTGAGGTACCAAGCTAGACAGATTCACTGTTTTGGGACCATAGTTGTATTTGTACATGCTAGGCTTACTTGTGATGATGATCCTGTTTTATGTTAACATTATTGAACTAATAGAAGTTAAAGAAGTTATTTAATTGTATTTTTAAGGTTATATATACTCGTGTACAAGTTGAGAACCTTGATACATTGGTCGGGCTACGGTTTGAATTCTGGAAGTTTTGTTAGACTGTTTCTATGCTAAAGCCTGAGGTTTGGGTATAAAATTATACTTGTACTCTTGTTATCTACTTGTATATTTGAAGGGTTATCTCTATACCTTGGTTACTTCTTGTTACATTGTATTGTTGTATTGATATTCTCTGAGACTTTCGAGACACTTGTGTACCTCGCCCACTTGTACGGATTGCTTGATCACTTGGCATTCTTGTTGGGACTTTGTCCTTCTTGTAGCTGTGACTTTGTCACTTTTGGCATGCCTATTGATTTGGATTATTTTCTATCTTGACTTTGGATTTTTGGTTCATCTTATGTATGGAAGTTGTCCATTTTAACTATCATCTAGGTAAAGCCAATGTGGTGGCTGATGCCTTAAGTAAAAAAAATTCCTTCGCAAGCTTAGCTTTGAGTCTGTTACCCTTACTTCTTGAGTTAAGAGCCATGAGTGTTTGTTTGCACTTGATTCAAATGGTTCAATTATTGCTAATTTGCAAGTCAAACCAATATTACTTGAACAAGTGAAAGAAGCACAAATGGTAGATGAGAGACTCATAAAATTGACTAGAGAAGGTCAAAATGGGGAAAACTTGATTTTGTATTAACGGAGGATGGTACCTTATTTTATCAAAATAGGTTATGTGTCCCTAATGATGAAAAATTGAGAAGAGAAATCATGAATGAAGCACATACAACATCATATGCAATGCATCCTAGAGGTACAAAGATGCACTAGACCATCAAAGAACACTAATAGTGGAACGGTATGAAGAGAGACATTGCGGAAGTCATTTCAAAATGTTTGGTTTGTCAGCAAGTAAAGATAGAGCGCCAGGTCCTAGTTGGTTTGCTACAGCCTTTGTCGATGCCGGAATAGAAATGGGCGAGAATTACTATGGACTTTGTTTCTGGACTTCCTCACACTCAGAGAAATCATGATGCAATATAGGTGACTGTGGGCAGGCTAACCAAGAGTGCTCACTTCTAAGCATTTATGATGGATTACTCACTTGAGCGTTTAGCCGAATTGTACATTATTGAGATAGTAAGACTACATGGAATCCCTGTGTCTATCATATTTGACCGAGACCCAAGGTTTACATCTAGATTTTGGGGCAGCTTGCAGAAGCTTTGGGTGCTAAGTTGAAATTTAGCACTTCGTTCCATCCTCAGACATACGATAGTCGGAAAAAGTGATTCAAATTTCGGGGGATATGCTTCGAGCTCGCATTATGGAGTTTGAGGGTAGTTGGGACAAATACTTGGCTTTGATAGAATTTTCTTACAATAACAGTTACCAATCGAGTATTGGAATGCCTCCCTATGAAGCCTTATATGAAAGAAAATGTCGGACTCCTCTTTGTTGGAGTGAAGTTGGTGAAAGAAAGCTTGTTGGTCCTGAAATTGTGCATCAAAGAGGATAAGGTAAAAATTATCAAGGATCGTCTAAAGATTTCTTCGGACAGACAAAAGTCGTACGTTGATCTTAAAAGGTGTGACATTGAATATCAAGTTAGAGATAATCTATTCTTAAAGGTGTCTCCATGGAAAAATATTATGAGATTTGGCCAAAAAGGAAAACTTAGTCCCCGATTTATTGGACCTTATGAGATACTTGAAAAGGTTGGACCAGTTGCATATAAATTAGCTTTACCACCTAAGTTAGACAAGATCCACAATGTCTTCCATGTTTCCATGCTCAGAAGATATCATTCTGATCCATCTCATGTCCTTCCAGTTGAATCTATTGAGGTTAATCCTAACTTGACGTATAATGAAGAACCTATCCCAATTCAAGCTTGAGAATTAAATCAAATTAGACACAAGAGAATCCACTTAGTAAAGGTACTTTGGAGGAACCATTCTGGAAAAGAAGCAACTTGGAAGAGAGAAGAAGACATAAGGACCCAATACCCGCACATGTTTCAGGACTAGTGTAAGGTAAATTTCGAGATGAAATTTCTTTAAGGGGAGAGAGTTGTAACACCCCAAATTACTAACTAAGAGTCGCATGTTGATTTACCATTGCTCAATTATTACAATATGTTTTATTCTAGTTTTGGGAACTTGAAATTTTGTCATGTTTGCAAACTTGCTTAACATAAATTGAGACAGTCATTTAAGGGATTGTTTTGGGGTATTTACGTAACATTCTAGTTGGAATTATCAATAACTTAAAAGGAGGTGAAGTATATATATATATAGGTGTATATGTATGCATTTTGGGCAACACACAACTATTGGGCATCACCTTTGAAGGACAGTTGTACAAGTGATAAACATCACTTTTGTGACTATATATTTTCACACCTCTTTTAGTAAATTCCTCAAGTATTAGAACCTTAGAAACATATCTAAACAAATTTTTCTTCAAAATCACAAGAGGAAAACTTTTTCCTTTTGGCTGGGATTCGAGACATACCCTTCTCTTTGGTAAGTGATGAAATCTATTTTTGAGTTGGGTAGTGTTTGGTAATTTATGCATATCTCGTTCTCTATAACTTTGTTTATAGTAAATAAATATGATTTGGAAAGCTAATTCGTATACCTACAACTCTTATGTTTATGTAAAACTCTAATTTAGTTGTTATAGATTCCGAATATGGGACGCAACATAGGGCAAGTTCTGTCCAAATTTCGGAATTTGAAATCATGTATGACCAACTGTTAGTGTTTTGAATATATCTTTTTGTACAAAATATATTTTACGGTGATTCTTGTTTATTTGCAGCGTTTAGAGGTGTACCTACATCTTTCATGAAGGATATAAAGTCCAAATTTGTGTTTTTCCTTTACAAATTTAAGTTGCGACTTGAGGTACCAAGCTGGACAGATTCACTGTTCTGGGACCATAGTTGTATTTGTACATGCTAGGCTTACTTGTGATGATGATCCTGTTTTACGTCAACATTATTGAGCTAATAGAAGTTAAAGAAGTTATTTAATTGTATTTTTAAGGTTATATATACTCGTGTACAAGTTGAGAACCTTGATACATTGGCCAGGCTACGGTTTGAATTATGGAAGTTTTGTTAGACTGTTTCTATGCTAAAGCTTGAGGTTTGGGTATAAAACTTGTACTTGTACTCTTGTTATCTGCTTGCATATTGGAAGGGTTATCTCGATACCTTGGTTACTTCTTGTTACATTGTACTGTCGTATTGATATTCTCTGAGACTTTCGAGACACTTGTGTACCTCGCCCACTTGTACGGATTGCTTGATCACTTGGCATTCTTGTTGGGACTTTGTCGTTCTTGTGGCTTGACTTTGTCACTATTGGCATGCCTATTGATTTGGATTATTTTCCATGTTGACTTTGGATTTTTGGTTCGTCTTAAGTATGGAAGTTGTCCATTTTAAGTATGAACTAGGTAGCCATTTTTAATATGGTTCTTGATTCTCTTTATTATTGGGCTTTGAACCTTCTTGATACAGGGCTTTGGTCCTTCTTGATACGTGGTTATGTTGGGTGTGACGGTATGATGTATATATTGGGTGAGCCTTGGTATTGGATCTCTTGGGAAATGGTGTTATGAGTGTTCTGGACAGTTGGATCTTTAAATATAGAACTTGATTTATTTGTTATGCTTCAATTGTGTTGTCCATGACTTTTGAAAGGTAACTTGGTGAATCTAGCGGCTCCATGCATATAGCTTTTACACCACTAAGCTTTATGCTTAGCGATAGTTGTTTCTATAGTAGGGAACATTCGAGGGGATACTTGAAGCTGGACATTGGAGGCGGAGTTTTTGCGAGCTTTATAGGAAGATCATATTTACATATAGGCATCTATAGTTTGCATAATGTACATAGTCTATATGTTGTACATTTACATGAAATTTTGAAGGCTAATTTGATCATGTCACCATGGGTTGTAAAATAAGTATGGTTGTATGTTTTGTTTTTTTTGGGGTGTGTAAATCCAAGTCTCGTAATATATTAAATTTACTATTTGTTTTGAATGTTTGTGTGAAGCACGAACCGGCAAAGGTTTGTACTCGGAAGTTGGTAATATCCTGTTATATTACTTTGAGTGTGAGGATGAAATATGCACAAAAACCTAGTAAGTTATTTGCTTAAATTATTTTGGGAGGATTCTTTCGCCATAAGATAAAATATTATGCAGTTTCAGTTTGGCATCAAAATAATGTGTAAATGGGTAGGTTTCACTTCTTTAACTATTTTTTTCTATGAACCTAATTCCTCTACTAGACAAAAATAGATATGCCCTTTGTTAATCTCTTTTAAATGTCGCAGGTATTAAATTAGTTTTCTCCTTTAAGTGGAAGCAAATTCCGAGTGGTTTGTTACAAAAAATGTTTTAAAATTTCTGCACTTTTCTATTATCTTATGTTATGATATGCTAAGGGCTTGTATGAGGCCCCTTCGGGGTCAAGTATGCCATTTTACATCTAGGGTGTACCCCTAGGTCGTGATAGAAGTAAACTCTTAACCCTGGTCTGAAATGATAGAAACAGGCATACCATGAAGATGAACCACCTCCCGAATGTAGGTATAAGCCAATCTCTCGGCACTCAAAGAAGTATGAATGGGAAGGAAGTGTGCTGACTTGGTCAATCGATCCACGATGACCCAAATGTTGTCAACACCTCTAGAAGTACGAGGCAAACCCACAATGAAGTCCATAGTGATATGCTCCCACTTCCACCCGAAATGGGTAATCTCTAAAACTCACCACAAGACCTGAAGTGCTCGTCCTTCACTTGCTGGCAACTCATACAACGATACATATAGTCTGAGATGTCTCTCTTCATACCACTCCACCAATAATGTTACCTCAAGTCACGATACAACTTATTTGTGCCTAGATGGATGGAATATCTAGAATCATGGGCCTCTCTAAGGATCAGCTGAATCAAACCCCTAACTCTCGGAACACACAACCGGCCAGCAAACCTCAAAACCCCATCTAAATCTAAGGTAGCCTACCAGCATCACCTGCCACTACTTTATCTCTAAGTACTACCAAAAACTCATCCTTGAACTGATGACCACGGATCCGATCTAGCAAAGAAGACTAAACTCCCACATAGGCTAATACATGTCTGGAATCTGAAATATCAAGTCGAATCATCTGGTTGGCTAAGGATCAGATGTCCAAGGTCAAAGATCGCTCCAAAATAGAAAGGAAGGCTAGACTACCCATACTTACCACTTTCCGAATCAAGGCATTTGCTACTACATTCGCCTTGCCCGGATGGTAGAGAATAGAGAGATCGTAGTCCTTTAGGAGCTCAATCCAATGACGCTGCCTCGAATAATGGTCCCTCTGGCTCATAATGTACTGAAGGCTCCTGTGATCAGTGTAGATCTCACAATAAACTCTGTACAGGTAGTGCCTCTAGTTCTTAATCGCAAAAACTACCGCCGCCAACACCAAGTCATAAGTGGTGTAGTTGCATTCTTGCAACTCAAGATTCCTTGACGCATAAGCTATGACCCAACCTCACTACATCAATACACAACCCAAACCAGTGTTGAATTTGTCACAATATACTGTAAAGCCCTTGCCCTCAACTGGAAGAGTCAAAATTGGAGCAGTGGTAAGCAACTCCTTGAGTCTCTGAATGCTCAACTCACACTACTCTGACCACACAAAAGGGACATCCTGGTGAGTCAATCGATTCAAAGGTGACACAACAGTGGAGAAGCCATCAACAAAGCATCTGTAGTAACTCGCTAACCCGACGAAGCTACGAACCTCTGTAAAAATAAGTAGACTAGTCCCAATCACAGATAGTCTCAATCTTTGCCGGATCAATCATAACGCCTTCCTTGGACATCATGTGCCCCAAGAATGCTATAGATTCAACCTAAAACTCACACTTTGAGAACTTAGCATAAAGCCGTTAATCTCTCAAAGTCTAGAGCACTATCCTAAAATGTTTCTCATCCTCGCTCCGGCTTCGCGAGTATACTAATTTGTCATCAATGAAGACTATGACGAAGGAATCAAGGTAGGTACTAAACACATGAGTTATCAAGTCCATGAAGGCAGCATGGGCATTATTCAACCTAAAAGACATCACTAGGAACTTATAGTTGTTGTAACGAGTCCTAAATACGGTCTTAGGGATGTATGATTCCCTAATCTTCAACTGATGGTAACCGGATCTCAAGTAAATCTTAGAAAACACTACGGCACCTTGAAGATGATAAAATAGGTCATTAATATGAGGAATGGGATAACAGTTCTTCACTATCATCTTGTTCAGCTGCCTGTAGTAAATACACATCCGCATATGACCGTCCTTCTTCACAAACAAGACTGGGGCACCCCCAAGGCGATACACTAGGACAAATGAACCCCTTACCTGAGAGGTCCTCAAGCTGAACACTAAGCTCCTTGAGCTCTGCAAATGCGATCTGATAAGGTGGAATAGAAATAGCATGGGTACCCAGCTCTAAGTCTATGGCAAAATCAATATCACACTCTAGAGAGAGGCTAGGAAGGTTTGTGGGAAATACATCCGCAAACTTCCTAACCACTAGAACCGAATCAATTGAAGGTCTCTCCCTACTAATATCTCGCACATAGGCAAAATAGGCTAGACAACCTGAAGCAACCAACCACTGAGCCCATATGAAAGAGATAATCCCTGACGGTGTGTGTCTATAGGCACCCTGCCACAACACTGGAGGAATGCAAGGCATGGCTAAGGTAACAATCGGTCTTGGTGTAGCAATCCAAAAATACATGGTGAAGGGATAACCAGTCCATGCCCAGAATCATATTGAAATCTACCATATCAATCAATATAAGGTCAGCCCGGGTGTCTCTCCCCTGAATAGTCATTATGCAAGATCTAAACACTTAATCCACTATTAAAGACTCACCCACCGGGGTTGAAACACGTAAAGGCACTGCTAGGGGCACTAGACTCATACTCAACTGAGGAGCACAATATACAATTACATAAGAATAAGTGGACCATAAATCAAATAAATTTGAGGCGTATTGATGGCATAAAAGAATCGTACATGTCACATTGTTCGATGCCTCAGCCTCTCTAGCAAAATTTGTATAGAAGTGGCCTTAGGTGCCTCTACCTCATGTATCAACTCAACCACTTGTCCTGCCTCCACGGGGACCTCCCCGTGTACCCGAATGACCACCCCGACAATCCTGATCGTGACCTCCTCCTCTAGAAGTGTTGTTGCTAGTGCGGGTCTAGCTGCTAATGAAGCTGGTGTGGCTAACCTACGAAGAAGACACTCTTTGGACTGATGATCGAGCTCCTCGCAGTCATAATAACCCTATGGCGGTCTGATCACAACTAGAGGCCGTCCATCTTAGCTTGAAGAACCCAACTAAACACCACCTCAGCCCTAGCTTAGACCAGCACTAGAGCCACCCTGACGGTGCTGGTCACCCTCGGTAGCATGTAGCGATGCTTGGAACAGGCAACTATATTGACCTTGCTATAACCTCTGGTGGGGCCTGTCATATGAATCTCTCGGCCTAAAATAGGGCCCACTGCCACTATCATCATGTCTGGTCCTCTTGTCGTTGCCTCCTTGGGCCTTGCGACGGAGCTGTTCAAGTTTACAGGCATGGTCAACTACATCCAGAAATGAATGACCTACTAAAACCATAGAATGTCTCTATTCGAAGCTAGAGTCTCAAGCCTCGAACAAAGCATCAAACTCTCTCCTCCTTAGTAGGTAGAATCATCATAGCATGATAGAAGAGATCGTGGAATCTAGTCTCATACTCAGACACAGTTGTGGAGCCCTGCTCCAACCTCGAGAACTCATCATGAAGCGGATCCCTGATGCTCCGTGGACTAGTAGAGGCCTAGTTAGCCTGGTCTCTAAGTAAGAACGCCACCATTGTCTGGCAGGCCTATCTTGCTGATAAGCGATGAAGTTGGCTCCTCTCGACTCCACCAATCCCAAAGCATGTAGTCGCTCTTGGCAAGTAGTAAGAAACTTATGGGCATCCTCCCCAAAAGCCCCAGAAAAACTCAGTGGTGACAATCTCAGAAACATCCCGAGCATCTTCTGCTCTCGTAGTAGCATGACTCCATCTAAATCATCCTACTGAGCAGCGGGTGGCACTGGTGGTGGCTGAACCTCAGGAGCCGCTAGAGTAGGCTGACCCTATGGTGTTAGAGTTGGATTGCATGCCTCCTATGGCAGCTAAAATTTGGGTAAGCATCGCCGAAAGGTTCGAAATGATGACTGGTGCGGATAGTGATTGGGCTGGTCCTGACCCCACCGGCTGAGAAGGAACATGATCTACCTGAGGCTCCACCACTAGCTCTGGAGTCCTGTCTCTCTCTCAGGCTGGTGCTACAGCCCTACATTGACCTCGGGACCCCTAGCTGGGGCACTGTCTGTGGGCCCAAGTGCATCAAATCTGGCCACTCTACCATTAGTACAATCCATCTTATGAAAGAATGAAACAAGTGATATCCTATGAAACCAATTAGACATACGATGCACAAAAAGGATACAAAATAGGAAATCTTCCTAACGGCATCCTGTAGCCTCCCGAAGATAAGTCACAAACGTCTCCATGCAGATCTATGGGACTCTACTATACGTTAGCTCTGTACAAGTGAGACCGTTGAACCTGGGGCTCTGATACCAACTTTTCACGACCCGATTCCTTGAGTCAGGATGCTGCCTATTATAACCCACCAGTAGGAAATCCAACTTGTATCCCGGAACTACAAGTTATGGGATTGAAGGAGTAAAACTAAACTTAAACTAAAACAATAACATAAATAATAGGAATCATAGATGAAGAAGCGGAAGAAAGAAAAAATATATATAGAAATAATTAATCCCTCCCAGAACCTAGAAATCACATGTATAGAGCTACTAATAAAATGAGTACAAGTCCCAAAAGTGGGCAACAGAAACAAGGATGTCTTAAAAAGCAAAAAGACAAGTCTATAGATAGAGACTGGTATAATACATAATGCCAAGTGCTCACTCCCGTCTCTGGATCAGACTACTGCAGGCTCGATGTCAACGTTAGTAGTTGGTGCTCGAATCTACATCACTAAAATAGATGCATAGTGTAATATGAGTACCAAAATAACAGGTACTCAATAGGCCATACAGACCAACTGAGCAAGAAAAGCAAAAGTAATATGAAATGCGAGAATCTAAAACACTACCAGAAATAGCAACGAGAAATCTAAACGGTATGCATACGAGTGTACTAACACACAATGAAAAAGAGAATAACTAACTAAATCCGATCGGGATACCATAAACCCAATGGGTACACTCGTGCGCAAGCTAAAAGTAAAACCCCAGCAGACTCCCATAAGCCCGACAAGTACAAGGAAGAGTTTAGAATAGAATAAGAGGATCCGATGAAGTTTCCAAGATTTCCACAACTTTTCACAGAATCAAACAGAAAAATCCATATGCTTGAAGTTCATCCAGAACTTATAGGGGTTAAGGACTCAAACAGAATTGAAGATGGAAGATGAAGGACTTGAACCGAGATTTGGAGTAACCAAGGAGTTCAACCACGACTAAGGATAATTGTGGGCTTGAACCACATATAAATATGACCAAGGACTTGAACCAAGGTGAGAGTAGCTATGGACTTGAACCAAGTTGTAAGGAGTAGTGGACTTGAACCACAGTTGAAGAAAGCCAAGACTTGAACTAAGGCAATAATACTAAGGTGAGGACTTGAACCACGCCCGGTGGAGTGAATTGGAGGACTTAAAACCACGAATAGAGAAGAATTGGCTAGAAATAGGATCAACGGCCAACCGAGCATCACGAAGAGTACCCCCAATCAGAGTGCCATCAATAAATCACTCCATCCCAAACTATATCTATCCAGAATCAATGAGTATCTTCCACATCAAGAATCAGAGACACCAAAACCGACAAAAATAAGGGATTTATGGATATATGGTTCCAAGAGTAGTGTTACTGCCTAACTAAGACCCAAACTATCAGATTCAGGTCTGCTACATCAGTATACAAGGAGCTACACCGTCTGAAGCAACGCCGTCTGAAGCGACGTCGAGGAGATTACAAGGCCTAACAGCTCCAAAAGGACGCAAGTCTACGACAATCACTAACCTAAGCCTAAACTAAGGCCAAACATGCTCCAACAATATTCACAAATCACAAATAAGGCACACCACATGTAACGACCCTTCCGAAATAATATAAGCCAATAACTTACAAGATTTTTACGCATATATTGTCCTCATGCTAGTAAAATGATATAAAACCAATATTATCAACTTCCATTCTTAAGACAGACTACAAATCTAGAATCATGATGGCAAATGATCCGAATCAAGAGGCATGCCAATGGTGACAAAGTCATAGCCATAAGAAGGACAAGGTCCAACAAGATTGCCAAGTGATCAAACAATCCATACAAGTGGGTGAGTTACACAAGCGTCATACCAAGACGACAATGCAAAGTGATAAGAGGTAACCAAGGTACCAAGATCAACTTTCAGATATATCAGCAGTTAAAAGAGGAAAAGTACAAGTTTATACACAAACCTCAATACTTTATCGTAGAAAGAGTCCACACAACTTCGCAAGTTCAAACTATAGACCAACCAATGTATCTAGGTCCTCAACTTGTTCACGAGTGTATACAACCTTAAAAAATACAATTAAATAGCTTTTTTAATTCTTAGTATCTCCATAATGACGAAGTAAAATGGAATTATCATCACAAGTAAGTTTAGCCCGTACAAAAACGACTCTGCTCCCAAAATAGTGATTCTGGCCAGCTTAGTACCTCATGTTGCAACTTAGATTTGAAAATGAAATTGGCAAAACTAGACTTTATAACCTTCATGAAAGATGTAGGTACATCTCTTAAGGTTGCAAACAAACAAGAATCACCACAAAATCTATTTTGTACAAAACTATATATTCAAAACACTAACAGTTGTCCATACATGATTTCCAAACCCGAAATCTAGACAAAACTTGTCCTATGTTGTGTCCCATATTTCGAATCCATAAAAGCTAAATTAGAGATTTACCTAAACATATGAGTTGTAGATATATCAATTAGATTTCCAAATCATATTTATTCCCCAAAACATGAGTTCTAGAGAACGAGATATTCTAAAAGTAATGCACACTACTCAGCTATAAAACATATTTCGACTTCTTACCAAAGAGCAGTGTGTGTCTTGAATTTTAGCTAAAAGAAGCAAATTTTTCTCTTGTGATATTGATGAACAAATGGTTAACTAAGGTTCTAAGGTGCTTAGACTTTGAAGGAACCGAAATTCTCTAGAGGAGATGTCAAAATATAGGCTCAAAAGTGATATTTATCCCAATGCACAGCTGTCCCTCAAGGCTGCCCAAATAGTGTTGTGTGCTGCCCAAAATGCATATATATATATATATATATATATCTATCCTTCACCTCCTTTTAAAAGTATACAAAATTCTAATTAAACTATTACGTAAATACCCTAATACAAACTCTTAAATTACAATATAATTTATGCTAAGCAAGCTAGCAATTATCACAACATTTCAAGTTCCCTAAATAAGAGTAAAACATATAGTAGTAATTAAGCAATGGTAAATCGACATGCGACTCTTATTAGCATTTATGGGTGTTACACCACAAGGTGAGGATGATCAACAAATACAATAGACATGCTTCAACCATCCGGAATACCCGAAAAGTAGCCTAAGGCATGGATTCTAGGAATTTAACATGATTAACCACCAATTCAATCCCAAATTCATACAAATCAATATAAATTTACTTAATCATGCTAAGTCTAAGAAAAGGGAAGTCGTAGCCTAAATGTAGACAATATAGCGCGCTCCAAATCATGTTGCCGGAGCTTTTCCCTTCTGTACGACCTCGGAATGCCTCCACGTTATCACAAATAGAATCACAATGTCAATACGATCGTTTTGACACCAAAAGCACATTTTTCATAGACAAACCCAAAATCACGTCTAAAACGAGATTGTGGGACCCGCATTGGGAATCCTAAAATTGACTTTGTGAAAAGGTTCATTTTACCTCCAATAACTTGTATCCCAAAACGGAACACAATTCGGGTCTCAGATTAGCCCGGAATCAGCCTATGCATTTAAATCACCATAAATCTAAAGAAGAAGAAAGGACAACAACGAAAACTCAAAAATTACCTCAAATAGTGGTCTCCCGACAGTCCCCAAGCACTCTAATGCATAGCCACACCAATTTCGAGCAACCCAGCCTTTGAATCACCTAAGACAGAGCTAAAATGAAAGAGAAATCGCGTTTAGAAAATGAGGGTTGAATGCTGATTTTTGACTTTAAATAATGGCAGATTTGGTCGCTAAAAAAGACATTTTCTGGTCGCTAAAATTCTGCACAGATATCAGATTTTTTTCTACTTTTTTTCAAAGTCTCCGAACAGACCTTCGGGATTCATTTGGGACCTGATAAAAATAAACCAGATATGCTACCCCACTAAATTCAATAATTTGGACTCAATGAAATTGTCAGATTTCCATAAAAAGATTACTATGGCATAAATACCCTCTCGGGACACTTTAGGCCTAACCTCACTAATAGAATTTCAATCTGAGCACATTTACGTAGATTGTTGACCAAGTTCAAACTTAGGCCAAAGCTTAAAAACTAAAATGCCTAATGGACAAACTCGCATTGAAAGCCTCAAGATTCAAGCTGACCATGCCACTAGCCTAAGATGGCCACTCAGGTGCTGAGGAAATCATCAGAATTCCATTAAAGCTCCAAAACAAGGAACAAGCATAAAACCCAAACGAATGACCAGGCGATCGAACAATCAGTGTCATCAAGTCATAAATGACTTGGATCGCTATAGGAACGCTCTAAACGATGAAAAGAAAATATTAAGTCAAAAATGACATGGAGGTTCACTACATATACCATCTATAAAATTACATTATTTGATACTGGTGCAGACCAAAATTGCATCACTGAATGGATTATCCCTACTAAGTATCTTTAAAAAAGTACTACATGATTATTATCCGCAATAGGAGAAAGACTTAAAATAAATTATAAATTCCATAAAGGGCACATATGTAATAATGGAATTTGTTTTATCAATAATTTTGTAATAACAAAAGACATAAATGAATAAATAATATTAGGCATCCCCTTTACAATCCAAATAAAACCATATACTATCGAATTGGATGACATTCACTGTAATGACAGGCCATTTCTGTGTAAATATCTTATTTGTGTTGTTTAGAGAGTTCCTATAGAGAATCCAAGTTATTTATGACTCTTTGGGACTAACAACTCACGTTTGTTTGATTTTTATGCAAGTATCTATGTTTGGAGCTTTTGAAACTTCAACAGTTGACTTCGGTGAAAAATTGTGGAAGATAGTCTCAAAATGCAATTCTAACGCTTACATTGGCTCTGGAATGTCGAGTTTGGTCTAGAACAACCTTTCATATGGACCTCGAGCCTTCTGGGCTAATTTCGAGCCCTCTTGATGATTTTGGCTAAAAGTAAAGTTTGGTATGGGACCCACTTTATGTCTAGACAACCTCAGGTGGAAGTTTCAACTGCTTCGTTGAGTTTAAAATATTAAATTTGGTGGGGTATCATATCTCGTTTGCATGCCCGAGGTTCTAAACCAATCCCAAGCACCCGAGGGAGTCAAGGGGACTTAGCTAAATTTGATGGTGCCTAATGTTGGTGCCCTCGCTTTTGTGGCCCTAGCGTTACTTTAGAGGCCAGGGCTTTGCTTTAGAGGACAAGGCCAGCCAGGTAATAACTGCTTTAGTGACCTTGGCATGCTTAAACGTGCATTGCTTTAACGGCAAGGGCTTCACTTTAGCTAGCCTAGCCAGCTCAGGCCTTATCACTTAAGCGGCCCTTGTATCGCTTAAGCAACTTCTGCTTATAGGGTGAAAGGATTGCTTTAGTGAGGCTTGCCTACCTCGCGCTAATGGCTTCTTTTGGTATTTCTTTGGGTTGAGTGTTGCATGTGATATTCTCGCTGATTCCGAGCCCCAAATTATGTTCTATTTTGGGACACAAGTTTAGGGAGGTAAACTGGACCTTTTAACAGAGTCAATTCTAGAATTTTTGATGTGGGTCCTATAATTCCAATTCTGACTCCAATTTGGGTCCATCTTTTTTATGTGAATTTAGTGTCTAAACAACCATATTAACATTGTGATTCTATTTTTGATGGCATGATAGTGTTCAGAGGCCGTTCGAAAGAGAAAAGTCTTTGGAACTATGATTTGGAGCATGCATGGTCACCCTTAAGGTAGACTACGACTTCCATACCTTAGATTACTCTTGCTTATATGAAAACATGTTCATTTGTGTGAAATTGTGGTGGGTACCTAGTTGACCATGATTAAATTACTTAAAATCCATGTTTCAGGTTGTTATCATGTGTTTTGGGATTAGAAGTATGTTAATTGTTATTTGTGATCATCCTTATCTTGTGTTATGCCTCGATTGTTGTTATTATTTTTTTATTTGAGTATGTTTGGCCTTAGTCTAGGCTTATACTAGTGCTTGCCATACACCTTCATTATTTGGAGTTGTTCGGCCTTAATTTTGCTCTAACATTGTTTTTGACGACGAGCTCCCTATAGATTGGTGTAACAAACTTGGGTATGATAGAATGAGCCTTAGATTAGGTGTTAACTCATCCTTGGTGACCTTATATCTATCCTCCCTTTTCTATGTCCTTGTGGTTTACATTTGAGATATTGGGCTTCGCTTTGCGACTTGGGCCTGGAGTTGGTTTGACTTGGAGTATTGTACTGATTATTGAGGAGTTAACGTTGTTCATCGGTGGCTTTGTGATGATGATTTGACATGGGATCCTTTGACAACTATTATAGTCACAAATTTGAGTTTGGGGCTATGATACCAACTTGTCACAATTCAATTTTTCGAGTCATGATGACACATACTATAACCCACTAATAAGTAAGTCAATTTGTAAAGCAAAATAACAAGCAGTGGATATGAGGATAGAAACAATGAAGAGGCAGTATTTTAATAACAGATAGAAGCAAACGATATATATATATATATATATATATATATATATATATATATATATATATATATATATATATATCCCTCGTAGAATTTGGAAGATCACAAGTACACACATGTCTAAACAAGAGAGTATAAGTCCCAAAAGTGAATCCAAATTACAAAGCATTGTCTCAAATTTCAAAAGACTAACTATCAAAATGTCACACCCTAAGTCCCATTGAGACGGACAGGCACCCGATGTCTTAAAGGCTTGACAGAACCAACTTATAACTCTTGCTTATCGTACATACAACTATGATAATTATAAATCTGTGATGAATATAGATAAATTTCCCTAATAAAATGGCAACACATATAGTCCCAAAATAGATGTACATGTTTCGCCGTTGATGCCTTAATTACTAGAAAACAAGACAGAAGTGTCTTTACTTTGACATTAGTCTACAAAGCCTCTAAAAATAGACACTTCACTTAGGTCGGGACATGATCCCTCCATACCCTTAACTATAATATAATACCAAATATATTTTAGAGACTTTGTAAAGCCCCAAATCAATATGGAGCTCACCAAAGGCCGTGAGTATCATGTGTATATATTTGAGAGATTCTTTTTGTTTGAGTACCTGTACCTACGGCATGAAACATCGCATCCCCATGAGGGATGTCAGTACAAAAGAATGTACTAAATATGTAAGGCATATAGTATCATATGTAGAACAAGAGCTCAAGTGAAACAAGGTATAAATGTATGACTATGTCATATAGATAAGGATAAGAGACCATCCTTGCTTATATTTGTGGAATTATGTATGTTACATTATTTGCTTTACTCTTCTTTGATTTATAGACTTTGTAGTATCTGATACAATGACCAATTGATCAGTGGTAGAAGAGGATGACTCATGCTAGGCATTTTAACTCATGGGATGCAGTCCTCATAAATATACATATCAGGAACGACTCATGCTAGGCTTTTAGACCATGGGCTGCCACCCATGGTTATATATATTTGGATCGGCCCATACTAGGTATTACCACCCCTGAGCTGCCACCCCTAAATACAAGAATTAGGATTGACCCATACTAGGTATTTTAACCCCTAAGCTATCACCCATAATTATATAGATTTAATTTACCTTATCTCTTTAATCTTTGAGATTGTTCTTTTGGTGGTCATATCTCGTTTGAGCTTTGGTAAATAATACCAGTGATGTCGGCATGTGAATAAAGTTCTTGAGGCAACACCAATGATATATGAAGAAAAATGTAACATCGATGTAATACTTAGGAACTTAAATAATTCAATGAATTTAATTGGGCATAAAGAATATATGCTTTCCTGTTGAATGAGGCTATCACCATGAAGCTGTGTGACAAGTAAGGACATTAGGATATATAGCAAATGAGTCATTAAGGTGTATAATAAGTGAATGAGTAATTCTACTTAGCAGATGCTTCATTTAAAACACATTTGGAAATTTAAGATGGAAACATGTAACTCCTCAAATGGAGAGGTAAGGACCGTATAAAATGATACAATAGCTAAATAGTTAGTATATGATATCAAATGTAAGGGTTCATAAACATGTGATCGTCGATTGAGCAGGTGACCTCGTCCAATTTCTCAATATGGATATGTTCTAGTAAAATGATCATAATGTTTTACTCCAAATTTGGGATAAGATAAACTTGATGACGTTGGAAAGAAGACACATAGACCTTTAATTTGGCATGGTATAAGCTACCTAATTAATTAGGTGTTTAGAGATATGATTGTTTGAAGTTGACCTTTATATGAACTCATGCGAAAACTTGGCCAACATGAATGCTTTGAATTTGGCTTGGTATTTGAGGTCCGTTATGACCTTAGATCACTTTAGATAACCTTTATACACTTGGTAAAGGACCTTAAAACACATGATCAAGTAGGACATCATCCGGTTTAAGCTCATATACTTATAATGAACAATTTAGATTTTAAGTGTAGAGTTGCGAGGTATTACAGAATTATTCGAGTTTTAGATTAGAATTTTTGGGGTGTTACGCCAAAGGAATGATTTATAAAAGGAGATAGAACAAAGACATTTTGCGAAACCTTTTCTACACACATGAACTCCTAAGAATAGTGATATCAACGTGTAATAAATTTGTCCAAGTAATAATATGACTGATGTATTCACCAAGTCTCTACCAACTAAAACTTTGAAAAGATGGTGCACAAGCTTGAAATACAAAGATTCAAGTTTCTGGATTGATGTTAGGCCTACGTGAGGTCTTGGTTGATTTTTGAGAAGTCCCGAGTTTGTTTTAGTCTTTTTAGGTGTGAGTTAGTTTCTTGTGGTTTTCATGGATGTCAGGTCAAGGAGACTTCAGATTCGTGTTTTGACGGTTCCATTGAGTCCGGAACGTCGAGTATAATTGTTTTACATATGTGGTTTGTGTGTGTGAGGTTCCGAACGAATCCCGAGGGTCCTTTTAATGTTTTGGAAATTGGCTGAAGTTGCTGGTGTCTGCAGACCTCGCTTTTGTGAAGGCCAGTCTCTTAAGTGACCTTCACTTAAGTAATAGGCCTAGGCCTGTCGCTTAAGCGACCCCCGTATTTATGGAAAGGTTCGCTTAAGTTGCTTGTGCGACATCAGAGAGGGTTTTTGCTGTTCTTGGTAGTTGATTCTTCTAATTTTATGTGTATTACATAAATTAAAATAATATATATATATATATATATATATATATATATATATATATATATATATATATTAAGTTGTAAAAAAAAGGGGAAACTAAAAAAATGCCCCATAAATACAAATTAATTACAAATATATATCCCTTACATTGATGCCCCCATAAACAATTACAATAGATGCCCCAAGTGATAATTTTGCTTAAACTAATACTAAATCAGTATATATATATTGTATTGGTATCAATAAGACTGATAATTTCGCTTAACGAATACAACTCAATATAATATATATATATTAAATCAAAACAAAACTTATTAATTGCTTTTGTTCCTTGGTTTATGGCTAAGTATGTTCATAATTATATCTCTATGATAGAAAGAGATTTTACATTAAGTACCAGGGAAATTACTATATATATATATATATATATATATACTGTATTGATATCATTAAAGTTTTTTGTTCAGAAATTAATATATATTTTTGTGGTATAATTAAGGTTTCTTGTTCAGAAATTACTCATTAGTCAATGATACTATAAGATTGTATATATATTTTTTGAGGTATCATTAGAGTTTCTTGTTCATACCCTACTCATTAGTTAACAATATATATATCCCTATAATCATTGGTAAATGATATTGTAAGAGTATATATTACCAAATGATATCTCTAATAAAGGAAAAAAGAAAATAAAAAAGAAGAAAAAAGAAATAAACAATAAAAATATTAGCAAATGATATCTCTAATAAAGTATAAAATGAAAAAGATAAAGAAAGAAATAATAAAATTATTAGTAAATGATATCTCTAATAAATGATAATATGAGAAAAAATAAAACTAATAAATGAAAAACTAATAACAGAGAAAATAAATTAATAAATAAGAAAGAAAAAGAGTAATTTATTTTATTTTCTTAAAAAGGTAAAAATTTAGAAAAGAAAAAAAAAATAAAAAGAAGATAAACTAACCCAAAAAATATATATTACCAAATGGTATCTCTAATAAAAGATAATATTAAAAAAATAAAATAAATAAATAAATAAAGAATAAAAGAGAAAATTAAAATAGTTGATGAGAAAGTACAAAAATAATTAATAAATGAGAAAAAAACAAAAATAATTAATAATAGGACAAAAGTTTTGGATTTAGGAGAATTAGACCTAAACTTTAAAAGGCTAGGGGCGAAATTTCCCAAATTTAAAGGTGAATGAAGAGAAATTTGAACTAAATTAAAGGGATACGAACGGTAATTTATTTTAGGTCAATAAATATTTGCTGAATTAGACTATAAAATTATAATTGTTTTGTATTTTGTGGTCCATTTATACAGTTTCCCCGCAAAGAAACGGAATATTGAGATCCGGCCGGCTGACCGACAAGCAGAAATAGATAGAAATGAGCATGACCCTTCCAACTAATAGTTAGGAGTGTATTGCCAGAGAAATTTGTCTTCTTAACAATTTTCCCTTTTTACCATTTTTTCCAAAAAACGTAGTAACGCAGCATTCAATTATAATAATTAATTCATACACCTAACGATCCAAACCAAACTATTTAACCTGTGGGTCAGATTTGAGTTCTTGCAGTCTTCTTTACGTTTGGTGACAAGTTGAAAATTCCATCAGAAAAAAACTAACAAAGTTCAGATCTTTGTTTGTTTTTCTGTGATTCTTCAGAATACACATCTGGGCTTTGACTTCTCTTCTCTTTTGCAATGGCTTGGAAATACAAGGCAGGTCTCTGCCTTATTTCAGCTGTTGTTGTTATTTGGGTCACCTCTGCTGAAGTTACCCAGGTCTAATTTTCCTTCTTTATCAATTTCTCTTCATATTTTATGTATGTTCTCTATTCACCTATATTCCAATTTAATAGCAAATTACAAAAGTGATAGACTTTGACAATTTTTTTTTTTTGGTTAATCTTCCCATAATGCTATTTATTTAGTCAATTTTACATGAACACTCCAAATGGATGTTGAGGATTCATATAGTTGATTCTAACTAGTTTGCGTTTGCTGCATAATTGTTATTTTGATATGTCTTAATGTTAATATTTGTATCTCCCAATCAGATAGGAAGACAAGGCAGAATAGTTGACTTTTGTATGAACATGTTATAATGTGGATGGTTACTGTCTTATTGACATATTGTTTGTTCTGTGCACCTACACGGATTGCCTTGTAGCTAGAAATTTGATAGCACGTTTCCTTGCTTGCATACATCATCCATGGCTTTACATAAAAGAAATAAGAACATCAATTAAGTGTACAGTAAATTTAATCTTATTTTTTATGTTAACCTGAAGTAATAAGCTTCTGTTGGGTCATTCTGACATGATTTAGGATACTCCTTTTCTTCTTCTGATCCAGTTTCATCCATCATTTCTTCCGAGGAAGGGGACATGACTGTTGGTTACATTCATAATTTATTCAAAAATGCACAATATGCTTAGGCATGTACCTAAGGTACTTTGCTCAGTATTTGGCATTTTGCATTATGATGAAAGAGGATATGGTGTTCAACTAGTTGTCAAGTGGTTCATATGAGATGATTTTCTTTATTCAAATCTTAATGCATTTTATGGTTCATGTCCTTCATAGCTCATGACAACATTTCTGACTATTAGCTGGGAATCATCTCTTTCTTATATCTGTGACCATGATGATGCTTTGACAGATATCTAAGAATGTTACAAACTTGAAACGAACTTGGATACTAAGACTCTTAATTTGAATTACCCATCTATGAGTCTTGAAGCATTGACGTTCCTATTTATCCCCACCCTTAAGTGTTTTACTTTATATTTACTGCCTTGAAAGTTATGTTTTCATAAGTTCAAGTTCTCAGGCAAATTGTCTTCATAGCCTATTGGCAGAACTTTCACTGTCACTGTATCTCACATCCTTGGCTAGGTCCCACTACTCCTGAGCCCAAGTGTTTTTATGTTATATAAACACACATTAGTCGCATTGCACAAGAAATAAACTCCCTAGTCCCCATTTTACTGCCCCTTTTTGCTTCTCAAAGGTCAAATACAAATTAGGAAGGGTCATGGACTAATTTGTATGTTGTAAACAAATGCACGTGTTTTCATGTGCATGCAAGTAATTATTGTAGAAGATGCATCAACTATAGAGATATTAAGTTCAGTACTTCATAAGACCTTTTAATCTCTAGAAACTTATGGTTCTCGGACTCTCCAATCATACTGCCAGGTGTGTGTCGGATCCTCCAAAATCTTTGCATTTTTCAAGGATTCGATAGGGGTGCAACAGCATTTTTGGAGGGTCCGAGTAAGATAGCTAGAAACTACTTATTGGGTCCTATAGGGGGTTGTAATTCTTTGTAGTACTATGACAAAAAATGTTCCTGCATAATCCTAAATGCGTTGAATTACTGAATTTAAATTTGCATAGGTGAACATGATGCAACGTGCTATACTGTGAATTGAATTTTTTCATTGTGTATGTACCATGGCAGGGCATTTTCTCCGAATATAAGCAGCCATTTGCAATCACATACCTTGGGGCTTCTTTGCTGGTAATTTATCTCCCTGTAGCATTTCTTAAGGATTGGATATGCGATTTTCTGAAGAGACGCCCTAGTAGAACTGATAAAAATACTGGCAATGAATCATATATGAGACATAGTTCTCCTTTAAAGCATACAGTACAGAAAGTCTTTGAGATAGAAATCCAGAAATCAATGGATAGAAAAGACAGCGAAGAAAATATTTCAGCCGAGGGAGAAGGAAAACCTCTTGTTGCTAAATGCAATGGTAATTCTGATGATCTAAAAAATGGAAAAGAGATGACAACCTGGCAACTTGCTCGTTATGGATTCTTTCTTGCTCCTCTCTGGTTTATAACTGAGGTATGGAAGTCAACTTTAGTTATGCTTGTAGTTTGTTGCCTTCCCCAAGGAGAACCCTCCCAGGTTAACCGGAAGGAAAAAGAGGAGAAGATAGAAACTGCTTGCTAGAAAACTCAATTGTTTGAGCTTATTTTTGTCTTTTGTTTTTTCTGCAGTACCTGTCAAATGCAGCACTTGAGCATACAAGTGTTGCAAGCACAACAGTACTATCTTCTACGTCGGGATTATTCACTCTTTTTGTTGGTGTAATACTTGGTGAAGATTCCTTAAATATGGCCAAAGTAGTTGCAGTCTTTGTTAGCATGTCTGGTGTTGTCATGACCACTCTAGGAAAAACATGGGCGACTGATGAATCTCAGTTGAATTCTTCCTCGTAAGACTTCCTGCACTGTATTGACTTGACTGGAACTGCTTTAAATGAATTTCTTTCGCACCTAGGTTTTATTGAGTTCAATATAAGTCTGTTAGTTTCTGGTTGAAGTTACATTTGGTGTAAAAACTTATAATTGAATTTCTTTTGATGCCTAGTTATCTATTCTAAATAATTTACGTATTATACTTGTTTTGCTGCATTTGTTTTTCTCTGTGATTCTGTCTAATATATGACACAAACACTTCCAGTTTTAGGTGGCAAAGTTAGAATCGATAGTTCAATTACGAAGTACAATAGAATGAACTAGATTTTCTATGAATTGGTCATAGGCGACTGATAAATGTATGTGAGATTAGAAAACAGCTCATATTCCTAACATAGCATTCCCATGAACCATGCATCTCAGCTCTTTATTATCCTTTAGCTGTTTTGGTAACTCCACTAACTGTAGTAATATCAAGGTTTCTTGTACTTTGGGCTTTCGTAGTGCCAATTTCTATGTTAGTAGGAATTGGTACAGCGGAACCCATGGGATGCAGTGGGTGGTGGCATAGAAGGGTATACTGTGAAAGGCAGGTTGGCTGTGGCTTAAAGTGGGAAGGATTCATATGGTAGAGGAGTCGGAGACAGAGAGGTACCATTTGGGCAAGAGATTGGCCACAATTGGTGTTGTTATGCCTGCAAGGCCACAACTGGATTTGCTATGAATTGGTCATAGGCGACTGATAAATGTATGTGAGATTAGAAAACAGCTCATATTCCTAACATAGCATTCCCATGAACCATGCATCTCAGCTCTTTATTGTCCTTTAGCTGTTTTGGTAACTCCACTAACTGTAGTAATATCAAGGTTTCTTGTACTTTGGGCTTTCGTAGTGCCAATTTCTATGTTAGTAATAATTGGTACAGCGGAACCCATGGGATGCGGTGGGTGGTGGCGTAGAAGGGTATACTGTGAAAGGCAGGTTGGCTGTGGCTTAAAGTGGGAAGGATTCATACGGTAGAGGAGTTGGAGACAGAGTGGCAAGAGATTGGCCACAAGTGGTGTTGTTATGCCTGCAAGTCCGCACAGATCTACAGGGAGGAGGGAAAAAGAATTCTTACAATGGTTGGAACAAGTTGGTGCTATCGAGAGACAGGGTGTGGAGCGGAGTTGTTGTGTAGGGAAGTCAGGAAACGGAGAGATGTGGGGCATACGGAAAATAGCGGTCAACTGAAACAGCAACTAGGATGGGCAAGGGAAAGTGTGGGGTGGAGGTAATGAAAGCCTAGAGAGGTCCGGGGGGGGGGGGGGGGTCAACTTCTGTTTTAATGCAGTTTTAGTTGCTGATGGTACACCTTCATTTCTCTCTCTTTGTATTGCATTTCTTTTTTTTATTTCCAAGCTTTGTTGCTTCCTTTTCACCTTCCTTTTCTGAGCTTTCTTTTGAAATCTGTTCTATCAAAAGCTTGAGTATTCTTTCTCCTTCCATATTGAAAGTTGAAACACTTAAACCTATCAACATTAAGGATTTCAATTTCTTCATCTTCCTTTTGATGATTTGCTAGGATATGGATTATTAGGGTTCCTTCTGGAAATTCAAAAATTCAAGGCTAAATCTATAACATTGGAAAATGGAAAACACAAGGACCAATAAAGGAGTTTATCGACACGTAGGGTAAAAACAATAATTCAGGTAAATGAGCTTTCTCAACTCATAAGCTCTTGGCAATGGACTTGGTAATTAAGAGGAAGAGGAAGAGGAAGAGGAAGAAGATGACTTTGTTTGAAATACAGAGGATCAAATAAGCCGACTTGACTACGGCCGGAGCTAAAGAGATAGAGAGAAACTGATAGCAATGGGGGAGTTGGGGATGCTAACAACACGTGGGATAGGTAATATAATTGCATTAGGGAATTAGCTAGAGGGTGTTGGGGTCTCAAAGGATAACGATGGTGGTCGCCGAAGGGATTGGTGGTGGAATGGAGTGCTCCAAGGGAAGGTAGCACCCATAAAGGTTGTCTGTAAGGAGTGGGTGGAGAGTAAAAATAAGGAGGAAATGAGGACCAATAGAGAGGGCTAGAGAGGTATAAAGAGGTGAATGAGGAAGCAAAGTTAGCAGTTAAAGTGTCTAAGACTAAAACTTTTGAACGTTTGTACAAGGATTTGCAGGATGAAGGCAAGGATAAGAAGTTGTATAGGCCCACCAAGGTGATAGAAAGGAGGGTCCTAGACTTGGACGAAGTGAAGTGCATCAAAGATTATGAAGACAAGGTATTGGTAAAGGAGAAACACATTAGACGGAGATGGCAGACTTACTTTCACAAAACTTTTGAATGAAGAGGGAGACATGAGTATTGTGCTAGGTGAGTTAGACCACTTTGAGAGTTGTCAATATTTTGGGTATTGGGTTCGAGTAGGTTAAAGAGGTTATTTGTAGGATGAGACGATGAGATATCCATGAAATTTTGAAAGAGTGCATATAAGGTTGGTCGCCGAAGGGATTGGTGGTGGAATGGAGTGCTCCAAGGGAAGGTAGCACCCATAAAGGTTGTCTGTAAGGAGTGGGTGGAGAGTAAAAATAAGGAGGAAATGAGGACCAATAGAGAGGGCTAGAGAGGTATAAAGAGGTGAATGAGGAAGCAAAGTTAGCAGTTAAAGTGTCTAAGACTAAAACTTTTGAACGTTTGTACAAGGATTTGCAGGATGAAGGCAAGGATAAGAAGTTGTATAGGCCCACCAAGGTGATAGAAAGGAGGGTCCTAGACTTGGACGAAGTGAAGTGCATCAAAGATTATGAAGACAAGGTATTGGTAAAGGAGAAACACATTAGACGGAGATGGCAGACTTACTTTCACAAAACTTTTGAATGAAGAGGGAGACATGAGTATTGTGCTAGGTGAGTTAGACCACTTTGAGAGTTGTCAATATTTTGGGTATTGGGTTCGAGTAGGTTAAAGAGGTTATTTGTAGGATGAGACGATGAGATATCCATGAAATTTTGAAAGAGTGCATATAAGGTTGGTATGGAGTGGCTAACTAGGTTGTTTAATGTCATCTTTAGTACAACGAAAATGCTTGAACCTGTCTTACAAGAACAAGGGAGCTATCTAGAATTGCAACAACGGTAGGAGTATCAAGCTACTAAGCAAACACTTTGGAGATTTGGGAGAGAGTGGTGGAGTTTAGGATAATGAAGTGTGTGTCTATTATAGAGAATCAACTTGGATCAGGACAATAAACTACAGAAACCATCCATCTTGTAAGGAGATTGGTGGAGCATTATACAAAGAGGATGAGGGACCCGTATATGGTGTTTATTGACCTAGAAAAAGCTTATGACAAAGTCCCGAGAAGGATTCTTTGGAAATGTTTGTAGGTTAAAGATGGACTACATACATTAGGGGAATGAAGGACATGTATCAAGAAGCCAAGACCCTAGTAAAGACGTCGTAAGGGCTGTACGAGGAGACTTAGAACACTTCCTAATGGTGATGAGATTGCATCAGGGATCAACTCTTAGTCCATTTTTATTTGCATTGTTGATAGGATGAATTGACATGACATATCCAAGGGGAGGTTCCTTGGTGTATGTTTTTTGCGGATGACATAGTATTGATTGATGAGACACGTGGAGGAGTTGATGGCAATTGAAGGTTTATAGACATACTCTGGAGTGTAAAGGGTTTAGATTGATAGGACTAAGAAGGAATCTTGGAGTTCAAGCCTTCAAGGTCATCGATGATACTCACGAGGAAGATGATGTAGAAGTAATGAAGAGCACAAAAGTGAGAGGGAAGTTTCAAGTATTTCAAGTCAATAATCCAAGGAAATGGGGAGATTGACGATTACTCGTTGTATTGGAGCGGGTTGGATGAAATTGAGGCTTACATCTTGTGTCTTATGCAATGCGAAGGTGCCACTAAAACTAAAAACGAAAGTTTTATAGAATAGTTATCAGACCTGCTCTGTTATATGGGGCGGAGTATTGGCCGGTCAAAAACCCACGCTTTCATAAGATAGAAGTAGCGAAAATGAGGATGCTCAGATGGATGTTCTTGCATTTACGCCCTCGGACTCTTCTTGTGAAGGAGCCTGATTGTCTTCTCTTTCTTGTTCATGCTCCTCGGAGCATTCCGCAACCTACACATCCAATGGAACTAAAGGGTAAGGTAAACCTACAGTGAGTGGGTTATGGAGTCGGGAGTCGGTGGCTAGACTGTTATAAGGAGTTCCAGATGTCGTAACGCTTCTGAGTAGGTTAAAATTGATGACCTAGTAAAGAGCAGAAGCAATAGAACAAAATAATATCACAATAGCCTATCCGCACAGACGCTGCCAAATTAGTTGCCGAAAGAATCATGTGGATGCCAACAAAGTTAAATTTCTGAAATAGGGGTTAAAGACAAGTGAATTAGGTTCGATCATACCTCTTTTCTTTTTTGGCTAGCTAAAGAAACACAAGTAAATGAACTGAATATAAAGCTGAATAAAGAATAAGAAATCTGGATGTTAAAATGCAAGAATTGGAGCAAGAAAGAATGAGATCTGAGAATCCTTAGCATGTGATTCCAAAAATATGTATTACAAATGAAAAATGAGATGTTTTCTTCTCCAGGCAAGGGTTTATTTATAGTGCATAAACTTATGGATATTAATACAAAAAAACTACTTTATACCCGAGGGAAAACGATATTTCTGAACAGTACTTGGATAATGTCACGTACCTAATATTTGACTTTGGGTTCAACGCGGATTTCTGTCCGACTTGGAAATCGTTGCAAGCTACCTCGGGTGTGATGGTGAGCTAAATCCGGGGAGGAGAACTAGTAAAAGGTGTGGGAAAAAGTACTCAGCCACGCAATACTTCTTTTCCCAATTGTCATGTCCTTATCGATTCTAGATCTATCATCGCTATTCATGGGGAAATGCTTAATTCTCTGCACAAGCTGATATTTTCCCCGTGTTGAATTCATTATGGTTCCACCTGTCGAAACCTAGTTTTACTCCATATACTACGTTTGCTAATACGGATTGGAAGAAAATTAGGGATTTCCATTGTATTTTTTTAACTATCAAGAATGTTAGAAAATTGGCATTGTTTTTCACTTTTTCCTAGATCATTGAAAACAATCTTCACTGTCGTCTGCCACAAGGATCTCTTAGAATAGGAACCAAAAGTGAGTTGATGAATGGCTTCAAGTAGCGCAAGGTAGGCTAATTACTGGACTTCTCTTAGGTAGTTGACTGCTAGAGACAAGAATGAGTCAGTTTAGTTCCGCATGCCTTACTCTAATAGGGTACTTAGAATTTCTAAGTAATGGCAAGCAACAACAACATACCCAATGAAATAGTCTGGGAGGTATGGTGTGTACACAATGTTACCCCTACTTTATTAGGGTATACAAAATGTTTTCAATAGACCCTTCACTCAAGTAAAACATATCAAACAAGTAGGAAAATAAAATACAATAAAGAATTTCAGCAGCAACAACAAATGCTACGATAACCGAAAGAAAGGAAACTATAGGTAATACTGAAATCGAAGTCTAAGAAAGTAGGAGAGAAATAATTTTAGTACCACTAATAAGGAAAACTAGACAGCGTGCGACTACCTACTTGCCTTCTGCCTTAATCCTCAATCTCCATATCTTTCTATCTAGGGTCATGACCTTGGTAAGAAACAAATGTGTCATGTCCCTTCTAATCTCTCTCCCCAATACCTCTTTGGCCTACTTCTACCTCTTCTCAAGTCTACCATATCCAATCTCTCACATCTTCTCACTAGGACATCTAGGCATCCCCTCTTCATGCCCGAACCTAGAGCTTCGCTTTTCTAATCTTATACACAACGGAAGCCACTCCACCTTGTCCCAGCTATCTTTGTTCCTAATCCTATCTCGTCTAGTATGTCCACACATCCATCTCAACATTCTCATATACGCCACTTCTAAGTAATGGCAAGCTCAAATGTATATGTTTATCCTTGATGTAAAGAACTTGAGGCATCAACCTTTCTATCCCTTTAATTTCCAATCACGACATAAAACTGCATCTTCTTTTTTATATACAATCTTTGATTTTCTTTGGATCCTAAACTCTCTGTTGTTTTCATTGGTGTTCCTTTCAACTGTGTTTCAGGGTGTTGACTGATAGTTAAACTTTTTGTTTATTTTAAAGAAGTGGTGAACGTTCTCTCCTTGGGGACCTCTTTGGCCTTCTATCAGCAATGTCGTATGGGTTGTTCACTGGTTAGGCTTCTTCTGGATTATTCTTGAAACTAAGTATTAGCTGTACAATATGATGAGGTGGATAATGTTTTCTCCTAATGATATGCAGTGCTTCTGAAAAAAGTCGCTGGTGAGGAAGGAAAAGGAGTAGATATGCAAAAATTGTTCGGGTATATAGGGTTGTGTACCCTTGTGACCATGTGGTGGCTTGGTAAGATTTGATCCTTTTGCCCTAATGTTAAGTAGTTCTAATTTGTATATATAACAAGCAGTCTCTTTCATTTGCACTTTTGGAATGCTTTGTTGCCGTCTTCTGAAAATAAGTTCTTTCTCCATGTTTTCCAGTTCAGGTTTGAGGTTGAGGAAAAAAAGCATCTTTAAGGTTGTAAACTAGAAAAGTTGTTATTCTGTAGCACTATAAAATATGACATGATATGGAAAATTATTGATGTTTACATATAAGTGATGGTTTGCTAGGGTACAAGAATAGAATAACCTTGGTCTCACTTTCCGATTGGCAGCATCAGGCAAGACTCATGGTCACAAAAGAGGGTCAGGATTCATTGCAGTGGATGTCACTCTTTTGGTCTCTTGTTTGTTGATGTCATTCACTTGGAAATTAGTTCTTTAACAAATTATATTCAGTGTATCAAAATCTCAGATGTAGCTTGTTAAGAAAATCTAAATGATATTGTATGTCAACTAGGATTAGTTAGAATTTATTGGATTGATCCTTTCCTATTTCACCACTTCAAGTTATCACTCAATTTTTCCATGTCTTATTTTCTCACGTGGTATCAGAGCAAGAACCATTTCAATTCTTGGTTTATACGAGGTTGAGCCTCCATGTAATATTATCCACTTTTCACATGTCCTGTCCTAAGCGTGAGGGGAGGAGTCCCACATTAGTTGTGCATCAGAATGGGTCCTTATATCGGTTTGGGCAATCTTCATAGCATGAAGCTAGCAACTTTTGGGGTTAGGCCAAGGTCCTATTGTTAGCAAAATTTATATGGAGCAACCACTAGGCTTGTTGTTCCAGGAGAATCTAGTGGTCTTGTTTTTTTATTGCGTCAGTCATTCCATGGTTTGAAACCGTCTCCACGAGCCTGGTTTGTTAAGTTCAAAACAGTTATTCAGGAGTTTGGAATGACTCATAGAAGCTGATCATTATGTGTTCTTTCACCATTCTTCTCTAGATCTATGGATTTACTTGGTCGTTTAAGACTTTAAGTTGACGATACAGTTATCACTGGCGGGGGTGATCTTAATGTCTTAAAAGTTGCTCCTTTTTATTTGTGTCCTACTTGCTTAAAGTTGTATATACATAATAGTATATGGTCTCAAGTCTGATGACATGTAGGATCAATGACCTGATAATTAGTTTCCCCACTACATTCATAAAGAATACAATTGTGCGATTATGCATCTTCTTAATATCTTATTACAGAAAGCTATGTATTCACAATATGAAAATTATTATTATTAACAAATGATATTATTCTTTATATGATTGAGTTCTAATGTCTTTATAAACTACTTTATTTGATTTTTTTTGTCCAGTATGGCCATTGACTGCGCTAGGGATTGAACCCAAGTTCACAATACCTCATTCTGCTAAATTGGATGAAGTTGTTTTAGCCAATGGACTTGTAGGAAGTGTTCTCTCAGATTACTTTTGGTATGAAAGATGAGTTATCCACCACCCATACATACTCTTCACCTCTGCATTATCAACTGTACCCATAACTTGCGTCCCTCCTCTTTAGGGCACTGTGTGTTGTTTGGACAACTCCATTAGTTGCAACTCTCGGCATGTCTCTCACAATTCCACTTGCAATGGTGGCTGACATGGTGATTCATGGACGTCATTATTCTGCAATATACATTCTTGGCTCAGCACAGGTAACAACATTAATGCAGAAAATAAAACTTGTTTGCAGCACTAAAGTTTCGAGATCTATCCTGTGATTGTGTTTTATTGAAAATCCAATGCCGTTACCTGTTATAGCTGGAGCAGGAAAATATAAAAAACAAACTTGTACATATCTTAGTTAGAATCTCTCTTTTATAATTACTTCCTCCCAACGCTTGAATGACTAGTTGACTCATTTTCTTTCTATATTTAAGGAGGTATTACTAATCAATTGATCCACAGGAAAACATGATTCTGATTTCTGGGCTTGGTTGATTGCAGGTATTTGCAGGATTTGTAATAGCTAATATAGCAGACCGGATTTCGAAACTTATGGGACTATGACATTTGTTGGAAAGAAGAAAGAAAGATGGCCACTATACTAGAGTTATGCGACTGCAAATGATATTTAAATTGTTGTCCCGCTTTTGATCTCCAAATGCGTTTCCCGTTTTGATTATTCTTTTTTATCAAAGTTGTCATTTTTTTAAAAATCCATCTAGTGTAAATAAATATTGAGTGCTAAAATTATATTATGTCCGTTCAATTCAGTACTGGTCTTCATCATCCAAGTCGTACCATTGCGTTTTTAACATCTTCATCATCACGAGTGTTAGAAAACTGCATGTTTTTCTACGTGGTCTCATCCTACCTATAAACGAGAACTAGCCGTAATTAGTACACCCTCTGTCCAATTTTATGTGAGGTAGTTTAACTCAGCACAGAATTTAAGAAAAGGAAGGAAGACTTTTAAAACTTGTGGTCCAAAATGAATTATAAAAATTTGTATGGCTATAAATTATTTTATTAAGGGTAAAATAGATATTTTAAAGTTAAATTGTTACTTAATATAGAAATGTGTCATTCTTTTTGAGACTGATTAAAAGAAAAACAAGTTACATAAATTGAGACATAGGGAGTAATTGTTTTCCATTTCTCGTTCATAGAGAAGAAATTCATAAGTAAATTTGAGTAATTAGAATAAACCTTTCAAGGTAAGGTATTTTTCACGAATTAGTACTTCAACACTTGCACGTGAAAAACAAAGACGTGGGAAGGACATGAAGGTTGAAATTTACCAATGAACACCAATTCCACAAGCTGAAACTGAAATGTTTCTTTTAAGACGATCTCCAATTCACCTCTATTTTACTCTTCATTTTTTGTGAGTAAAAAAGAGCATGAGCACTCCAACCCACCTCCATATCACTTTCTATTCTTCAAATTTAGAGAGTTGAATAGTAGTTCTCCAAATTTGGAGAACTACTATTCACACTCTCTATTTCACTTTTTCAATATTCTATTATTATTTCTATTACTTTCTAATTAACATATTATTTTACATATAATATCATTAATTAAATATCTAATAATTCATAATTCTTTTTAAATATAATATAATATTTTAAAAAATATATTATTTAATATATACTACTTTCATCCCGAATTAATAGTATTTTAATTTTTTCTAATTGTTGTCAATAATATAATTTGATTTTATTATTAAGTTTCACTATAAAGAATACACAAAATTTAAATGATAAGATGAAAATTTTAATTTTGAAAATTGAGGACAAAAATGCTCATTTTGAACGTTGTAATGCATTAATAGATCATTTATGGAAGCAATGTAATAATTTTGAAAATTGAATGTTTATGTAATTGTATTTCACTTTTATTTGAATTTGTCCATTAATTTATATATATATATATATATACACACACACACACACACACACACACATACATACATATACGTATTATATTTTCTTGCAATTTATGTTATTTAAAAATTTAGAACAAAATATATTTTTATATTAAATAAAAAATATGATTTTTTTTATATCACATGAAAATTATATAAAGTAATTATTTTGGAAAAAGAAATAAAGGATTTATATTATGAAATAAGAAAATAAGAATGAAATAGAAATAATAATATAGAGGAGAAAGAAAAAGTTTTTTTATAGAGAGTAAAATAGAGAATTGGGTTGAAGTTGGTTGTCTGAAAAAATACAGAATTCTATATTTCTAGAGTAAAATAGAGTGTAGGGTTGGAGATGCCCTAAGTTTGGGGTTCGATTGTTGTCCTTATATAATCCAAGGATATATATATATATATATATATATATTCCATCCATGAAGTCTAGAAAGCGAAACTTCTGTAACTTTAGGCAATTAACAAACTTTCTCCCAAATTTGATGGTTTGTGAGTGATAGAGGTGGTGGTTCATTGGCATTTGGCAAGAATTGATTGTGACAAACAAAGCATGATTTTTTTGGCCATGCTTTAAAGTGAATGCTTAACTATTTTGGTGGAATGATCTGCGAGACCCTTGTACTGGACTTTGTTTGTAAGTTGGACTGTTATACTTACAATTTTGCCAAGTGAACCCTTAAACTCACTGAAACACAATATCTCTGACCATTAACCAAACACATGTGACATCAATGTTGTTGAATTAAAATATTTTGTGATTTCGCGCGTTTTAATATGAGTGAGTATAATATTAGCTTCTTCCCACTTTCCCAGCCTTCACACCCCCCCCCCCCCCGCCCCCCTTATATCATCATCTTCTGCTTCTTCTTGTACATCATCATCATCATCTTCTTCTTCTTCTTCTTCTTCATTGTAGACACGTAATTTTTGACCAAACATAAAGTCTTACACTATTTTTTTATTTCTTAAATATTTCTTTTATATTTTAGTTAGATATTTTTATTTTATCTTATTTTAATAAGTTTATTTTAAATTATATTTGAAAATAACAAAAATATATGTTTTATTTTAATTTTAGTTTAATAAATAAGCAAATATTTCTTATTGATAATTTATTTTTATTATATTATATTATATTAATTATTAAAATAAAAAAAGCTAAACTACCCATTACCCCTAAACCTATACCCACTACTAAAAAATTTCTAAAACACGACGGAACAAAAAGCGACGGATGGCGTCCCTCCCAAAAGCGATGGACTAAGCGATGTCGTCCGTTGCTTTTTTAATTAAAATTTATTTTTTTTAAAAGCGACGGACGGCATCGCAGAGTCCGTCGCTTTTTAAATTTTTTATTTGAATTTTTATTTTTTTAAAAAAAAATTAAAAGCGACAGACTGCATCGCTGAGTCCGTCGCTTTTTAATTTATATATTTTTTTTAATTTTTTAAATTTTATTAAAAGCGACGGACTACATCGCTGAGTCGCTTTTTTAATTAATTTTTTAAAAAGTGACGGATTGCATCGCTGAGTCCATCGGTTTTTTTTGGGGAATGTTGCACCAACAATATATATAATAAATAATTAATTATTTTATATCGATAGAGACGCAATCCATCGCTTTTTATTAAAAATAATTATTTATTAATTAAGAAAAGCCACGCCGTCTGTCGCTTTTTATTAATTTTAATTGTTTAATTATTTTTTAAATTATCGACGGATAGAATCTTTATGTGTGTCACTTCTTGGTCAAAATATCTGGTCAAATATTTTAAAAAAGCGACGGACAATGTCTCTTTGTCCATCGCTTTTTCGTCAAAAGGTTGGTCAAACTTTTTTCAAAAAAAGCGACAGACATAGAGACTCTGAGGTCCGACCTCATGAGGTCGGTATTTTTTATTAAATCTAATTACTTTTAATAAAAGTGACATCCGGAGGTCGACTTGTTTAAAATATTCCTATTAATCATAATTTTGCTATTGTGCATAATACTAAAATTTCATTTACACCTACAATTAATTGTTCAAAAAGGGTAACAATTTTGTATACTTTTATAAATAAAAAGTTAGAATTTGTGGAATAAATAAAAAAATATCTATAATCAATATTTAGAGTATGAAACTACGTTGATATGAATTATAGAAAATTATATATACTTATATTTGTAGAGTAATGTACAAATTTTATCAGTAAGTTGTCTAATCATGAATTTAATATCTCATCTCATGATGTAGAGGTGAAGAACTAACATATAATCCATTGAAGTATGAAATGCGAGATAGTATTATTATATATGTTCGATCTTGAATGGATGTCAAGTGTAGTGATCACTTCCTAATTATGATGACATGTAAAAGATACTTCATCGAAGTATGAAATACGTTGATTAATTATATACTCCTCGAATAGTTTAACAAATCAAGCCTTATAAACTAGTGGTTCAGATATGAAATACATTATCAATTAATTAAAGAAATACGTATGATCAATTCAAGGAGATTTATAAATTAAATTTGATATTGATAAATTTTTGTTGATCAATAAAATTAAATTTATATAATTAGAAGGTATATAATTTAAATTTATAAAATTAACTTGATCGATAAATTAAATTTATTAAATTAAACTTATGTTGCTGTATAGTTAAATTATATATATATATATATATATATATATATATATATATATATATATATGTTATTTTAATTTATAAAATTAACTTGATCGATAAATTGAATTTATTAAATTAAAATTCTATTGATGTGTAGTTAAATTATATATCTATATATATATATATATATGTATATATATATTAATTTGATTGATAAATTAAATTTATTAAATTAAATTTCTATTGATGTGTAGTTAAATATATATATATATATATATATATATATATATATATATATATATATATATATATATATATTAACTTGATTGATAAATTAAATTTATTAAATTAAATTTCTATTGACGTGTAATTAAATTTCATATATATATATATATATATATATATATATATATATATATATATATATATATATATAATTTTAATTAATAAACTCAACCTCGATAAAATAAATTTATTAAATATCTCCATGGTTCTGTACAACCTTCTATGTTAATTTCTATTGACGTGTGTGTATATATATAATTTTAATTAATAAAATCAATTTCTTTCACTCCTCTCTCACTCTCTCTCATCCGCGCGCACTCACTCTCACGTCTCTCATTGGGATTTCGACTTGCGCCACGGCAGCAACTCCGACCAGCTCCACCACAGCAACCCCGACAGACGCCACCGCAGCAACCCCGACCGGCGCCACGCCACCATCGCAGCAGCGGCAATTCGTGGGTAGCAGATCGATCGAGGTCAGCCGCGGCAGCTCGCAGCAGCAGTTGATCGAGCACGCCCGGCGCCGCCTCCATCCCAACCCATTGCCCTTCTCCTTTAATTCAAGGTTAGGGTTTCATAATATTATTTTTAATTTCTTTCAATTTGAGTATTTAATTTGTTAATTAGTATATTGAATTAGCTTTTAATTGATTGATTGTTAGTAAGGGAATGATTTAGGGTTTTTGATTGTTAGTTTGAATTAGGAATTATTTGATTGTTAGTTTGTGTTTGTTGATTGTGAATTGAAATTTTAATGTTAGGGTTAGTTTAAATTAAGGGATCTTAGAATTTGTTTGAATTTGGGTATTATTTGAGTTAGTTTGAATTATTATTGAGATTTTAGGACTAATAGTTTGAGGGATTAGGAATAGCTAGCTAGTTGAATTTAGGATTTTAGCACTAGTTAGATTTTGAAATTTTAGGACTAGTTTGAATTTGTGATTTTAAGACTAGTTTGAAATTTGAATTTATGACTAGTTTGAATTTATTATTGAGATTTTAGGACAACTAATAGTTTGAATTTGGGATTTTAGCACTATAGTTTGAATTTCAATTTTAGAGATTTGAATTACAACTTAATTAAAACTTATAATTTATTAGAACTTGAATTTACTATAAATTGAACTTAATTAGGAAAATGAACTTGAAATTAGATTGGGGTAGTTGGAACTAATTAGCTTGAATATATAACTAATTAAGTTTAATTAGAAATTAGATATGAACTTGAATTGAAACTTCAACTTATTAAAACTTAATATATATATATATATATATATATATATATATATATATATATATATATATATATATATATATATATATATATATATATAAATATATAAACTAATATTCTTGGATTTGAAGTTTATATTTAACTAATTTAAGAACTTTTCGTGCTAGGCAATAGAGGAAGCTCAACATCAAAAAAAGTTGATACAAGACTATATTGCTTCTTTCACAAAGTTGGAGATAAGGTCGGTGCTTCCAAGTTTCTTAAGTTCAAGTACAATTGCATGTTTTCAATAATGTGTTTGTGTCCCTCTAGTATTAATACTTAGCCTTAATTTTGTGATAATGTGTTTGTTAAGCAAAAGTACCAACACTAGTTGATCCTATTGATGACAAAATTGATTTTCTTACAAGATCGATTTGTGTCCATCTAGTGTTGACACTTAGCTTTAATTTAGTGATAATGTGTTTGTTAAGCAAAAGTACCAAGTACCAACACTGGTTGATCCTATTGATGACAAAATTGATTTTCTTGCAAGATTGATTTGTGTCCATCTAGTGTTGACACTTAGCTTTAATTTAGTGATAATGTGTTTGTTAAGCAAAAGTACCAACACTAGTTGATCCTATTGATGACAAAATTGATTCTCTTGCAAGATCGATTTGTGTCCATCTAGTGTTGACACTTAGCTTTAATTTTGTGGTTTAGTTGGTAGATTTTGTTGTTGTATTAAGTCAAAAGTAAACTAGTTTAAATTCTTATATTGTTTATATAAGTTAAACTAAATAATGTGGTTTAGTGGATGGATTTGGTTGTTGTATTAAGTCAAAAGTAAAGTAGTTAAAGTTGTTAAGTTGTGTGAATATGTTAAGATACATAATGTGGTTTAGTTGGTGGATTTGGTTGTTGTATTAAGTCAAAGGTAAAGTAATTAAAGTTGTTAAGTTGTGTGAATAAGTTAAGATAAATAATGTGGGTTTGTTGGTGGATTTGATTGTTCTATTAAGTCAAAAGTAAACTAGTTTAAATTCTTATATTTTTTTATATAAGTTAAACTAAATAATGTGGTTTAGTGGGTGGATTTGGTTGTTGTATTAAGTCAAAAGTAAAGTAGTTAAAGTTGTTAAGTTGTGTGAATAAGTTAAGATAAATAATGTGGTTTTGTTGGTGGATTTGGTTGTTGTATTAAGTCAAAAGTAAACTAGTTTAAATTCTTATATTGTTTAAATAAGTTAAACTAAATAATTATTTATAATATAATTGAATATCTATATTTTTGTAGATGGATCATCGTTTGTGGATGTATAATATGCATTATGAAACTGGTGCTGGTTTGAAACCTGAGTTTATTGACGGTGTTAGAAATTTTATTGAACATACAATGACACTTGACATTTTCAAGAATAATGGATTGGTTAGGTGTCCTTGTAATGCATGTAAGTGCTTAAAATTTTTTAAACCAGATAGAGTTATGGTTCATTTGTACCGTAATGGATTTAAGCCTAGATATTTTGTATGGATTGATCATGGAGAAAGTGTGGATATGATGGTATATTTTATAATTCGATGCTTGTGGATGTATATAATATGGTTGCACCACATGGCCAAATTAGGGTTAAACAGGTTAGGGTTGAACATGATAGGGTTCATGAAATGATCAATGATGCTTTCGGGGTTCAAGGTGGGATGGAACCAGAACAATATTTTGATGAAGCTCCTAATGAAGAAGCAAGACGCTTTTATAATCAATTAGAAGAGTCTAGTCGTCCACTATGCAAAGGGAGTCCGTATTCTGCTGTGTCAGTTGTAGTTAGATTAATGAATATTAAATCAGATTGGAATGTTCCTAAAGCTGCTATGGACTCAATGGTTGATCTTTTGGGTGAACTAGTTAATCCAGAGTTTAACATACCAAAGAACTTTTATCAAGCAAAGTGGTTGGTGTCCAAGTAAGGATTGACGTATGATCGAATTCATTGTTGTGTTAATGGCTGCATGTTGTTTTACAAGACTGATAATGAATTAGAAAATTGTAATTTTTGTGGACATGCTCGTTATAAGAGGACTCCGGCTGGAAAGATGGTCCCAGTTCAGGCGATGCATTATCTACCTCTCATTCCTAGGTTAAAGAGGTTGTATGCATCGATGAGGTCTGCCCCACATATGAAATGGCATCGTGAATATAGAAGGCCGCCGGCTGTCTTGTCTCATCCATCTGATGGTAAAGCATGGAAGCATTTTGATAATGTATATCCTGATTTTGCTAGTGAACCAAGAAATGTTAGATTGGAGTTGTGTTCAGATGACTTCACACCATTCTCTAATAATGCTTCGCCTTATTCATGTTGGCCGGTATTTCTTACTCCGTATAATCTTCCTCCTGAAATGTGCATGACCAGTCCCTACATCTTTCTAAGTTATGTTATTCCAGGTCCCCGTAATCCAAAATGTTTGATTGATGTGTACCTACAACCATTGATAGATGAGCTCAACCAATTGTGGTTTGAAGGCGTTTTGGCTTATGATATATCAACTAAGCAGAATTTTGTTATGTGTGCTTCTTTAATGTGGACTATTAATGATTTTCCTGCATACGGGATGTTGTCTGGTTGGATGACAGCTGGAAAGCTAGCATGTCTGTATTGCATGGAAAATAGTAAGGCATTCACTTTAAAGCATGACAGAAAAAATACATGATTTGATTGTCATCACCAGTTCTTGCCAATGGACCATGAGTTTAGAAAGATGAAAAATGCATTTAGGAAAAATAAGGTTGAAAGTGACCCCCCACCTCCATTACTCACAGGGCATCAAATTTGGGAGAGAGTTTCTCAATTAACTAAAGTTACAGAAGCTTCACCTTCTAGACTTCCTGGATATGGTGTTGAACATAATTGGACCAAACAAAGCATATTTTGGAAGTTGCCGTATTGGAAGGACAATCTGCTACAACATAGTCTAGATGTGATGCACATTGAAAAAAATTACTTTGACAATTTGTTTAACATGGTGATGGATGTTAAGGGTAAGACAAAAGATAATCCAAAAGCTAGAATAGACATAAAGGAATATTGTAGGAGAAAAGAGTTATGGCTGCAGGAATTACAGAATGGTAAAATAGTTAAGCCCAAAGCCAGCTTTTCATTCACATTGGATAAGAAATGTGAAATTATTCAGTGGGTTAAAAATTTGAGGATGCCGGAAGGCTATGCTTTGAATTTAGGAAAGCGGGCAGATATGAATGAAGGAAAATTGATTGGTATGAAAAGTCATGCTTGTCATGTGTTCATGGAAACTTTAATTCCTATCGCTTTTAGCTATCTACCCGAAAGGATATAGAAACCAATCACAGAGATAAGTCTTTTTTTTAAAGATTTGTGTTCTGGAAAGTTGTTGGAGAGTAGTTTAGACAGGATGGAGGAAAATATTCTTGTTACTACTACTAAGTTGGAGAAGATATTTCCATGTGGTTTCTTTGATGTGATGGAGCATCTTCCAATTCACCTTGTACAAGAGGCTCGCCTCGGAGGTCCGGTTCAAACAAGGTGGATGTATCCATTTGAGAGGTATCCATTCACTAAGTTATATATATTCGCCAACTCTTTTATATATTAACAAATATATACATACATACATGTAGAAAAATTGGTAGTTCGAAGCAAACAACTAAGCAAAGGGGAAGGATCGAAGGATCATTTGTTCAACGTCATATTGGGAGAGAAACTGGCGATTTTTATTCTTATTACTTTGGTCATGATGTGTTATGTAGGAGAAATAGGCTCAATCGCAATGATGAAGGTGATAGTGATCCTTTATTTCCACCGATATCAATTTTTAATCAAAATGGTAGAGGATCTAAAAAGCGTGGAAAGCGAGGCTTCACTGATATGGAAATGTAATCAACTGTGACACATGTTTTGCTTAATTGTCCAAAATTCAATCATATGTCAAGTAAGTGTTAAAAATATGTTATTAAATTACATACTAATAAGTGATCATTAACTAACGAAATACTTGAATGTAAAATGATCAGCTTGTTCGTAAACACATGGGGTAATAAAGCCATCTATACAGAATTTTCCAAATGGCTAAGGAACTATGTAAGTGTGCAATCACTAAGTATTTAATAATATATTCATGTTATACTAAATTATATTACTTTAAATAACAATCACGTAGGTTTACGATGAATATTCAAGTGTCCAACATTTGCAATTAGTGAAAGAAGTAGCACTTGGACCTGAATCTCAAGTACTAACAATGAATAAGTATTGTGTCAATGGTTTTAAGTTTCAAACTGAAGCAGTTTCTAGGAACAAGAAAACAAATAATAGCAGTGTGTACATACAAGGTGATGTTGATGGTACTGGTCAAACTATTGAATATTATGGTGTCATTCAAGAGATTATTGAAGTGAGGTATTCAGGTTGGCCTTAGAAGAAGATTGTATTGTTTCAGTGTGAGTGGTTTGACCCATCACATAGAGGCACAAAGATGGACCATCAACATAATATAATTGAAGTTAAGCACACTTGGAAATGCAGAAGTTATGATCATTTTATTATTGCACAAAATGCTAAACAAGTGTATTACGCTTCATATCCATTGCGTAGAGACAAAGCTGATTGGTGGGTTGTTATAAAAAGTAAGCCTATGGGAAGAATTGAAATTGACAATGTCCTAGATGTGGCGTATCAAAATGATGTTGCAATTGTTCAACAAGAAGTTGATGTTGAATTGGAAACCACACTACAACATCCTCAACAGATATTAGAAGAAGAATCTGATGATGACATACTGAATGTTGAGGAAGAAATATCCAAGAATGAGGAAAATGAATCATTTGATGACGAAGAATGGGACGATAATGAAAATGAAACAACTGAGGAGGCAGAATGGGAGAATGATGGAATTGAAACAAGCGAGGAGGAATAGTGTAGAATGAAAGCTAGCTAGTATATATGTAAGTGTATTTTGCTAATTTTATTTAATTTATGATTTTTATATATATTATACATGTAAATTTGCATACAAATGTCATCAGGCGGTGACGATGGTAGACATCGTGAGAATCTTAGAGTTAGCCAGACTAAACAGGCTAAGAAGAAGAAGTCTAGGAGGCCGATAGATCCTGAGGATATTGTAGGATCTATTTGTTCTGCGCCAGAGCACATCAGCCATGATACTCATTTATTTGTTGTTCCGTTTGGTACGACGGATCCTCGACAATATTATCCTAATTACCGTCGACCACTCAGTACTTCATCTACTTCACAGCCATTGCATGTACGACGCTACGAGGACCTACTTTTATAGGCTATTCGTCGAGCACGACCCTTATCGGCGGGTACTCCATCTCTCACAGGTACATCTCCTCAGTTATCTGCCATGAGGCTTGGAGATTCTAGTAGCGAGCAGTTAGATACTATGGCCGGTACCCCTCTTTTGACTCAGCGTTTTGTGCATCCTGACGTACCACCCTCGTCTACAGCTACACCTAGTGCTACACCACATGATACGATGTCTGCTCTAGCTCCTGGCTAGAAGGACAGACTTGGTAGAGTCATGATTGAGCCGGATGAATCATCGTAAGTTTATTTTGTTATCTATTTGTTAGTTTATTTTATTTATTTCTTATAATTTAATATATTATTCATGAACTAACATATTTATTATGTGTTTTGCAGGTGGTATCCTGCAAAGGATGCTGCCCGGGCTTTAAAAGAATGTGTTAGAAGACTCTATGCACAGGCTTATCACTCTTGGAGCGAGATTCCAAACAGTATACGCCAGGCGATGTTTAATAACTTTAAGGTATATACTTTTTAGTTAAGTTTAGTATACTTTACTTTTTTTTACTATCGATCTAATTAACGTCATTCAATTTATTTTTCAGACTATGTGTACTTGGAGTCGAGGTACAATTTGGTCATTGCAACCACATTTGAGAGGAAGGCATCCACCAGATTGTCTGTCTGGCTAAAGAGTGTTCGGGATAGTGGTGTACGTCCCGGTTGGATGTTGCCTAATGTTTTTTATCAATTGGGTATGTACTGGAAAACAGACGAGTTTAAGGCAATATCAGATCAAGCCACAAAGGCTAGAGGCAGTCTTAAAGGTGGCTCGTTGCACACCGAAGGTGCAAAGACGGTTGGAACAATTGCATGAGAGATGGTAAGTTCTTATTTAAACTTTTAAATAAATAATTAGTTAATTCATATATATCGTTATAAATTTCAATTTTTATTTATAGGAAAAAGAATTGGGACGCCCTCCCATTGAACCAGAGGTTTTCAAGAAAACTCATGTAAGGAAGAAAGAAAATGAGTCGGATCCGGATGTGTGGGTGGAGGAAAGGGCCGAACGAACTTTTGTAAGTTATTTAATATGAATAATATATATTAATAGTGAATATATGATATGTATATATATTCATCTCAATTTTTATATTTAATATGCAGAATGACTTTCAGCACTACGTCGCTAAGAATCTAAATAGTTTAGTCCAATTGACACCTGAACTATCCACCCAGATTTGGAAAGAAAAAGTGGTAGGGGGGACACACAAGGGTAGATGCTATGGTCTAGGCTCTCGAAATGATGTTAGACGACTCCAGTCAAGCTTAGAAGGTATTGGATCGTCACGTCAAGCCGAGGCACTTGACGATTGTCAAATTGCTGCTATGTCGGATCAAATAGCTAAACTTACAGCGGCACTAGCAGAGTCGGAGCGGAGAAGAGTAGCTGAACAAGAAAGCATGAATGAGACTGTTCAGCAAATCAAAGATCGAGTGATGAATCTCGCTCGTCGACCTAATACTTCGGCTCCCGATGACACCGATGACGAGAGTGATGAGGATGATTATGTAGATCTCACTCCCTAGTTTAGATCTATGGACATTTATAAACTTTTTTAAACGAATTTTGAAAGATTTTATAATTTTTTAATTTTTGATTTAGGTACTTTTGAATGTTATTTTTTGTTTTGTTTAGATTGTTTATAATTGTCTGTTTGATTGGGCTGAATAGTGTAGTATTGAATTGAATTGAATTTTATTTGCAGGTGGCCAACAGAAACTAGGAGTTTCTGGTGCCAAAAATAATGCAGGAAAGCGATGGACTGCGTGGTTTTGTCCGTCGCTTTTCTGGGTTTTATTTTTTAAATATTTCAGAAAAGCGACAGACAAAACCACGTAGTCCGTCGCTTTTCTGGATTTTATTTTTTCAAAATCCAAAAAAGCAACGGACTGAGTGGTTTTGTCCGTTGCTTTATCTGGGTTTTTTTTTTTTAAAATCCTAGAAAAGCGACGGACAAAACCATGCAATCCGTCGCTTTTCCAGAATTTTTAAAAAATAAAATTTCCAGAAAAGCGACGGACTACATCGCATTTTAGAAATTAAAAAAATGAAAATTAAAATAAAAGAGACGGAGTCCGTCGCTTTTTCTAATAAAATTAATAAAAAATTACAAAAAGCGACGCAGTCCGTCGCTTTTTGAGACACTATCCGTCGCATTTTTGCGACGCTGTCCGTCACTTTTTTAGCGACGCAGTCCGTCGCTTTTTAAAAAGCGTCGAGCTAAAAAGCGACGGAAGTGACTGCGTCGCTTTTCCGTCTAATTTGGCCCGAAAAGCGACGCAGTCCGTCACTTTTTGGCGTCTTTTTTTGAAATTTTTTTTAGTAGTGACCCACCCAACCCACCATACACACACGGCACCACTAACCTATCCCACAACCCCACTATCCTAAACACACACATATATTACTTATATATATACACTACACAAAACACACACTGCAAGGGAGGAGCACAGAAAAAACGAAAAAAATCAGCAAGAAGCAACACAAAAGAAAAGGCAACACACGCCAACACAAAAAAAAAAAAAAAAAAAAAAAAAAAAAAAAAAAAAAAAAAAACACACAACACAGCAAAAATTAAGTTTGAGGTTTAATTTCGTGGTTCCAAGAGTGGTCTTTTTTTTTTTTTTTTTGAATTTATTTTCACAAGAGGTAACACTTAATCCTTTGTATATAGTTTAATGTCATGATTATACAAACATTGGTAACAATATATTGAAATTGTTAAATTTCGTATGTGTTTAAACCGTTTATATTCATTAATGTTATAATATGAAGTATGTTCAAATTTTCATATCAACTTTATGTTTAGATCTTTTATATTATTAGACTTAGTGCGAAATTGTTATAACAAAACTTAGTTTGTTTCCTGTTTAAATAACCTATAGTTTATTTCACATTTAAGTGACACTATTGTCGAAGTCTATTCTTATTTTCATATTTTTTTAATGATGATATGTGTAGTTATGGCTTAATAAGTTGAAATGATGAGAATAATTAATGACAAAGATTCATTATGTAGAGATGTTACTTTTAGTTAGTAGGTTTTTCTTTTCATGTTAATGACGTAAACAAAAAAAAAAGATGAAAAGGTAAAAACAAAAGAAGGAGAAAACGTAATAAAAAAATGAAAAGAAGGGAAAGTTACAAAAAGGAAACGCAAAAAAAAAAAACAAAAGAAAATTAATTATAATTTATTTCAAGAAGACAGAAACAGAAAAAAAATATAATGAAAAAGAGAAAAGAAAACGTGTCAAAAACAAACATAACACTAATTAAAAAAAAACAAATCAATAAATAAAAAAAAAAGCAGAAGGGAAAAGCAAAGAAAAATAATTATTAAAATTAAAAAGAGTAAAAGGAAGGAAAACAGGGAAAACGTTACAATGAAAAAAAGAAAAATTAAGAAACAAACAAATGTTGAAAGCATAAAAATAAATAAATAATAAAAAATGTATGAACAGTCCACGCACTTATAAAATCAGATAACTTTTAAATAGGTTTAAAATAAAAGAATGAGGGTAAATAATTTTTTTTAAATATAATATCCAAAAATTAAGTGATGTCATACAAAAGTCAATAAAGCGATTGTACTAGAACCACGGGACTCGAGAGATGTCTAATAACTTTCCCTCAGTCAACAGAATTTCTTACCCGATCTTTGAATTCGCAAAGCAAATAAAATAACAAGTCAAAATTCTTTTCGATTAGGGATTTAAATAAGATGACTTGGAACACCAAAACTCAATTCAAGTGGCGACTCTAAATAATCAAAATAATCCCTTTTCAAAATGTCACTTTAATTGAAAAAACTCTTTTCTTTCAAAACTACATTAATTTTGAGGAAAAAATAGGGGTGTGATAGATAACGATTCTGCTGGGATAACCATAATTCGAGCTTGTAAATATTGACTTGTGTATGACTTTATTATTTAGTTTTCTTTTGGATATTGTATTTGTTGGCCTAATATGCTAAATGTCTACTTATTTACGGCTTTGATATTATTTGAACTATATATACATGTCTTCTCTCGCGCACCCCTCTGAATCTTCAATAATACCATTACGGAAATTGCGACTGCGCACCCCAATTCTGTCAAGATAGCCAATGGATCTATGGTCCATGGTGAAGGATTTTAGTCACACATGTTTAGGATGGGGAGCACCCACGCACAAAGCCGGAAAGCACTGTTACCGATGCGTTGCTACTCCCAACTCGAGTTGTCCTCGTTTTACATCCAATCTAGATACCTTTCTCCATCAAGTTTAACCTTAGTAGAACTGAAACCAGATATGATTACCGTAGTAGGTTCTACTTATTTGAATAATTTGCATTTGACTTAATGAGATTCGACATAGGAGTCAGATTTGTCTTGGATAGATACCTTCATTTTATTTGACCACCTAAATTATTTTATATGCTACCTAAAAATGTATATTTTTAGAAGGTCTTTGCATATCAAAATCTATGATGATTAGTGAAATGAATTTCTTATATTTTTTTTTAGATTTTTGCATTAAAAAAAAGGCATAGAAAAAAAAACAAATTACAAAAAGATTTTCTTATTTAAGAAGTGTTTTTTTTTTTTTTTGCATTTCTTACAAAAAGAAAAGATTATTCACTGCTAAACAAAAATCACAATAACAATTTTTATTTTATTTTATTATGTATAGTTCAGAAAAAGAAACTTCAAAAGTGCTTATACCACTTTAAACGAAGAATATAGTTGTATTTGTCAACAAATTTCCAATCTTTCAAAAAAAAAAATTAAAAATAAATTGTTTAACTATCCAATCTTGATGAACTACGCACACCTGATTCTCAAATCCATGAGATACTTAGGCAGTCCTCTTTGGGTTCGGTGATCTTTATTCAAAAATTTTTTAAAAAAAATCTTTTTTCAAAAAAATAAAATGAAAAAACAAGAAGGTTTAATCTTTATCAAAAATAAGTTTTTTCTTAATTTTCTTTTAATAATTCAGAAGAAAACTAAATGATATTATTTCAAAGCTCTAAAAACAAAAACTTAGTTATTGAGTTTTAGAAAAAAATATGCAATGATCTTATTCATGTTCTCAAGCATGTTACAGATTTGATCAATGCATTATCAAATCATTTTTATAAAAAAAAAATTAATAATTAAGAAATGTCTAATCCTAACAAACTTTATCGTTCATGCACACAGTTAAATTAAGGTGGTTGATTTGTGGTTAAGCTTACATCCCATCCCTACAATACAAAGTCAAAAGGCAAAAAGAAAATGACTCACAAAGATGGATGTGAGTCAGACAATTATGAGGTCCAAAATCAGATGATTTCACAAGAAACAGTGTCAACAAAAGAGGTAAGGATATTAAGACAATAAATGGCAGAGATGTACGAAGCTTGGGTGAGTGGACAAGCTCCACCGTCTTCAATCCGTAACTATCTAAATAAAAATCTGTCACCCCTGTCCAAGTGTCAATAAGTGATCCACTTTATCCACCTGGATTCGGCCCCTATGCTAGCGCATCCAACGTAGCTGGAACATCTCTGTGCGCCCTTTGTGTACACCTATGACGAGTAATCCACTATTCGTGCCAACTGCGTGGACAAATAGCGTCCCACAACCAACAATGATGCCCAAATCCAACAATGATCCTTCATCCAAAGCTTTTCATGATCATGGCTACACCCCGAAGAGGCTCTCAAAGTTCCAGGATTTTACCCCTACACTCATCATTATAGTTCCTCTATCAAGGTTGAGAAAGTTGTTAAGAACTGGAAACATGAAGAAAAGGCTAGAAAAATGAAGAGTACAGAACAAAGTGTAAGAAATATACAGGGATTAGGAGGTCACAAAGGCATCTCATTCAGTGATTTGTGCATGTTTTCCCACGTTTTGTCTGAAGATTTTAAAACTCCAAAATTTAAGAAATATGATTGTCATGGAGATTCCATAGCTCATTTAAAAGATATTGTAATCAACTGAGAGTAGCTGGAAGCAAAGAAGAATTGCTCATGGCTTATTTTGGGGAAAGCTTGGTGGAAATTGCCTCAGAATGGTTCATAGATCAAGATATTTCTAACTGGCATACATGGGATGATTTGGCTCGATGTTTAGTTCAACAGTTCCAATATAATATTGACATTGTACCAGACCGTTCCTCGCTTGCTAATATGAGGAAAAAGACCACTGAAAATTTTTGTGAATATATTATTAGGTGGAGGGAGCAAGCTGCTAGGGTTAAGCCACCAATGAAAGAGTCCGAAATGATTGATGTTTTCCTCCAGGTGCAAGAACCCGACTATTTTCATTATTTGCTTTTCGTTGTTGGAAAAACGCTCGCCGAAGTTATTAAGATTGGTGAAATGGTGGAAAATGACATTAAGTCTGGAAAGATTGTAAGTCAAGCTGCTTTGAAAGCCACAACACAGGTGATTAGAAATGGATCAGGAAATCTCAGGGGAAAGAAAATGAAAGAAGATGTAGCAAATGTTGTGTCAGACACACAAAATAGTCTAAAGGGTCCACTTTATCAATATGCACCACCTCAATTCCATCAATATCTCCCTATGAAAGACACACAATACTCTATTGTCCCGCCTCAATATACGGTCTATGGTGCACAACCATATATACATCCACCAAACTATCCTAAATGATGAGTGCCAACACATCAAAATGTTCATCTTTCTTCTCAAATCTTTCAAGCACCTTATAGTCCCCATCCAAGACAGGGATTTAAAGGAGGTCAAAGTCATGTAAACAATTTCACACCAATTGGAGAGTCTTACACAAGTTTATTTGAGAAATTGAAACGTTTGAACATGATAGAGCCGATTCCTCAAAATTATGCAGATCTATGTTCAAAAGGTTTCAAGCTTGTAGCATGATGTGCATATCATTCTGATGCCCCAGGGCACAGTACTAAAGATTATCGAACTTTGAAAAGTGAGGTGGAAAAGATGATCCAAGCAAAGATGATTGTGGTCCAAAATAATAACCCCCAAAATGTGACTCAAAATCCTCTACCAGCACCTAATGATGTACATTTCATTGAGATGATAAATGATGACAATTCTCTCAATTCTAAAGATAAGACAATTGAAATTGATAGAGCTTTCATGAAGGCTAACGTGCAAAAAAAGTGGTTGAGTAGTCAAGTTAGGTGATTGAGAGACACTCTTCTTTTATCTAAAAAAGAGTGTATGAACAATTTATTTTGTCATCATTTCTGCCATGCAATTCATTTTTTTTAAAATTTTATTTTAGTAAGTCTATTATTTCCCTTATGTGTTTGTTTGTTGAGTCTTGTCGTAATTTGCGTTATTATAGAGTTATAACCTAAAATTCTAATTTATTGTCTTGTCATCAAGTCCTTTTTATCTTAATGTAATCTTTATTCCACGTCACTTTGACATGTTCTATTTAGCTTTTCATATATACATCTCTCTTTCAATTCAGTTTTTGTGACATGATATGCAAGAGGAATTTTGTTAGTTCTTAAAATTATATTTAATCATGGAATGAATACATCAAAGAAGTCAAAAAGAAAATATTTGAGGAAATGAACAAAGGACTTAAACACCTTGATACGCCCTTTATTGTCAAAAATGGTTGAAAATATAAATTTCATTTAAATTGACATATGTCATTGGTTGTCAAGAAGGTATTACTCAAACGGAGATTTCAAGCTGACAATTGGAACAAAATGATATACATATCCATCACTACATACATTGCAAAGAGATATTATATGATTTTCACTTCTCATCTTAAAGGGCATGCTTGTATTTGTCATTTTTAATAATTGATATGATGAAGACATTTCATTCTACTATTCAAATATCGTGTAATCCTTTGTTACCCCTTTTGAGCATTAATTTTATCTCTTTCATAACCCTCTTTTGGAATTAAAATACAGTCAAAAAAGCAAAAGAAAAGATTCACAAATTCAAAAAGAAAAAAAAGAGAAGTCACAAAAAGAGTCAAGAAAAAAGAGTTGAAAAAAAGGTTGAAAAAAGAATCAATAACAACCAAAGAACAAACTTCCTGAACTACGTTCAACATGATTCTTGCTTTGACAAGATACATAGGCAATCTTATTTGAGGTTCGGTCCAATTAAGAAAAAAGTCTAGAAAGCCCTCCTCACAAAAACTGGGGCAAATAATAATAATAATAATAATTAATTATTATTATTATTATTATTACTATTATTTTTTTATTATTTATTTATTTTGAAAAATAGAGTCGATTCCAAAAGTTGTAAGTCTTAACACTGTTACCGCATTATATTTGAGCCTTCATGCCTTTCTTTGTAACCCTATCCAAAAGCCACATTTCAATTCAAATAAAAATCTTCTGATCAATTTTAACAACGACAAGTCAAACAAGCTTTCAGTGTTGATTATCATATAAGAAAACATGTCATGTCAATCGCATAAGGAGTGAAAAATGAGGAAACCTTATCGATCCTTGAAAGCCCTTAAGAGATCACTAGAGTTGAGAGAAAGTGAACAATGAGAGAGTCTTATTGGTGAAAACCCTCAAGGCACCATAAGATGATAGTGAGTGAGAGATAATAAAAAAGAGAGAGACTTGTTAGTGTAAACCTTTTGAGGCACCACAAGTCAAGTGTTAGTCATAAATCTAGTGCAAAAGTTGAATTATAGAAGTTTGACTTCAAAGTTGAAAGTTTGACAAAGATGAAGTTTAGATTGATTGGACAGACCAGGCCATTTAATCCAAAATGCATGTCATGATCATTAGAATTGACCACCACTATCAACAAAGTTCATTTATTTATTTTTATTTTATTTTATTTTATTTTTTTAATTTTCATTTTCTTCTCAAAATGGTCAAATATTATTTTTTCTTATTTTGTGTCGCTCAACTCGATCTTGAGTTAGTCTTCATTAAGCAAGCAGAAAATGATTCCAAAATTGCTACCATCTCTTCAATTGCACAAAACAAAGTTTGGACAACACATCAATCGTGACATGATTCAAGAAATAGAGATATGCATAGTAACATGTCAACAATTGACAATTTTTGAGAATTTATATGAATACAAGATTCAATTATTTTTGGAGGGTGAAAACAATATAACAAATCTGAATTTTGAAGTTCTGAACAATTAGAGATGTTTTAAGATTATCAAGGTGGGCTAACTAGCAAATGGAAACAATCTGCCTCAGCTGATAAGGTTCAACATTGCAATAACAAGAGCAATCATCTTCAAAGCCAAGACCACAAATCAACCACCAATTTAAAACTCACAATTTTATTTTATTTTTAAACAGGAGACTTCTTGCTGAAATGGACATTGTTTAACATGTTCAAAATTGGATAACAGAGTTACAATAACAACCTGTCACCATTTTTATTCTTATGCTTGCACATATCAGTATTTTTTATTTTCTCCCAAGATAAACAATTCCTAATTTGAGACAGTTATTTTTTATTTTCTCCTAGGATAAACACTTTCAAGTCTGAGATTGTTATTTTTATTTTTTTTATTTTCTCATAGGATAAACACTTCATAGTCTGAGACCATTATTTTTAATTTTCTCCTAGGATAAACACTTTCTAGTCTGAGATATTTTTTTTAATTTTCTCCTACGATAAACACTTCCTAATCTAAGACTTTTTTTTAATTTTATCCTAGGATAAACATTTCCTAGTCTAAGACTTTTATGTTCTCATTTTCTCCTAGGATAAACACTTCCTAGTCTGCTTATTGTAATTTCATATTTGCTAATAACTCACAAAATTTTTCCAGTGAAAACTAGGGCAAAAATTTTGTTTATTTCTTTTGTTTGTGATGATTTTCAGGTTTCTTCCAGCGAAACATGGGTTTGAAATTCAAGAACAAAGTTTCAAGTCTTTTCAGAATGATCAATGCCCATGATAGCTAGAATCAACTTCTTCAATACATCTAGCAGTTTGACTTCCTGATATCTATTTCTATTTAGCTTCTGATCAAGAAAACAAGCAGGCGCTTATGAACATTTTTAAATTATCATTCTGAAAAGTGCCAAAAGCTCACTCTAAGCAACAAGTTAAGCCTCAATCCAATTCAAGATCAAGATACTCACCCAAAAATCAAGGTGATATCTGAAAGTCAAGACTCAAGTGAAGACCCAAGAAAACACTACTACAAAAAGGAAATTTAGCAGCAATAAAATATTGCTTTAGCGGCTAAACTAATGGTTGCTATAGCCTATACCGGCAAATGGACTTTAGTTGGCAATGTTGATGTCGGCAAAGGCTTTACTAGCCATTGTGGGAAATGCTGGTAAAGGGCATTATCAATTGCCGCTAAAAATCATTGGTTATAACAACAATTGTTTGCGGCAATAATTTTGGCTGCTAAATCTATTTTATATCGACTAACTATGGTGTTTTAGTGTCCTTTTTTATAGCTGATAAATTCAAATAAAATTGCTGCTAAAAGCCAGTAGTTTTAATGACATTTTTTTTTTTATTGAAATCAATGGCTAGAATATCTCTTATGAAAACTTCTTAATGTCCCCCGACCCTTTAGCATCAAATTTTTTACTGATAAATTTAATTAAATTGATAATAAATAGCATAAATTTTAACGACAATTGCTTAGCCACCATTAATAATAACTAATATATATCTAGAAATCGAACAATATTGTTGGTAAAAGAAAATCTCTTAGTAACAACAAAGATTTGCAAATGAAAAAGGCATATTAATGAAATAAAATATATGTCATTATATCTGGACAAACAAAAGGATGTACTATTCCAAAATATTAATGTCACAACTTCAAAATAAATGTATATTGTTTGTACTAGTGTAACCAATTCTATTGAATAATGTCGTCAAATAATTTGTGCAATTTTTCTTCATATTAAATCATCCACATATGAAAATTTTGAACTTCAAATTGTATGACCTGAAATAATAAAATAAATGTGTCAAAAGATGAAATGTAATGTATAAAAAATTGCAAGTAAATAAGAACAATCTAATAATAAGCAAGAATCATCTGGCAACAAGATTTTTTTTTTTTTTTCATATAGTCTCACAATTACGTTATCTTAATCCTAGGCAAAAGGATGAGAATGTAAAAGGACGTTGAGGAAGAAAATGCTACAGTTAAAATTCATAATAAAGTGCTACTTTGATAATTGCATGGATGTCAAATTGGGGCAGCAAATACCTCAAAATAAAGGTGTTACAAATAAGCAACCTTGTTAGCCATTAGCAGTTATAGCACGCATTGAAAAATCTTTTGGTGATCAGGTTCACGATGTATTGCATCACAAGTCACTTTAGATCATTTTAACTTGCAAATCTGTCTAGAAATCTGTCTAAAGAAATTGAACTCACAAATCTGTTAAGCAATCTGAAAAAACGAATTGCTAGTTCAATTGTTGGAAGGATTTGCCAAAACAGAGGCATAGAACAGTGCTGAAAGAAGTATCGTTACACCTCTTGATCTAGCAGTAGTCGATGTAACTGGCCAGAAACTAATTGCTGAAAATGCAGATGCTACAGTGAAGTTTAAACATATGCAACTGAGCGAGAAGGAACTGTAGATAATATTGAGAAGGACATGCAACTTGATTAGACGAATTTGGTTATTGCTAGTGATGCGCATAAACTGAATCAAAACAGCAATCATATACAGACTTGTCGATTCTTAAATGATAAAAAGCTAAATGAGTATTTGTATATACCCAACAAAAGGATCCCATAAGTTCATATCTAGGTTTCAAACCTATAATCGACAAATATTGAGCTAAGTATATAGTTTTAAAAGAACAACCTACTTGATTTTTAAAACAAGTAGTTATCTAAACCAGCAAAGCACACATTAAGCTTCTACATGTATTTATTTTAATTATTCAAAGTCTAGTAACACACAATGAGTAAGATGAGTTCGTTCCTTTGGGCATGATTCTAGCACGCAAGCCGCTAGCAACAAGCATGAATACTTATGATCAACTAGACACATTATGAAATACTTATATCTCATGATATTTTACACTAAATTAGAACAACTCGTAGCATGAATTTGTCTAAACAACTTCAGAATTAAAAAGAAAAGGAAGAAGTATCACTGACATGGTTATAGATAGCTTAAATAGTCTATCACATTTGACACAGAAGAATACGAAACAATTTTTGGTTTTGATGGACTGACTTTCACATTCAAAAATTAATGAATCAGTAAGATAAAAATCAAATCTGAAGCCTTTTTTGCAAATTCAGTAACCAAAGCAGGGTTTAGATATTCATTTTTTAGCAGACAAGATTGAATAACTATAATTCATCTTTGATTGAAAAAATTGAAACTCAAGTGATGTTGAAGCAGGAAAGTCTAAACATATGCAACTTAGCGAGGAGATATTGTAGCTCCTACCAAGAAAGAGATGCAATTTAGTTTGAGGAAAATGGTAATTGCAAATGATGCGCAAAAACCTTATCAAACAACCATGTAAAGCCTGTAGATGTAAACCTTAGATCCATTGGAATTCAAATGTTGGAGAACCCGAACCAACTTTATTCAAGGTACAAACAAGTCAATAGAACTGTTAATGTCAATAATAGAGGCATATAACAGTGCTCAAACAAGACATTCTTATAGCTCTTGGTCGAGCTTTAGTCGATGTATCTAGGCATCAGCTAATTTCTGAAAATGCAGGTGCTACAAGTGATGTTGCTAATGTTCTTCAAGTAGAAAACTCACTTGGTAATTTTGAGGAAGTCAAAAGATTTCCCCAAGGTAAAGACAAAGCTATGAAAAATAATATTGAAGGAAAATGGGCTATTTAGATGATAAAAAAGATTGATTTTCCAATAAATAAGAGTCCTGAGGTCGCACAACAAAAAGTCAATAATACATTTGATGCATTATCGAGTGATGACTATGAATCAGCTGGTAAAACGTTAATATAACTCCACTAATTACTATCCATTTGGTCACAATGAATAGATTATCATAAGAAATCCCTTCTCAATGTAACCAAGAAATTGAGATCAAATTCTTGAACCTGTATTATCTCGAGTATTGGCAATATAACCAAGAGAGGTTCATCTCTGGTTAGTTCTTCTAGTTTTGGCTGATTCATATAAATGTTAAAAATTTAAGCTTGATTGGATATCAATTAGTTCAAACTATATTTAGATCTAAATCTATTGAGAACATGCTTTTCTGGTTCTTTTTTTTATCACTTGCAATTCTATAGTTCAACAAGATATTTACTTTATTCAGAAATCTATTCATAAACGAAGTTTATCAACACCTCGTCATTTTTGTTACACCACCTACGTCTACTATAATTCAACTTAGCATAGACTTAACAAGGACTGAAACCATATGTTCATTACGTTCCTTAATATATTAGTTAACCTTTAATATGTACCAGTTAGCAATAGCCATAGTTAGCATTAACCTCTAATTTGCCCCAGCTTAGCCAACTATGTACTTTACTTAGTTCCCCCAATTAGGTAAGTAAAAAGAATGAAACTTCTGAATTATTATGATGATATGAATATATCAACAATGGTATTATCACATGGAGGAATTAATTGAATTCATAAATTTGCAGGAAAAGCATGGGAATCAATTTAATCAATTGCAATAAAATTAATAGCACCCAAAGATCATAAACACAAGTTAGCAAATTAAGAAATAATTACTTTTAAAAATTTCAAATCGCTTGAACATCACAAATCACAACGAAACTTATCCTCAAGTGTTTCAATACCTGGGAAGCAGAAAATTTTACCAACGAAGACAAGAAAGTGAGGGAGAAGAATGATTCTCGTACCATCCTTGAAACTTACATTAAAAGAGAAGATGGAGACGGATAAATGGAGATAATTGAGCTAGAAAATAGTATCGTCCGTTTATTCTTATTCTCCAAGATTGTATTTTTAAACTATATAAAACGAATAGGATAGAACTAACAAATTGCAGCCACTCATGCTAGTAAAATAACAAGCAACGACAAATAACTAAACAAATCAGTTGAGAAGTTCCAACAACTACTGAAATCAACAACAAAGTTAATTAGCTCAAGTTCTATGACAGTTGAGGGACAAAAGAGAAAAATGACTAAGTGCGGACAAATGCTAAATAGAAAAGGGGTCTTATTTCAAGGGCTAAAGGCTCGGTTAAAGAGATTATTAACTCTGAACTTTAGTTGCAACTCGCATTTTAACAAAGGAAAAAAATACACTGGTAACTTAAAAGTTATTCTATCCTTACATTAGCATCTTTGTAGTTGCAACACATCAAAGGAAGACAATTTATCTTCATCAGAAATTTGTAGAAGAAAGATTAACTTCATGTCTTTTTCAAGGATTTAATTATTTTAAAGATTCAGTAAAGAATTATCTTTGCAACTATAAAAAAATATAGCAATCCAGATAGAAGTATGGGGAAGGATAATTGTAAGAAAATAATAGATTGGTTTCTTATATTATGTTGGACAAGCATATTATGATGAATTTATTTAAGTTTATGGGGTCAACCAAAATTTTCTAAAATTGAGTTTAAAAAACCATAGATAAAACAATAAATCACTAGAAAAACAACCAATGCAGTATGAAATTGACCAACTAATGATAGACTCTAATATAGTCTGGTGTAAACCTGACTATGATTAGGTCCTGTAGCCACAAAGCCATGTTTTATTTCTTCTTTAATCCCACTAAATTTCTTAACTGAGAAAAAAAAGGTCCTACCGAAGATTACTTGACCAACTAAGAAGAGTGGGTATATATTTAGTTTTTTTCCCCCTGTTATTGATGAATACAAGGTTAACAAACGTGATATAAAGAAAATAAGACGGTTAAAATCTCAAGAGAGATCTACAGAGTTACAAATATAAGCAGAAAGATAACATCAACAGACATATAGGGATAATAAGGGAGAAAGAACATCAACGCCTAAAATTTGGAGAGGATCGATCTCCATACCCGAAGATTGCGATTTAGGTTTTTGAGGATCGTTGCTGTGAATTTGTGATGGAATAGGTCTAAATTGTAAATTTTAATTAGGCAGGGGAATTTTATTTTTTCAGAAAGGCGGGAGTTATTTAAATACATCAGATTTTTTTTTTGCAGCGAGAAGAGAAAAAAAATAAGATTTTAGTGGCTTTTCTTTAGAATTGATACTAAAAATGCACATATTGCTGGCTAATATGCATTAGCCATTAATATATATCCTCCCTTGAATACATTAGTGGCAATTAGTTTATTGCTACAAAATAATTGCCGCTAAAGATTTTTTAGTAGTGGAAGCTGCATAGATAGGAGTTTGTACTTTTATTTTCCTTTTGCCTATTAGGTTTTATTTTTTATGTAATTAAGGATAAGATCTGCGATCTGGAGCCTCGATGAAACCTCACTTAACTTTCAACTCATCACCTCATCTCCTTGAACTACATGTGACCTGATTCCCTTACAACCTGAGATATGTAGGATGTCCAAAACTAAGACTCGGTTGCATATTTTTATTTATTTATTTATTTTTCATTCAAAGAAGAGTCCGGTCAAAACTTGTCATTGTGTCTGCTTCTTTGTCTGAGAAGAGTTTCCAGTCAAAGAGGGGCAAACTGTAGACACGTAATTTTTGACCGAACATAAAGTCTTAAACTATTTTTTTATTCCTTAAATATTTTTTTTTATGTTTAAGTTAGATATTTTGATTTTGTCTTATTTTAGTAAGTTTATTTTAATTTTTTTTTTAAAATAACAAAAATATATGTTTTATTTTAATTTTAGTTTAATAAATAAGCTAATATTTCTTATTGATAATTTATTTTTATTAGTTTAAAAAATAATCAAATAATATTCTTATATTATATTATATTATATTGTATATATTAATTATTAAAATAAAAACCCTAAACTACCCATTACCCCTAAACCTCTACCCACCCAACCCACCATACACACACGGCTCCACTAACCTATCCCACAACCCCACTATCCTAAACACACACACACACATATATTACTTATATATATACACTACACACAACACACACCGCAAGGGAGGAGCACAGAGAAAACCAAAAAAATAAGCAAGAAGCAACACAAAAAAAAAAAAAGGCAAGACACGCCAACACATTAAAAAAAAAAAAAAAAAAGAAAAAACACACCACAATAAAAAGTTGAGTTCGAGGTTTATTTTCATGGCTCCGATCGTGGTCTTTTTTTTGTGAATTTATTTTCACAAGAGATAACACTTAATCCTTTTTATATAGTTTAATGTCATGATTATACAGGCATTGGTAACAATATATTGAAATTGTTAAATTTTGTATGTGTTTAAACCATTTATATTCATTAATGTTATAATATGAAGTATGTTCAAATCTTTCATATCAACTTTATGTTTAGATCTTTTATATCATTCAACTTAGTGCGAAATTGTTGTAACAAAACTTAGTTTATTTCCTATTTAAATAACCTATAATTTATTTCACATTTAAGTAACACTATTGTCCAAGTCTATTCTTATTTTCATATTTTTTAATGATGATATGTGTAGTTATGGCTTAATAAGTTGAAATGATGAGAATAATTAATGACAAAGATTCATTATGTAAAGATGTTAATTTTAGTTAGTAGGTTTTTCTTTTCATGTTAATGACGTAAACAAAAAGAAAGATTAAAAGGTAAAAACAAAAGAAGGAAAAAACGTAATAAAAAAAAGGAGAAGAAGGGAAAGTTACAAAAAGGAAACGTAAACAAAAAAAACAAAAAGAAAATTAATTATATATATATTTTTTAAAGAAGACAGAAATAGAAAAAAAATATAATGAAAAAGAGAAAAGAAAACGTGTAAAAAACAAACATAATAAATAATAATAATAATAATAATAATAATAATAATAATAACAATAATAAAACAAATCTATAAATAAAAAAAATGAAGCAGAAGGAAATAGCAAAGAAAAATATTTATTAAAAATTAAAAAGAGTAAAAGGAAGGAAAACAGGGAAAACGTTACAATGAAAAATAAAATAAAAGTGAGAAATTAAGAAACAAACAAATGTTGAAAGCATGAAAATAAATAAATAAATAACAAAAATGTATGAAAAGTCCACGCACTTATAAAATAAGATAACTTTTAAATAAGTTTAAAATAAAAGAATGAGGGTAAATATATATTTTTTGTAAATATAATATCCAAAAATTAAGTGAAGTCATACGAAAGTCAATATAGCGATCGTGCTAGAACCACGGGACTCGAGGATTGCCTAATACCTTCCCCTTGGTCAATAGAATTCCATACCCGATCTTTGAATTCGCAGACCAAATAAAATAATGAGTCAAATTTCTTTGTGATTAGGGATTTAAATAAGGTGACTTGGAATATCAAAACTCAATTCCAAGTGACGACTCTGAATAATTAAAATAATCTCTTTTCAAAATGTCACTTTAATTGGAAAAACTCTTTTCTTTCAAAACTGCATTAATTTTGAATAAAAAATAGGGGGTGTGACATTCGTCATCTTCTTTATATTCTTCTTCTTCTTTTCTGGACCTATAGTGTGCAATTCAAGTCTAATAGGTAAGAATTTTACCTATTTGACATGAATTTGGTTCTCACTTTTTTTTTTAACATTTAATTTCAAGTGCCAATTGAAATTCCACGTGTAAATGTGTGTACTGCACAAACACACATCAAAGGAGAAAAGGGTTTAAAATATTGTGTTTTAGTGAGTTTAAGGGTTCAATTGACAAAATCATGAGTATAAGGGTTTATCTTACAAATTGAGCCATGCACAAGGGTCTCCAGGTTATTCGTGACCAAAAAAGATAATTCAATATAATAATGAACACAAAAAATACCTTCAAAACGTGATTATCAACCACAACCTTTTCATCAGACGAATTCCCTTCATCTTCATCTTCAACCTCACTTTCAACAACTTTTCGGCTTCGAACTGCCTTACCAATTTTAGCATTTTTCCTTTTTCATACAGTTTTTTTTGATAGTCTCCTTTCGATTACAAACCAGAGCCTTTTCTTCCGTAGAACTACCATCATCATCATCATCTTCATCATCACTTTCTATAATTCTTTGCCTTCTAACAGCCTTTTTAATTTTTTTTTATCAACAACACCAACCGATTCACATTGTTTACCTTTAAAATGATTCATACTACAAATCGGATACCACAAAGAACTTGCATGACTAAAATTTAAAGTTTTAGGTGGAGAATTAACAAGATCATAATCAAAATCCCCTTTTTTAGGAATAATCCTGAAAATATTTTTCTTAACTATATCCAAAATCAATTTCTATCTCCTAAATTTTCACCTAATTATATAAATCTTCAACTTGAAAAACTAAAAATCCAAAATAAAAAAAAAAATTAACAACAAAATAAAAAGGGATTAAACATAGGCTCACAAATAGAGAAATTCACGACTAGACATCAATATACTATCAATAATTTAAAAGTGAAGAAAAAAAGAGGACACTATATCAAATATTCATAAAGAATGCATGTAAAGTTACTGGAGAAGATATAACATCAACTTTTGTTTAAAAGAATTGATGAAGAATGATATTGATACCTCCGTCCAACAATAGTTGTCCACTATATTATTTTGGAATATCCAACAATACTCGTCCACTTTATGAAATTAATGGATAATTTTACACTTAGTTTCTGGTTTATCTTTATAATTAATTATAGTCATTTTTCTTTATATTTTTCAAGACATTGTATTTATTATATTCAAAAGATGATATAGTAAAATTACCTTTCTATTTATAATTTCTTAAGAAATGTGCAAATTTAATAATGAACAAATATTGTTCGGCAAATAGAATATAAATATTTACATTATGAATAAATATTCACCAGTCAAAAGTAAATGTGCATGTGAGAAAAGAGGAGAAAAAAAGGGAACAAGAACTCACTTCCCAATGAAAATGGCAACATGCTGCCACCAACTTAAAATTAATTAATTTAAATAAAAATAACTTCCTAAAAAATAACGTGGGCTACAATATGCAAATTTCAATTTTAAAAAATCTTTTTTGTTATAAATATGGATAAAGCACAAGTATCCCCTAGATTATGATCGAAATTTCAGAGACACACTTTAATTAAACTAAGGTCCTATTACCTTCCTAAACTCATTTTTTTTGTAATTTTATACATCTTTGACTTACGTGGTACACTCTGTAACTCCATGCAATTGAGACGCGTGAGAGATATTTGGATGCCACGTAAACCAAAAAGGTATACAAAATTACAAAAGAAATAGATTTGGGTGGGAGGTGGGGAGGGGTAATAAGACCTTAGTTTAGTTAATATGTGTCTTGAAATTTCGATCATAATTTAGGGGTACTTATACCTTTTCCCTTATAAAAACAAAAAGGGGTTATAAGTTGCCAATAAGTAAAAAGGGGTTATAGTTAATATGTCATTTTAACATACGATACTTGATCAAGCATTTCAATATAAAACAATTAGAATAATACTTCAATATTATTTGTGCATCGCGCAGACATACTAGTTAATATTAATGTTAAATGAAGTGTTAATAATACCAATGTGAATTGTATATCAAAATAAATTATAAAATATTTTTAATATTTTAAAAGGTTATTTTGCATATAAATAAAGTCTTTTCATTTTACACGAAGCTGGGATAAATTTACTTGTTACCACTAAAAGTAGGCATTTGGCCATGCAATTTTGAGCTCCCATTCAAAATTTTGATTTGACATTAGCATGTGTTTATAAAATTTAAATAAATTTCAAATCGTGATTTTAAATGAATTTGAAAGTAAGATTTCAATTTCATGTTTGTGGCTTTAATGAATCAATTTTTTAAAATAAATTTTGATCTGTAAATTTATATTTTTTTAACAAAAAAGACACATGATTTTAAATTTTGTTGTAGAAAAATGTATATACTTGGTGTGGGGAGATTATCCGTAACATGTAAGAATATTATATTAAATAATAACGAGATATTACTATTATTAACTAGTAAAATTAACCGCTCTTGACACAATGTTGTCAGAAAAATAAGTACAATAAAGGAAAAAATATTAATACTTTTCAAAAGAATAATCTCTAATCTATCTAAATATTAAAGCTAGGCAAAAGAAAAGTGATATGACACCTCTTTGTAGCTAAAAAAATATTTTTTTTTTCTCATTTTTTCACATTTTTCTTATTTCCCCTCATTTTTATGTTTTATATTAGAGAATGCAAAAGTCATTTCTTAACTACATTCCTTTATTACCCAACTTTTTTAGTTTAGAAAATCCAAAAGTCTTTATTATTAATTTTAATGATCATTTATGTAATGAAAATAAACACTATGAAACGTAGATATGCCAATTCTATTCTACGAGAATTTATCTAATCTGCAATAATCACCCACCAAAGCAAAGAAAAATAAGTAAAGAAATAAAAATTCCTTGTAAAAATTATAATTAATGAAGAAAGTATCAAAGTCAGAAAAACAGAAGGAGCAAATAAAGAATCAATTTTTACTTTTTCATTTTGTTTTCACTGTGTTACCATTTCATTGTACAAACCAAAAATTGTATCACATTAAGAATCGAATAATATTGAAGAAGAAGAAGAAACAACATGAAGTGAGGGAAAAAAAATTACATACTTAAAAACTGAAATCTTTTCAATAAAATTAGGTGACACGCGGTAGCATAAAAGAGCTTTAAGAGTAAGCCTCAACTTCCGAATCAAAATTTAGTTACTCTCCTTCCTTCCTTTCATAACTCCCAACATTTTCTCAAACAAAAAATTAAAAAACTTGTTTCTTTCAAAAAAAAATCTACACTTGATCTAAATATATATATCAACTTTGTTTCCACATAAACATGGGTTTCTTCATGGGGTTTTTCCTAGGTGCGGCATTGGGTGTTGGTCTCATTATTTATTTTGCTCGCTTTCAAAATATCAGATCCAAAGCTCGCATTGATTTGGTATTTCTTTTCTTTTCTCATTATATTTCAATTGAAATTTTGTATTTTTCTCTTTATATATAGATATATTCTATTTTATAGGCAAAATCCATAACAGCATTTGCCAGGATGACAGTCCAAGATTCAAGAAAACTTTTGCCCCTTGAAGCATACCCTTCTTGGGTAGTCTTTTCACAAAAGCAAAAGTTGAGTTACGTTTGCTTAATTCTTTTGGTTTTTTATTAGTTCAATTTTCTAATAATGACTTTTGTTAAATTACAGTTGAATTGGCTTAATCATCACTTAGAAAAAATTTGGCCTTATGTTGATGAGGTAATTACACTCTTCTAGCACACCTTTTGGTTTTTACTATTTTGTGTCATTTTATATATTCTCTGCTTAGGCCGCATCAGAATTGATAAGAACCTCAGTGGAGCCTGTTCTTGAGCAATATAGACCATCTATCTTAGCTGCTCTGAAATTTTCAAAGCTGACATTGGGTACTGTGGCTCCATCATTCACAGGTTTGTTGAATAGTTTCCACCACATTTTAAAACTATTTATAAATTTTGCCCTTTTCTATGATTGGCTAGACATTATACTTCCAATTATGAACCAAGGAAAAATCATTTTCTATATTTGCTTGGAATAATTTAACTTCTCCAACGTCTCCTTTTACCTATTTAGGAGTTTCCCTTCTTGATGGTGATCCTGGAGAAATTATTATGGAGTTGGAAATGCAGTGGGATGGAAATCCCAATATTGTTCTGGATATCAAGACTTTAGTTGGTGTAGGACTACCTATACAGGTATTTTCGAAAAATTACTTTACATCCATTTCTATGCGTTCTATTAAATATTTTAAGAATTTTATTTCTCCCTAAATTTCTTAAATACCTCCATTAATCACTGAAAATCAACACTCGTGTGAATGAAAGAAATATCAAACTAACACAGTAGTTATGCCTTAAGACACTATAATTCATGTTCTCAATAAATGTGGGAGTCAATCTTTATTTGTATGTCTTTTAACTGAAACAAACATTTACTCCCTTTGTCAATCTTGTTATCGTTAGCTCAAGTGACATAAGAACACCTTTCTTTGTTGACTCTTGACTCTTGAACATAATTATATTTACATCGAAATGTCCTTTTAAAATAATAGAGGTAAGAAAATTCAATTTTTTAAAGATCAGTATAATAATCATGGAGACATCACAATTGATGAAGAAACATCTTACATATTTTTCACTCTTCTCCTAATCCATTTTAATGCAGGTCAAGAATATTGGCTTCACTGGTGTTTTTCGTTTGATATTCAAACCACTAGTTGCTGAGCTTCCTTGTTTCGGAGCTGTTTGTTACTCCTTGCGTTACAAGGTGAGCACAAACTTTTATTTTATGTACTATTTATGTATCACAAACATGATATATAAATGGAATAATGGATATATGCATATATAGATTTGTATTTTGTTCCATTTTCGTTCTTGTTTATACGAAAAAAATAATGTTTCACGATCATGGTTCTGATATTATATTTGTCCTGCATATTTCTACCTGTAGAAAAATTTGGATTTCACTCTCAAAATTGTGGGTGGTGATATATCAGCTCTTCCTGGAGTATCAGATGCCATTGAGGTTTGAAATGTCTTATGTTTTTGTTATTGAATGAATAGACCTCTTTCTCATTCATGTACAGTTCCCACATATAAATAGCCGATATGAATATTCATTTTTCATTTCTTTCCCTTGTAAGCACATAATTTCTTAGTTAGCGCATATTATACATACAAGTGACATTTCACATGACTGTTAATTTTGGTTAAGTGACATTTTTTAAGTGTTTTTTATTTTACTGAGATTTTAAAGCTTTGTTGTCATGTGATTTTCATAAATTGAGAAGAGTTGAAAACACGGATGACATCCCTTGTTCTTGATCATTGATCCAACTCTCTTATTTTTTTTTTGTAATTAGTTAGTTAATTCACGATGAGTATTCATACAATAAGTATTTACAGCTAACATTTGTGAATTCTAATTGAGAAACATGTATTTTATTGGTACAACAAACTCTTACTTGAATGATCTTTTGATGGCATTCAATCTTCATGCACAGGGTACAATACGGGATGCAATTGAAGATTCTATCACTTGGCCTGTCCGTAATATTGTTCCCATATTACCAGGGGACTATAGGTGTTCTAATTTCCTAATAAACATTATATTCATTACTTGACATTTTTTACCACTTAAAACTAAAGAGTTTTTTTTTTTTGTTTGAACATGTGAAGTAGTTCTAACTCTGGAATAACAGTCTTAAGAAAAAGACATTCTATATTCTAGATTATCTATTAAGAAAGAACAGTGAAATAGTTTTAAACAATAAATTAAACTTTTTATCCTTATAAAATGTATATCTTAATCAAAATGACATAAGTTATCATCCTTTGAAATAGATATCACTTTTGAGACCTCTTGCTTAATTATTGCCCAATTGTTTCTTCTGATCATTTTTATCGATCTATATTGGTAACTTCTCTTTAAGTAGAGAAAAATCAAGAAAAAGGAAGAATCAAGTCCAAAAAGAATAAAAAATCAAAATAAAGTAGGAGAAAATTTCAATACAGTTACAAACTACTGAAAACCTATTTTTACATATGAAATTGTCTTTTATTGACATGTAGAATATTGTAATACAAATAGTATTTTCTAATGAAATGGTATTTCTCTAATAAATCCTATATTCTTGACCTGAAGTACTAAGGACAAGAAGAAGGACATTGTTTTCAATCTAAACTGATCTTGTACTTTGTAGTGATCTGGAGCTAAAGCCGGTTGGTGTATTGCAAGTCAAGCTCATCGAAGCCAAAGGGTTGACTAATAAGGACCTCATTGGGAAGTCTGATCCTTTTGTTGAGCTATTTATACGTCCACTACGTGACAGGACAAAAACCAGCAAAGTTATTGTAAGTGAAAATCTATCACTAGTTGTCCTTCTTAATTCATTTTTCTCCTAACAAGGAATGGTTAACTCTTGATTTTGTTTGCTCTATTAAGGATAACTGCTTAAATCCGATTTGGAATGAGCACTTTGAGTTCATAATTGAAGACATATCTACTCAACATTTAACAATTAAAGTGTATGATGATGAAGGGATTCAAGCTGCTGAATTCATTGGTTGTGCTAGAATAGATTTGAAACTCCTTGAGCCTGGTAAAGTGAAAGATGTGTGGTTGAAACTTGTGAAGGATTTGGAGATCCAAAGGGACATCAAAAATAGAGGACAAGTAAGAATATCTTGATATTTGTCTTCTTGTGGCATTAGAATGCATCAAATTATAACTGACACTTGGCTCTCAATTGCGAGCTTCATAGTGGAGAAGCAATCATGTCAACTGCATTTTATTTATCAATTATCTAGGATTTCCATGCAAATATTATTAGGATGAACTAATTGTTTGGGATGGCAATGGGGCGGTGCGGAGCGGTTGTGGGGCAAATCCACTACAATTTTGATCCGCCCCGCCCCGCTCCACATAGCATGATTAGTTGTTTTCAATCCGTCCCGCCCCGCCCCATCCCACATAATTAGTAAAAAACACTTTAAATGATAGGCGTACAAATTTTTAACTTAAACGTTTGAATTTTGTTAACTGTTTAAAGCTAAATTAACATGTTAGTGTTGCATTAAAATTCAATTTTATAATACTCATCTTTTAAAAATGTTTTGATAGCTTTGAATTAGGTACATTTGACTGTAATAAACAAAGAATGCAAATAGTGACATACTTTTTTCTTCTTTCTAGTTTTTTGGCCATTCAATTTTTTTTTTTAATAAATATTCAATCAGTTCCATTTTTACTTAAACTCATCATATGATTAGTGCCCAAACATGTGCAGAACTAATTCAAAATTTTTGTGAAAAGCGAATTTAGGGATTCTTCATCCCTAACCCACAACCGCCCCGCCCCATGTAAATTTTGAAAAAATATATTTAAACCCACTCCGCTCCGCACCTGCAAATGATCTAACCCACCCTGCCCCACATACACTGTAACCTGCCCCGCTTTACTCCCGCCCCGCCCCATTGCCATCCCTACTAACTGTCTCCAATGAAAAATGAACATAGGAATGGCATCATCTATAATTGACTTTTTTGCTCTTACTTCTTAAAATAGAATATCATTAACTTAAAAGAAGAAGAGTTTGCTCACCTTTCTAGCCAAAATTCTTAGTGGTTGAAAGCCTTTAGACCTGACACACTCTCTACTCTATGGTGTTCTACCATCTTGATTTTAGACTCCCACATACTCTCTGATCTATGATCTAGTACTATCATCTTTATTCTATAGGGAAATGAATAAATCAATTATGCAGTAGATCTAGTCTTCAATAATATAGTTACAAAAAACATATGAATTTAATTTGGGACCAGTAACAACTTGAGAGGCATTTGAATTTTTCAGCTGACTAATCAACTGTTATTTCTATATTTTGTGTCTTGATACAAATTAATGAAGCTAGCACACCCTTCTGAAGGACCACTAGTATCAAAATATGAGCAGAAATCATTGATTTTCTGATTGTTTTTGTATAATGTAAAGTAGCTGGATAATTTACAAGATCCAGAGAAATGAAATTTGAGATCATTTATGGGTTTAGATTGGAATAGTTTTTCCTTTTTGTGTTATCACGTTTCTTAATGCTACAACCTCTCTTGTTTTGGTTCTCGTGAGTCTTTATGACAAACAACAATTGCTTTTACATTTTTTAAGAAGTTAGAAAATATTGGTTTTCATAATCGTTATGTTGATTATTCCGTGCAAGCATTAATGAAAGAGGAGAGCCAGAAGGAGAACTTATGTTCCATGTGACATAAATGACTTATGGTTTTAATTAGTTATTCTTATCTTATTCTGCATTTTCATATTATAATGTTGTCATCCCAGCATTAGATACCAACGTATGATGCACTTGTTGGACACAAGGAATATAGAGTAGGTCACCTCACTCACCTGAATAGATTGATTCTTGTTGAGGTAGAAACTGACGTTATAAAAAAAGGCAGAAGAAAATAGAGTAGGTGTACATTTCCAATTAAAATGGGTTATATGCTTGTGATATTTGATTAACCATAAAATATAATAAAGTCCAATAGATAAATACTTGTGTGTTTTTATTGGAGTCAATTTGTATGTACTATTAAACAAAAGTCATCTCTTTTTTATTGTTCTATTTATCATTTTTCGTTTTGTCATGAATTGTGCACTTAGGATGCCTCTCTATGCTATGTAGTCTCTCCACAAGAGATTCTTGTTTGTGTCATCAATGCACACTGAAGTCTTAACTTTGCTCTTCTATTGTAACCTAGCACAGGTACACTTGGAGCTTCTCTTTTGTCCTTTTGGCATGGATAGTGTGTTTATGAAGGGATTTAAACCCGACTATGCACTAACTACCTTGGAGAGGGCCCTTAGACTAGAGGCAGCCAATTTTTCACAAGCATTCGCTGAGAAGAAAGGGGACATCCTCTTTAGAGGAGTTCTTTCCGTGACAGTAATATCAGCAGAAGACGTACCTGTCACTGATCTAATGGGGAAATCTGATCCTTTTGTTATATTAATTATGAAAAAATCTGAAAAAATAAATAAAACCCGAGTAAGTTTTTGAATACCCTGAGAATGAAACATTATCTTCCCCTAACGTGTCTTATATTTCATTAAGTTACTTTGTTTCAATATTTTGAAATTAAGCAACTTTTGTCCTACTCATCATTCGTTGCTAATCTTAGGTTCTAAACAACACCCTTAACCCAGTGTGGAACCAGACATTTGACTTTGTAGTTGAAGATGGATTACATGATTTGCTGATATTGGAAGTTTGGGACCATGACACCTTTGGGAAGGTAAATTCTTTTAGACCATCTTGTATCTGTGTGAGTATTAAACTATTGCTCCACAACTTATGAACTTTATAAAGTTGCTGTATCTCTGTCAAAAATTGCAAATTTCAGGACAAAATTGGTAGATGCATCATGACCCTTACAAGAGTTATACTAGAAGGAGAATTTAAAGATACCTTTACCTTGGATGGTGCAAAGTCGGGGAGATTAACATTTCATCTTAAATGGACACCACAACCTATAATCCGAGATTAGTTAATTTTAGATTAGTTTTTTTTTTTTTGCCCAAAAAGCATATATATAATGGCATTTTACAGGAAATGCTAAGCCTAATTGGAAATTAGAACATGAAAAGGTAGAGCTTTAAAATGTTTCAAGTGAAGCAATGATATTATAGACTTTCATTTGCTAATATTTGTTGTAATTACAATGTCAAAGGTAGTCTTTGTTTTTCTAGTTAAACCAACCAGTTTCATGCTGCCCTTTTCCTATTAGCTAGTAAAATATTTTGTTTCATGTAAATTTGAATGGAAGACAAGAAAGAAAGGAGCTGGTTTATTTTTATTTTTTAAAGAAAAAGAGGGCATTGAAGATAAATTACATGCTTATGTCTTATTAAAAAACATCTCAAGGTTGAAATAAACTAACAATAGGTTTACTAAAATGAAAATAAAAAGAAAGATCTGATTCAATACCAACATATAATGTTTATAGCTTCCACATCGAATTTAGCATAATAGTTGCTTAGTTTTTGGGATAAATTTAATTTTTAAATTTTTATTAGGTTGTTTTAATTTGCTAACATATTTTAGATTTTAGACTTTTAAATTATGCAAAAAAATTTGTTATAAGTTAAGTGTTTAAACACCGATTTTTTTAGGCTAAACATTCTGTTTTATTCATATCATCGAAGAAACAACAATACACATACATATAAGGAAGAGAGGGAATGGGAACCTTACCCTTCCTTTGACTAATGAGAGTTTGACAACCCAAACCCGGCATCATTCACAAAGACATTCTAGCTACTAATAAGACAATATATTCAAGCAACTTCTGATGGATAAAATTGAACCTCTACTGCTTTCTTTTGTCGCACCCTAAATGACGCAATTTCCAATCTACCATGGCAGTCCTGACTGTGAAAATCAAATTTTGCTTAGCATCTGGCTAAGATAGGCAATTTGTCTACCACCTTATTAGTTTCCCCATAACACTGTTTTACTATGACCCTTATCTCCACCATTAGCTCGTTAATCTTGTCCACGAGGTCTAGGAACCACCATGGTGTCTTAGATTTTTCATTTGCTGCCTTCACCAATAGTTTCAAGTTAGCCTCTGCAATTGTCACGACTCAAAGTACACCCTAGTAGTAACATGACGTATAGGACTCCAAGAGACCCTATACAAGACACTTAGCATACATCATACAAGATAATAGAATTTAAAAAAATTCAAAAGACAATTTTAGATCATAGATTTTGACAAAAGAGGAAGTCTAACATAAGTCTCAAAGCCATCTAGTGTAATATAAGGAAAGTGATTGGAACATAACCCATACATCACATACAAACGTAAATGACATAAAGCTATAAAAGTGACATCGTCCTCCAATGTATAAGGACTCAGCAAGTCTTCAAATCTCTAATGCAATCAACTAGTCACGAACGAAAGCAGAAGAGTCGTCAAGCCCTACATTAGTGAAACAATGCAGGCACAAGTATGCATTAGTACATGAAATGTACTAAGTATGAGGGGAATGTAATAAAATATGAGACATGATCATAAAGGGAAATAATTGAAAACATGGAGTGCATGCCAAAGTTAAAACATGGTAAAATCATTTATGAATATTCATAAAACATTAGTAATTTACTTAGTTCATTTTGTGGGAATTTTACCATTAACGGACATAAAGACCATGCAAGCTATAACATGGAATCCAGTATTTGCCCCACACCAAAAAGGGGTGTCCTACTTTGGAAGGTAAGGATCATGAACTTCTAGCTTATGTGGATCCATTAGCTAATGTCTATCTAAGACAATCATCTTATGGTGGAATATAGAATATGGGACATGGGTATTCGCCCCTAGCTAGTTCGCTCTGTGCTAAGTATAAATCCCATGTAAAAGTCATTAATCTTAACTTGTCTTATCATTATTGGACATGGGTATTCACCGCTTTTCTTATCATAGGATAACTCCTTAGACCATGTGTGAGAAAACTTTTCACAATCCATATACTTTTCATAAAAGCTTCTTAAGGCTCATTGTCATTCACTTCATTCTAGAAATGCCCTACTACTAATGGAAATAGTTATGAAAGTGTGATCTATAATCATTATTGGCATATCCGGATACCATACTAATCAAGACGGAATTTAGGAAAATAGCCTGAAAAACATTAAGGGAAAATATAGATTTCATTCATGTCATATGGCCAAGCTTTATCGAACATATAGATACCTTTATCTATACGCTTACTTGAGTCATAAAAATTTATTTCATGAAACATGCAAAATTTCATAAAGCATAATCATCGATTCAAGCTTCTTCATAAACTCATGTAAATTAGGGTTCATAGTCTAAATTCATAGATCAATGCATGGGTTCACATGGAATTGGTTGAATAGCATGTAATTAAATCCAAATCCTCAAAATAAGATTATAATAAAATAATTGAATCCATACAAATAGAACCCATGAGGAATTGAGTGAAAATCTAATCATGGGAAATTGAATTGGAGAATTCAAGAAACCTTGGGCACTCAATACGTGAATTTAACCCATTTATGAACTCCCAACATACCTTGATTGAAGACCTAAGCAATGATTAAGAAAGAAGACTTGAACTTGAAGAACCCTTGATTTTACTTCCTTGATCTAGACAGAAGCTTTTTGGAAAAAATCTTGGAGAGGGACTTTGGGAATTTGAGAGAATGAATAAATTGGGGGAAATTTCTAAGGGTAAAGGGTATTTACAAGGTTCAAATTTTGGGGTAAAATGATGTAGTATTGGCTTGGACCATTTATGGACCATCCTGGTCAACCATCGGTGGGGGTTCAGGAACTTGTTTCTTTACCTTGGAATGATGGGACCCGTGTATGGTTCATTGGTCAACCTACAATTCGTACATGACTACCGTAAGTCCAACTTTGGCCCTCAAAATTTCACTAAGTCTGGGACTCACCTACGAGACCTACCTACGACTTGTACATTAAATGACGGACCATCCTGGTGAATCGTAAAAGGGTATCAGAAGTTGAAATTTGAAAATCGTTTGACTTGCCACCTACAGTTCCCACCTACGGCCCATAAGATGACCTACAGTCCATCGATGGGGTCCATAGACACAGACACCAACTCTAGAAAACCTGCAATTTTCCTTCTTTTCAAATTCAAGGTGTTACATTATCTCCCCCTCGGGAACATTCTTCCTTGAACGGGACTCAAAACATCATATGGAGGATAGAAAGAAGATCTATCAGCCCAACATGAATGGAATCACATAAATACACATATCTGAGGAGGAAAATTAACCCCAAGATAAAGCATTTCAAAACATCATTCCATAAGGCCTATAGGCAACTCATATTCAAATTCACATAATCAAGGAATAATATACACTTCAAGCTAAAACATGCTTTTAAAACATCTTATCATATTAGCTATTTGGAAATCAAATACAAATGCACATCATCATGAAGCAATCAATGAAGCTAAATCAAAATCTAAAAAATATAAATTTTTATGAGCATACATGCATGAGGAAACAAAGGAATGACTAAAACACATGAATCCTAAAGAGTGAACATGAGTGGATAATGCCTCCAGCTAGATTCGAAGATAACATAATGAGATAGGGATACTATGACATCACACTGTCTCCGACCTTTCACATACCAACCTAAAGCAAGGAACCCTCCAACAATTTAAATAGTCCCACACACACACAACCATGAAGTACATTATGTCCCCCTTAGGAGAAAACCTCTCTAACCCTTTCAAATCCATCTACCTCCACCTAAGCATAGCACCAAAGTCTTAACACCGACAGAACCATTGATACAAGTAAACAGTTAAAGAATTTCCATAAAGATTTCAAGGTCAACTTCGAACACAATTACAACACATGGAGTCTTACCATAGCCAATGAAACACAAATACCAAGCAATACATAAATTGTAACATCTCAAAATTTGAAATAACTAGGAAGAAGCTAATAATTGAAAATAGTCATTTTTGGAAAGAATGAAAATTTGGAAATTTTGTGAAGTTAGAATAAGTTGAGTTTTGGCCAATTTTAAACGGCCATAACTTCTAACTCAGGATGAGTTAGAGGTACTTACAGATATGGTAGGAAAGCTCTTGGAATGATATTTTCAATGCCATTGAGTTTGCACGATTTCAAGTTTGTATGAGTTAGTTATGCCCTTTGGAGTTGGGCTGTTGGAATAAGAAAAGTCCAATCCGAATTTTGAAAGGGTAGTTTGGTCTTTTCCTTGACCAATTATTTTATTTCATTTTTGGTAATTAAGTTAGGGTCTAATCAGAATTAGATCAGTTTACGCTTATACCAAAATACGCTAGGGCTTGGAGAAAATAGAAAAGAAGAGGAGAAAAGGGAAGAGAAACAAGATTCGTCAAGATCGTCAAGTTTAGCTTGTGGATTTCGTCGGGATGATCCCTACAAGGTATGTGAGATCACATAGTGTTGGGTTAGTTCACTCAAGCACCAATCATGATTCAATTTCAGCGAAGTTATTAGATTTGAAAGTAAATCCTTGAGTTCTTGATGAAATTCATTGAATTCTTGTGGGTTGTGTTGATTGGAGTTTTCTTGAGATTGATTCATTTTATTAGTTGTGTTTTTTGAGTAGAATATAATTTATATTGAGGGTATTGATGACTCTAATTGTTTAGGGAAAGAACCAATCGATTTTAGAGGCTTTAGAGTTGAAAAATGAAGGAGGAAATTCGTAAAAATCTGGGAAAGGGGGTTGGGGTGTCACACTTCTCCACGCTCCCCAAAATAGTCTCTGAAGTTTGGGTCTTGGGGCTCCATGCCAGACAGAGCGCCTCACCCAACTTTCTGAAATTTCAAGGCTTGCGCCCCGCGCCTCTCATAGCGCCTGGGACGCCAGTTCTTCCCATTAATCCCCCATATTTTAGTACTAGTTTCTTAGCAATGTACCTATATTTTCTAGTTGATTCCAACATGCTTAGGTACATCTAAACATCATGAAATCATCCATAAACATGAGATCATAAATCTTGAATCCATAATCCAATTCAAGGAAAGATAAGATCAAAGTCAAGAGAAGTTCTTAGAGTTTTCCAAAAGTATTTTCCAAATGTTTTAACTTTGTTTTAAGACTTAAAGTTCAAGTTGAGTAAAGATTAAAGAGTAAAGTTTGAAGTTCATTTCTCCAAAAGTATATGAGGACTATGTATTCCCAAAGGGTTTAAAATATTTTCACATTTAAACAAGAAAGGAAACCTCGATTTCCAAAGAGATTTCGGGCTGGTTTCCAGAAAAGAGTAATCGCTTTCTAAATGAAGAAACAGAGGAAACTTTGATTTTCAAGATAGATTTTGAGCTAAGTTTTTGAGCACTAATCTCAAATCACAGAAAGAAGTATGTTTTTAAACATAAGAGCTAATATTATATTTTTTGGGAGTAGTATTGAGCACCGATATGGGGGAGAGTTCAGACAACTCATAGCCCTCATAAACTATGTAGCCATCATGGGTAGAAAGGGTCATAATTTTTAGATGATTCCTTTAGTACTTTTTAGCATAGACTAGTGGATCCACTTAGTAGTTCAGGTTCTATACCCTTGGCAAGGTATAGGACGACCCTGACAGCGTGAGGCAAAACGTTCTATCATCATAATAGCTCTTACGTGATGGTTGTCGAATAAAGAAACTCCCACAAAAGTAATTATATTTTTATATACACAGTTTATTGTATTTTTACATACATTTCAGAGTTATATATATCTTTGCATACACACAGAGTTGACATCATGTTTTAAACAACTTTTCTTTATATTGCACTTGTTTTAAACTGATTTATATTGAAATGAGTTCAATTATGTTGAGTTGAGTTGACCCAGGTAAGTTCTTCAGATTCTTTTCAAGCCTATGTTGTGTTTAGCATTCCAACTCGCATACTCGTACATTCAATGTACTGATGCCAGTTGGCTTGCATCTTATTATGATGCAGACACAGGTAATTAGGATCGACATCCAGTGCATTGTTGATCCAGTGAGCACTCCAGAGTCAGTTGGTGAGCCTCTTTGCATTTCGGATGACTTATTTTTATTTCTTTCAGTTATTTTATTAGTTCATTAGGATGTCGTGGGGTTTGTCCTGACATCCATCTCAGTTATTTTAGAGGCTTCATAGACAGTCAGATATTAGTTCTTTAGTCTTTTTATTGTCATTATCTTATGTTAAGACTTGAGTTTTCCTTAATGGCCAAGTTGAATGTTTCATTATAACATTCCAGTTTATTACATAGACTTGTCTTTGTTGGATTAATTCTTCAGCTCAGTAAGTAAGCTAGGCCAAGGGTTCGCTTGGGGCAAACAATGTTTCTCCAGTGCCAACCATGTCCGGGGTGTAGGCTCGGGGCGTGACAAACTTGGTATCGGAGCACATAGTTCAATATTCCTAGGGAGTCTATGAAGCCGTGTCTGTAGAGTCCTAGTTATCGGTGTGAAGCATGCCACATCTATAATTAGGGGGCTGTACCACTTAGGAAATTTTCTCACTTCTTTCATACACATTACGTGTGTTAGAGTTTGATCTCTACAAAAAGTTTCCTTCCAATTCGTGCTTGCGCGTGTTTTTAGATAATCATGTCTCCACGAAGAGCTATCAGAGGTCGTGTTCCTAGATGTAATGTTGAGGAATAAGAGTTACCAAATGCACCTGAAGTGCAACCTCAAGGAGAAGTTACCAATGATCAGTTTAGGGAAGCAATTAAGATGCTAAGTCAAGTTGTGACCAACCAAGCTGTGCAAAAAAGAGGATCTAGACAGAAAGTGGTTGATACTTCTAGGATTCGAGAGTTCTTGAGGATGAATCCTCCAAGTTTCACGGGTTCGAGCACTATCGATGATCTAGAGAATTTTATTAAAGAAATGAAAAAGGTATTTGAGGTTATGCATGTTGCCGATACTGAGTGGGTTGAACTAGCTGCATATCAGCTGAAGAATATTGCTAGGACTTGGTTTGATTTGTGGAAAGAGGGTAGAGCTGAGGATGCACCACCTGCGAGTTGGGCTAGTTTTGAGGAGGCTTTCTTGGGGCATTTTTTTCCCTGAGAACTGAAAAAGGCTAAGGTACGAGAGCTCCACACACTTAAGCAAGATTTTTTGAGTGTTCATGAGTATGGGTTGAAGTTCACCCAACTGTCCCGTTATGCTCTGAAAATGATTGCGGACATGAGGAGTAGAATAAGCTTGTTTATTGTTGGGTTGGCTTGTCTGTCGAGTAAGGAAGGTAGAGCTGCAATGTTGATAGGTGACATAGATATCTCAAGGTTAATAGTATATGTGCAGCAGGTTGAGGAAGAGAAGCTAAGGGATAGAGAAGAGTTTAAGAACAAAAGATCTAAGATAGGAAACGAGTCCAGACACCAGAAGAGTAATGCCAACTGGTCATCCTTCCAACAGAAACAAAAGGGACTTGCTCCATCATCTGCTAGTACACCTGTACCTAAGAACAAAGATGAATACAATAGTCAAAATTTCAGAGCTAAACCTATTTATTCTCAGGGTAGCATCATACAAGGGGGTAGTAAGCCTCCTACATGAGCCATGTGTGGTAGGAACCACTCAGGTACTTGTCGTGAGGGCTCCACTGGTTGTTTCAAGTGTTGTTAGAATAGTCATTTCATGTGAGAATGTCCAAATAACAAGAAAAGTAATGGTAATGGGGGGGGGGGGGGAGGGGGCAATAGAGCCTAGTCTTCTTCAGTTTCTTCACTAGATAGAGCTGCATCTAGATGAGCTACTTCAAGAGCAGGCGGAGTAGGAAACTGTCTTTATGCTATCTCTAGTCACCGAGAGCAAGAGGATTCGCCAGATGTTGTCATTGGTATGATCCAAAACTTCAGTTTGATGTTTTTCCTGAGCAATTTCTTGAACCCTTCAATGTTTCTACACCTGATGGTGAGTGAATTATAGTAGAAAGAGTCTATTGTGATTGTTCCGTTTCTGTCAATCACAAGAGTACCATGGCAGATTTAGTTGAGTTATACATGGTAGAATTTGATTTCATTCTAGGTATGGACTGAATTCATGCGTGTTATGCATCAATAGATTGTAGAACTCGAGTAGACAAGTTCCAGTTTCCAGTGAACCAGTTATAAAGTTGAAGAGTAGTTCAGCAGTGCCTAAGGGTCATTTCATTTCGTACCTTAAGGCAAAGAAGTTAGTTTCTAAGAGGTGTGTCTATCACTTAATTCGAGTTAATGAATTGAGTATTCAGTTAGTTTCAGTAGTAAAAGAGTTTCCAGAAGTCTTTCCAGATGATATACCCGGAGTCCCTCCTAAGAGAGAGATAGACTTCGGTATGGATATTCTCCCAGATACTCGTCCTATATCTATTCCTCCATATATAATGGCACCAGCAGAGTTTAAAGAGGTTAAAGAATAGTTAAAAAATCTGTTAGATAAGGGCTTTTTCGACCAAGTGTCTCACTTTAGGGTGCTCTGATATTATTTGTGAGAAAGAAAGATGGTTCCCTTAGGATGTGTATAGATTACCGTCAGTTGAACAAGGTTACCATTAAGAATAAATATCCTCTCCCAAGGATTGATGATCTTTTGATCAACTTCAGGGTGCCATTTGTTTCTCTAAGATAGATCTCAGATCTAGCTACCATCAGTTAAGGGTAAGGGAATGTGATATTCCAAAGACAGCTTTCAGAACCTGTTATGGTCATTATGAGTTTTGGTCATGTCCTTTGGTTTGACCAATGCGCCTGCATCATTCATGGACCTTATAAATATGGTATTCAAACCTTATTTAGATATGTTTGTTATCGTCTTCATTGATGACATAATAATCTATTCAAGGAATGAATAAGATCATGCTAGTTATCTCAAAATAGTTCTCTAGATTTTGAAAGATAGAGAGTTGTATGCCAAATTCTCTAAGTGTGAGTTTTGGATTGAGTCTGTGGCATTCTTAGGCCACATTGTGTCTAGAGAGGGAATTAAAGTTGATACCCAAAAGATTGAGGCAGTGCAAAATGCGCTTAGACCCACATCTCCAACTGATATTAGGAGTTTCTTGGGTTTGGCTGGCTATTATTGAAGGTTTGTAGAGGGGTTCTCATCCATTTCGTCTCCTTTAACCAAGTTGACTAAGAAAACAGTGACGTTTCAATGGTCTGAAGCTTGTGAGAAAAGCTTTCAAGAATTGAAAAAGAGGTTGACTACTGCCCTAGTTTTGACCTTCCCAAAAGGTACACAAGGCTTTGTTGTCTATTGTGATGCATCTAGAGTTGGTTTGGGTTGTGTGTTAATGCAGAATGGAAAAGTCATAGCTTATGGCTCTAGACAGTTAAAAGTTCATGAGAAGAATTACCCAACCTATTCCTTAGAGTTGGCTGCCGTAGTATTTTCCTTGAAGATATGGCGTCATTATTTATATTGTGTTCATGTTGATGTATTCACTGATCACAATAGTTTACAATATGTGTTCACTCAGAAAGAGCTTAAACTCAGACAAATGAGGTGGTTAGAATTGCTCAAGGATTATGACATGAGTATTATTTATCACCCAGGTAAGGCTAATGTTGTTCCTGATTCCTTGAGCAAGTTGTCTATGGGTAGTACCACCATGCTGAGAAAGAAAAGAGAGAGTTAACAAAAGATGTGCATAAACTTGCATGCTTAGGAGTCTGACTGATAGATTCCATAGAAGGAGGAGTAGGGGTGATGAATGGGGTTGAATCTTCATTAGTGTCAGAAGTGAAAGAAAAACAAGACCAAGATCCAATTTTGCTTGAATTGAAGGAAAATGTTCATAAGCAAAAAGTATTAGCTTATGAACAAGGGGGAGATGGAGTATTGAGATATCAAGGTAGGTTGTGTGTACCAATGGTGGATGGATTCCAAGAGAGGATCATGGAGGAAGCTCATAGCTCTAGATATTCCATTCATCCGGGTTCCACAAAGATGTATCGTGATTTGAGAGAGGTGTATTAGTGGAATAGTATGAAGAAAGGCATTGCAGAATTTGTTGTTAAGTGCCCAAATTGCCAAAAAGTTAAAGTAGAGCACCAAAGGCCAGGTGGTTTGGCTCAAAACATAGAACTTCCGGAATGGAAGTGGAAGATGATTAATATGGACTTCATCACAGGTTTACCAACGTCTCGCAGGCAGCATGATTCTATTTGGATTGTCGACATAATGACAAAATCAACCCACTTTTTGCCGGTAAAGACTACTCATTTGGCAGAAGATTATGCTAAGTTGTATCTTCAAGAGGTGATAAGATTTCATGGGGGTTCTGGTCTCTATTATTTCAGACATATTTGCGCAATTTACTGCACAGTTTTGGAAGTCATTCCAAAAAGGCTTGGGTTCAAAGGTGAACTTAAGTAGTGCCTTTCATCCTCAGACAGATGGGCAAGCAGAGCGCACTATTTAGACCTTAGAAGATATGTTGAGGTCTTGTGTGATTGATTTCTAAGGGAATTGGGATGATCATCTACCTCTCATTAAGTTTGCATACAATAATAGTTACCACTCGAGCATCCAAATGGCTTCTTATAAAGCTCTTCATGGGAGAAGATGCAGATCTCCTATTGGATGGTTTAAAGTTGGTGAAACATGGTTGATATGATCAAATTTGGTTCATCAAGCTATGGAGAAGGTGAAAATGATGCAACAGAGGTTGAAAACGACGCAGAGTCGTCAGAAATCTTACACTGATTTTAAGAGAAGGGAGTTAGAGTTTGAAGTAGATGATTGGGTATATCTTAAAGTTTCACCCATGAAGGGTGTTATGAGGTTTGGTAAGAAGGGGAAACTTAGTCCCCGGTATATTGGACCTTATCGAATATCCAAGAGGATTGACAATGTAGCTTATGAGTTGGACCTACCACAAGAGTTAGCCACGGTTCATCCGGTGTTTCACATCTCTATGTTGAAGAAGTGCATGGGCGATCCTTCATTGATCATACCTATGAGAAATATAGGAAAAAATATTATTGAATTGTTGTTGTGTACATTATTACATTGAGACCCTATTTATAGATACTACAATACAATCCTTTACCAAGTAGGATACTATTTAGTATTCCTATTTCTATTTCTATTCTTATTCCTATTCTAATAGGATTGTATAAACCTATTCTTATTCTAATAGAATTGTATAAACTATTCCTAATCTAACACTCCCCTCAAGCTAGTGCATACAATTCATGTACCTAGCTTGTTACAAATGTAATTAATACGAGGACCGCTGAGGGGTTTGGTGAGATATTTGCAAGTTGATCACTCGACTTCACAAATTTGATAGTCAATCTAAATGTGCTTAGTCTTCTCATGAAATATTGGATTTGATGCATAATGCAGTCAATCTCAATGTGCTTGGTCTTCACATGACATACTGAATTTGATGCATAATGTCGATAAAACATAGAGTGATAAAATTACAGTGTCAAACATTCCAAACCAATCTTGCAAAGATTATTTCAGACCATAGAGTGACTCACATAATCGACATACAAGGCTACAAAACTCCCCCTGAGCAACAAAGTGCTCAAAATCTAGTATAAATATATGGATCATGTTGGAATCAATAGATGAGTCGATATTAAACAAAATAAAAAGTCACCGAAAAATTGGCCAGAACATGCTCATACGTTGGCGTATTAGATTTGATGGCTGAAAGTGGTCACAATCTAAGAAATAAAATTATATGGGTAGGGTCGGAAAGATGTCACGACCCAACGAGAAAATAAAAATTATATAGGATAGTTTGAATTGATAGAATGACCCCATTGAAAAAGATAAATAATATGGGTAGGGTCAGAATGATGATACGACCTTACTGAAAAAGAAAAATTATATGGGTAGGGTTGGAATAATGGCGCAATCCTACGCAAATCAAATTTGAGGAGTCACCGAAAAGACGAATGGAACTGTGCAAATCAAATCTGAGGAGTCATTGAAGAGACACATAATGCTATGCAACTCAGATATGAGAAAATAGTTCAAAAAAATCCACGGTACTACACAAATTAAATATGAAACTAGTCTGAAGTGATGCACGGTGCAACGCAAATCAGATATGCAAAAAAAGTTAGTCGCTGGAATGATGGCACGGTGCTACACAATTATATATGAATCACTGGAATGATGGCACAGTGCTACACAAACCAGATATGAAAAAGTAGTCACCGGAAAGATCGCACGGTGCTACACAAATTAAATATGAAAAAGTAGTTACCGGAATGATGGCACGGGGCTACATAAATTAAATATAAAAAAATAGTCACCGATATGATGGCAAGGTTCTACTAAAATTAGATATAAGAAAGTAGTCACATGAAAGATACACAGTGACCCAACTTTTGCTAACATAATCATTGGCCAGATGGGTAGCATATATGAGTAATAGCGATCCACCGGCAACGAAAAATCTTTGATTTTCTATAAAGATCGTAGAAGCTCTGATACCACGTGAGAAATATAGGAAAAAAATATTATTAAATTGTTGTTGTGTACATTATTACATTGAGACTCTATTTATAGATACTATAATACAATCCTTTACCAAGAATGATACTATTTAGTATTCCCATATCTATTTCTAGTCCTATTTCTATTCCTATTCTAATATGATTGTATAGACCTATTCCTATTCTAATAGAATTATATAAACCTATTCCTATTCTAACAATACCAACTGAAGATATTGGGATCAAGAATAGTTTATCTTATGAAGAGATTCCGGTTCAAATTCTAGATTGCTAAGTTCGCAAGTTGAGAACAAAAGAGGTAGCATCAGTCAAAGTCCTTTGGAGGAACCAATTTGTTGAAGAAACTACTTGGGAAGTAGAGGAGGATATGAAGAAGAGATATCCACATATCTTTGAATCCGGAGAAGTTTCGAATTAAGGTACTAATCCTTTCTTAGTATTTATTTATAAGTTGACATGTTGTTTTGCATTTGCTTGTGGGTGCTTGAACTGAATGTTGCATGTTACACCCTTAGCCTAGTAAGAGTAATCTCATTCGAGGACGAATATTCCTAAGGGGGAGATATTGTAACATCTCACAATTTGAAATAACTAGGAAGAAGCTAATAATTGGAAATAGTCATTTTTGGAAAGAATGAAAATCTGGAAATTTTGTTAAGTTAGAATAAGTTGAGTTTTGGCCATCTTCAAACAGCCATAACGTTAGAGGTTCTTCTAGATATGGTAGGAAAGCTCTTGGAATGATCTTTGCAATGCCTCTGAGTTTGCACGATTCCGAGTTCGTATGAGTTAGTTATGCCCTTTGGAAGTTGGGCTATTGGAATAAGGAAGGTTCAATCCGAATTTTGAAAGGGTAGTTTGGTATTTTCCTAGCCCAATTATTTTATTTCATTTTTTTGTAATTAAGTTAGGGTCTAATTATAATTAGATCAGTTTACGCTTTTACCAAAATACGCTAGGTCTTGGAGAAAAGAGAAAAGAAGAGGAGAAAGGAGAAGAGAAGCAAGATTCGTCATTTCATTGGGGGTGATCCCTACAAGTTATGTGTGCTCACATAGTATTGGGTTAGTTCACCCACACGCCAATCATGATTCAATTTCAGCGAAGTTATTAGATTTGAAAGTAAATCCTTGAGTTTTTGTTGAAATTCATTGAATTCTTGCGGGTTGTGTTGATTGGAGTTTTCTTGAGATTGATTCATGTTATTAGTTGTGTTTTTCGAGTAGAATCTGATGTATATTGAGGGTATTAATGATTCTAAGTGTTTGGGGAAAGAACCAATCGAGTTTAGAGGATTTAGAGTTGAAAAACAAATGAGGAAATTTGTAAAAATCTGGGTAAGGGGGTAGGGGTGTCGCGCCTCTCAGCGTGCCCCAAAACAGTCTCTGAAGTTGGGGTCTTGGGGCACCGCACCAGCCAGAGTGCCCCACCCAGCTCTCTGAAGTTTCAAGGCTGGCACCCCGCGCCTCTCAAAACGCCAGGGACTCCAGTTTTTCCCATTTGTCCCCCGTCTTTTCGTACTAGTTTCTTAACAATGTACCTATGTTTTTTAGTTGATTCCAACACTCTTAGGTACATATAAACATCATGAAATCATTCATAAACATGAGATCATGAACCTTTAATCCATAATCCAATCCAAGGAAAGTTAAGATCAAAGTCAAGAGAAGTTCTTAGAGTTTTCCAAAAGTCTTTTCCAAATGTTTTAACTTTGTTTTAAAACGTAAAGTTCAAGTTGAGTAAAGATTAAAGGGTAAAGTTTGAAGTTCATTTCTTCAAAAGTATATGGGGACTATGTATTTCCAAAGGGTTTAAAATTTTTTCACATTTAAACAAGAAAGGAAACCTCGATTTCCAAAGAGATTTCGGGCTGGTTTCCAGAAAAGAGTAATCGCTTTCTAAATGAAGCAAGAGAGGAAACTTTAATTTACAAGATAGCCTTTAAGCTAAGTTTTTGAGCACTAATCCCAAATTACAGAAAGAAGTATGTTTTTAAACATAAGAGCTAACATTATATTTTTGGAAATAGTATTGAGAACCGATATGGGGAGAGCTCAGACAACTCACAGCCCCCATAAACCATGTAGCCATTATCGGTAGAAAATGGTCATACTTTATAGATGATTCCTTTAGTGCTTGTTAGCATAGACTAGCTGATCCACTTCGTAGTTCAAGTTCTATACCCTCGGCAAGGTATAGGACGGCCCTGGCAGCGTGAGGAAAAACACTGTATCATCATAATAGCTATTACGTGATGGTTGTTGGTTAGAGAAACTCCCACAGAAGTAATTGTAATTTTATATACATAGTTTATTGTATTTTTACCTATATTTCAGAGTTATATGTTTCTTTGCATACACACAGAGTTGACATCATGTTTTAAACAACTTTTCTTTATATTGCACTTGTTTTAAACTGCTTTATATTGAAATGAATTCAGTTATGTTCAGTTGAGTTGAGCCAGGTAAGTTCTTCAGATTCTTTTCAAGCATATGTTGTGTTTAGCATTCCAACTCGCATACTCATACATTCAATGTACTGATGCCAGTTGGCTTGCATCTTATTATGATGCACACACAGGTAACTAGGAGCGGCATCCAGCACATCATTGATCCAGTGAGCACTCCAGAGTCAGTTGGTGAGCTTCCTTGCATTCTGGAGGACTCCTTTTTATTTCTTTAAGTTATTTTATTAGTTTATTAGGATGTCGTTGGGTTTTTCCCGACATCCATCTCAATTGTTTTAGAGGCTTCATAGACAGTCAGATGTTAGTTCTTTAGTCTTTTCATTGTCATTATCTTATGTTAACTTGAGTTTTCCTTAATGGCCAAGTTGAATGTTCCATTATAACATTCCAGTTTATTACATAGAGTTGTCTTTATTGAATTAAATCTTCCGCTGAGTAAGTTAGCCACGCCAAAGGTTCGCTTGGGGCCATCAATGGTTCTCGAGTGCCAGTTCCACTGAGGGTGTAGGCTCAGGGCGTGACTTAAAAACAAGCTTAAAGACCATAACTCACCATTTACTGCATTTGGGGGACCCTTATGATCTTGTCGAGTATGAAGAGCATAAAACTTGTTATGTTTCTTACCATCATTAGGACCTGAAGAACGGTAAGGTTGAGCTCCCCAACAATTATCTCCCTAATTCTTAGCAACCGTAAGACAATCCATTATCTTATGATCCATTTTTCCACTACCAAAACATGCATTAGAACCAGCTAGCACTTACCCCTATGTATTTTTACACTCTTAACACTTGGATCCCATTTTCTCACTAGAACCCTTACTTGGGAACGATTGTCTCCACTGGACCTTAAATGTGAGAAATCACTATTATCCTTTCTTGCTGTTTTTAAATCTGTAGTTTTCTTCTTAAGCTTCTCCTCTTCTATTTCTTGTGTATGAACCATCAAACGGGAAACATTCATCTCCTTAATAAACATGGCGGTAAGGCATGATATGATCACCAAGTCAGAAGCACCCAACACAAACTTACTCATCCTTGCCCTTTGATATACAACTATAGTTGGAGTGCATTTGGACAATTTCAAGAATTTCAAAGCATACTCCTTCACACTCATATTCCCTTCTTAAAGGTCAATGAACTCAAGTACATTTTCATCCCTCATCATAAGACGAAAGAGCCTACCAAGAAATGCAACCTTAAATTTCTCCCAATAAATAAGACCTGCAGTTATTGCCCTCTTTTCTTTCCATTGGTTAAACCAAACTTGAGCTACACCCTTAAGTTGATAAGAAGCCAATTTCACCTTTCCACTGAAGTGATACCTATGATTCCCACTATCTTATAAACTTCATCAATAAACACTTGAGGATCTTCCTCAACTTTAGACTCATGAAATTCTGAAGGATTCATTTTAGTGAATTCTCTCACCCTTGTCGCTGCCGTATCCACCCTTGGGTTCATGGGAGCCACAAACTCTCTATTTTCTTGAGCCGTCATAGCTTGAGCCAATGCGTGAATTGCAGCTCGAAACTCATCATTAGTCACTTGCTCGGCCAAAGGGTAGACCAACACTTGGGAAATCTCGGGCTCCAAATTTTCACGAGTATTCATATTCCTTCTCACATGTTTCCTTCGTAGAGGCATATTCTAAAAAGCATAAATAGGGGTTAGGAGAGGAGGACCTTTATAGAGATGAACTCTATGGCACAACTTTAGAGTAATAAAAGAAGTGATCTTTCATAAACATCTTAGCCTCTCATTCATAAATGTGGTGCGCTTCACACTCATGAACAAACTCTACTCGATGTGGCTTATAAGACATCCTAGGACCTTTCAAATCCTTATGCTATGAATACCATGCTTGTAAAGACCCAAACTGCACCCTAGTTGTTACATGGCGTATAAGACCCCAAGAGACCCTATACAAGCCACTTACTATCCATCATACAAAATAATAAAATTTAAGAATTCAAAAGACTGTTTTATATTATAAAGAGTGTGACAAAATTAGAAGTCTAACATAAGGCTCAAAGCTAGCTAGTGCATTATAAGGAAAGTGATTGAGACGTAACCCATACATCATATACAAGCTTGAGAAATGGAAATGACATAATGCTATAAACGGGACATCGTCCTCGAATGTATAAGGACCCACCAAGTCTTTAAATCTTTAATGCAATCAACTAGCCATGAACAAAAGGAGAAGAGTTGTCAATCCCTGCATTAGTGAAATAATGTAGGTACAAGTATGCATTAGTGCATGGAATGTACTAAGTATGAGGGGAATGCAATAAAACATGAGACATGATCATAAAGGGACATAATTGAAAACATGAAATGCATGACAAAGTTAAAACATAGTAAAATCATTTAAGAAGATTTATAAAATATTTGTAGTTAACTTAGCTCATGTTGTGTTAATTTTACCATTAACCGACATATAGACCATGCGAGCTATAACATGGAATCAAGTATCTACCCCACACCGAAAAGGAGTTTTCTACTTGCCAAAGTAAAAATCGTGAATTTCTAGCTTACGTGAATCCACCAACAAATGTCTATCTAAGAAAATCATCCTATGGTGGAACATAGTTTATGGGACATGGGTATTCGCCACTAGTCCACTTGGTGCTTAGCATAAATCCCATGAAATAGTAATTAATCTTAACTTGTCTTATCATTATGGGACATGGGTATTCGCCGCTTGTCTTATCATAGGATAGCTCCTTAGACCATGTGTGAGAAAATCTTTCACCATCCATGATCTTTTTATAATAGCTTATAAAGGCCCATAGTCATTCACTTCATGCTAGAAATGCCCTACTACTAATGGAAATAGTTTTGAAAGCGTGATATGTAATCATTGCTAGCATAGCCGGATACAATAGTAATCAAGACCTAATTTAGGAAAGTAGCTCAAAGACATTAAGGGACAATCTAGATGTGATTCGTGTCATGTGGTCAAGCTTCATAGAACATGTAGATACCTTTATATGTAAGCTTACTTGAGTCATAAATGTTTATTTCATGAAACATGCATAATTTCATAAAACATTATCATAGATTCAAGCTTCTTCATAAATTCATGTAAATTAGGGTTCATAGTCAAAATTCATAGATCAATGCATGAGTTCACATTCAATTATTGAAAATCATGAAATTAAATCCAAATCATCAAAATAATATCATAATAAATTAATTGAATCCATACAAATAGAACCCGTGAGGAAATGAGTGAAAATCTAATCAAATCTTGGAAAATTAAATTGGAGAATTGAAGAAACCTTGGGGACTAAATGGGTGAATTGAACCCATTGATAAACTCCCTACATAAATTGATTGAAGCCCTAAGCAATGATGAAGAAAGGATACTTGAACTTGAAGAACCTTAACTTTTTCTTCCTTGATCTAGACAGAAGATTTTTGGAGAAAACCTTGGATAGACTTAATGAATTTGAGAGAATAAATAAATTGAGGGATTTTTCTAAGAGTGAAGGGCATTTATACGGTTTAGATTTAGGGGTAAAATGATGTAGTATTGGGTTAGAATAATTAGGAAAAGACCCAAAATCCCCTTTAAAAATAATTGTCGACCACCATTGATAGTGGGACCTACGGTTCGTAAGTCCATTTACAGACCGTCCTGGTCAACTGTTGGTGGGGGTTCAAGAACTTGTTTCTTGACCCTAGAACGACGAGACCTATGTATGGTTTGTTATTCAACCTACAGTCTGTGCATGTCCACTGATAATACAACTTTGGCTCTCAAAATTTCACCAAGTTTGGGAATCACCTACGGGACCTACCTACGACTCGTAAATTGAAAAATGGACCATCCTGGTGACCCTTATAAAGGGTACCGAAACTTGACATTTGAAAATCGTTTGACTTGCTACCTATGGTTCCCACCTATGGCATGCAAGAGGACCTATGGTCCGTCAGTTGGGTCCGTAGAAACAGTCATAAGCTCTAGAAAACCTACAATTTTCCTTCTTTCAAATCTGAGGTGTTACAACAATGATCTTGTGTATTTCCTAATCAGTACAATGTTGTAAACTTGTCAACATAGGTCTCCCTTCATACCAATTACTTGTACCTGGTCCGATAAAGAATGACTATTCCATGATGGACCTCCCATTGCCTGATGACTCTACCAATTCCCATCAATGCAATTACCATCGCTATTAACCTTAACAAGCAAAAGTTATGGATTATCCTACTTCACCAACATGTGCATTGTAGTTTCTACAGGAGAATCAATAAGAATGTTTAAGCTTTTCCATCTTATATCAAAATTTAGTTTCCCAAAGCTCTGCTTAGTAAACCGAGATAGACTAAAGGAGATCAGTGCAACAAATCTTTTTAGTGGAGGTGTCTTAGCTCTGTACTTCTTTGCACATAACGACCTCCAAAACTTCCATATGATTAATAGAGGCATGATTTTCATAATAGAGGTTGACATTATATAAATTGGTTAGTAACTCTACCATTTCTTCATAAGTTGTATAAGGTGTGCATTCTTGAAACCTAAAGTTGTCAATATGAGCTGATCCACCCTATCCGGGCTAACCCATACATGCTTTGTGACGAGTCAGCCGGGCTAGCTCACTTTTTGTGTGGGCCAAAAAATCGGCTCAGCCCACAAGTACGTGGACTACGGGCTTTGCCGGGCCAACCCTCTTTTCTTAAAAGTATATTCTTTTATAATTTTTTAAATTAAATTATAATATAAAAATATTATCATAAATATTGACAAGACAATATTACATGGTATTAGTGTTACTACTTGTTAATCAAATCCACAAATAAAACTATCTCTATAATATTTATTAAGTTTGATTTCAAGTAAAAACATAAATAGATAAGTAGAAATACTAACCCAATTGTTTTCCGATGATCATAATAAAACACAAAAAGTATGACAATATTCCATAAGCTACAGCCTATTTAGTGATTCCCTAGAAATTTTAGGGAATTTTTATTTTATGTAGTACTTATTTTATAAACATAATTTGTATTTAAATTTTAATATTTCAAACTTTAAATTTTTTTCGAGTTCAGACTCTTGTTATTTTCAATACTTTATTTTATTTTTTAATTAATTTTTATTTGGTCCACGGGCCGGCCATATCAATATTCCTCAAGCCTCACAAATCGACAGACTTATTTAGGACAAACTAAAAAGCCGTTTTGTTAAATGGGATCCAAAAAAATTGTAGCCCAGCCCTATCAAATCACAGGTTAGGCCAGAGCGGCCCAGCAGGCCTAACCCATATTGACGGCTCTATTGAAACCTATACCAAATGGTGAATTGAATGTGTGCCACACAAGATTGGTCAATTCTCGTGAACAAAATCAATGCTAAGTTATTTCCCTCATATATGAGTTACTATAATAATAGGACCTTGTCCCTCGTTAATACCCTATCTAAATAGTTTTTCATTAGTTGGAATCTTGTCATGTATTATCCCTTGACATAATGACATTTTAAAAGACACTTGCTTGTGCCAAATGGAATTGACAATATTGAATTGATCCTTCGGGTGTGTTTGGTATGAAGGAAAACATTTTTCGGAAAATACTTTTCAATTTTCTCATGTTTGGTTGGGTTAAATGGTTTGGAAAATGTTTTCCAAATCAACACATTTTCCTCAAATTTAAGGAAAATGACTTTCCCTAAAAAAATTAAGGAAAACATTTTCCAAAACTCTCTTCCAACTTCAAATTACAATTCTTTTTTGTTGAAAAATCAATTTATTTTGTCCCTACCCTCAAATCAGCCACCCCCCCCCCCCCAACCTAACCACCCCTAAAAAAATAATTTAAAGCTTGTTTTTAAAATATGTTTTTAACTTCAATTTTTTATTTCTTTACCCCACCCTCACCCCTACCCCAGTCCCCTACCACCCCAAAAAAAAAATAATTAAAAGTTGTTTTAAAAAGATATTTCCAATTTCATTTTTTTATTTTAATACCCCACCCCCCTCCGATCAGTACCCCTTCCACTCCCACCCCCCAAAAAAATTATTTAAGTTTGTTTTTAAAAAATAATTTCAACTTCAAAGTTTTATTTTTTCACTCCTATCGTCGACCCCCTCCTCCCCTACCCTCGAATCCCCCCCCCCCCCCAAGAGAGAGGTTGTTTAACAAAGTGATCTTCTCTTGCACATTTTGCGTTGACCTAAGGACATCACAATTTAGTTTCATAAATAGCCTGTTACTATTCTCTTCTTCAGATCTTACTTACATATCCCCTTATAGCATTATTTGATCCTCTCCACCAACACGAGTAGGCTTAGCAGGGATAAATGACCCTACCCTTTTAGATGTACTCATATGGGATGCCATAGCTCTTTCAGTATTGAGACCACATTTTATCCACAATGGGCAATGTTAGCAGAGGGAAACTCACCTCCTCAATATGATCAAACTCTGACACATCTTGTAAAGTTACCTTTGATTTAAATTTTTTATTCTTCTTTAAAAATAACTATAAACATTGATCCTCTGATATATTCAGTATTTCCATTTCTATCTTAAACACATGTAAAACAACTTCCTCATGTAAGTTAATTTTGAACTTTTGTTCTTTTTGTTGGTATTTTGAATAGAAATTTTGGGCACTAGCTTCCTTCCTCTCCTTATTTTCTCCTTTGGCACCTCGTCCACACATGTTTTAGACAAAAAAGAGGCAAAGTTAGAAGTATGCACCTCAAGCGCATTTTAAGTGCCAAATACTTCCTTCTTTGCTATCTCTCCATCTTGTTTGATTCAAGGTGCATCCACTACCACAATTGTTGGTGGGTTTTGATAACCACTCACACCGACAACAGTATCCCATTGCAACATCATAAAAGAATTTCACTTCTTTATGGTAGGTAGCTGGTATGGAATTACCAACAACTCATTTTTGTATTTGTGTTCCACCTTTCTTATTTCTACAAAAAGTAATTCAATCATTAGTTTGCCCATTTTTCTTTGGTTCAAAAATGAAAGGTTTCAAAACACGTGAAGATCCCATAACAATAGATCAAGAACTAGGCTCTTTGAGCTTTTGGTATAGACAAACCCCATCAGAGTGTTCCTGCATTTCGCAAAAGAGGTAAAAAATTAGGATCTGCTCATAATCAAAAGGTTGTAGATAAGTATGAACATCCCCATGACCATCAATCTATTCTATACCATAGCCTCATTGAGTCAAGGCCTAGTCAAATTGATCTTAATCGTTGCTTTGGCAGTTGAAGGCCTAGTACATGCTAATGTACCCTTATCCAAACCAGTACAATTTGGACCAAAAGTCCTTTCTAGTAGAGCCCACTCCTAATAATGCTAGAGCAAGTCTAGTTTAGTTACCCAAGCCGGTGTTAGAGTAGATTCCTATTCAACATTGAAGTAACGAGTCCACCTTTGAATGTGCATTAATATACCAAAAATCAGCATCGATCTCCCCCTCCTATAAAATCACTTGAATATCTCCTCATAAATCAAATTAATAAACACATGTCTCCAATCCTTTTCCCCAAATTTGGGAGTTCCTTTTTAGGGGGATTATCGCTTAAATTCATTACAAAATTTTTCTATATGAAGTCTTATGCGAGGAAACTTACCTACAACTACGACCCGACACTTCATCTTCCTCGTTAATAAATACTACACTTGCCTTGCCATCAACAAATTCATAGTCTCTTGGTTCCAAACGAACATCTCTTCGTGTATTAGAATAAGCTCGCCCTACAATCAAAGTTGCGTAACTTGATTGAGTCGGAGCATTGTTTGGTGGGCTTATTGGAGTACACAAATGAGTTCCTAGAGGATAATCGGGGTTCTGGTACCTTGAGAAAATGGTCAAAACAATGATCAAATGTTGTTGTAAACCATTGTACACGTCACTTAGAGGTGTTGTCTAGTTAGAGAGAAGTGATAGGTGTAGAGAGACAAAAAACCTCTCCTATTGAGAGACAATTTCAATCACTTTTAAATCTTTTGTTGAAAAAATCAACAATATAAAGTCTACAACAAATATAAAATATCTTGTATAATGAGCATAGAACCAACTATTCTTTCTCCTTTAGCTAAAGAATAATGATTCATATTCCTTCATGGAATGTTCTTCTTTGAGTTTCCCAAACAATTCAAGTATAATATTTTATAACTCATTTTGTAGTTACCCAAAATTTATAGTATAAACTTTTGATTAGTAAACTTGTATATTTAGTAAACACACAGTTGCCTGGATACAACAATATATGCCTTCTTTAACAAAGAATTATCAATATATTAAAAAAAATTACCAAGGCTAATTTATTGCCTCGAGGGAAAAGAAAAAACTTTTTGGATGAGTATTGAAAAAAATCAGAATGAAAAAACAAGCAACTGCTCCAATTTCATGTCTATATCTCTATTTTATAACATGTGGAGTCTCACATAGCAACATCAAAGTTTCCACCTTTAATTTCTCAATATACCCAAGGAAATATTTCATTGCAGTTGCTATGCCTATATTCGACGGTTTATTTTATCTACCTTGCTAAAAAAATTGATTTCACATATTGTAATAAGAGGTCATTTTTTCAATTTCCAGTATTTTTGGTGTTTATTGCTTTTAGTTGATACAAGTCATTTATGACTTGCTGGGATAAATACTTCAATTACCAACCCATTCATTTGGTTTTTATGCGAGGTTCTATATTTTGGAGCGCATGAAGATTTAACAATTTTTGTAGATAAAAAATTTAGGTAAACAGCCTCACAAAATCATTTTGACGGTTCTATTCACTCCGGACCATTGAATTTAATCTTGATTAACCTTTGGGTTAGCTCTCAAGGCTTCCAGACACATCTTAGGATACCATGTGGCTTGTGGAAAATATAAAACTTTAGGTGTGAAATCCACTTTTTGTTGAACCAACCTTCATTAGAAGTTTTGACATCTTTGTTGAGTCTGGAATGTCAATTTTGATGGGGAACTATATTTGTATCCACACACAGGGTTATGAATGAATCCTAAGCCCTAATTAGATAATTTTCCTAACTGTAAGTTGAGTGGATGCAACCTTTGCTCTTTTCATTTGTACACTTGGAGCCATGTATATGCATGCTAATGAAATTGGTCTCCGCGACGGTGTGTTTGCATCACATTCACACATATCAGTTTGTTGGTCTTCACGTTTTCAAGCTTTGAGTATAACCACCATGATAAAGGATCATCGGACCCAATCAAAGCTTGGTCGTCGTGATGGTGACCCTATAGGCCCTTTGATTGCAATGAGTAAGTGGATGACAGGTACATTCTGGTTTCTGTGTTTTCAACTTCTTTTCTCACGTAACTGTAAACCTTTTGAGATATTGTGAGCTCTAAATTGAGGGGAGATTGGTCAAAATCACTAGGAATTGTTGGTGGATAGAATTTGACGTTAGAAGGGTTGTTATTCTACCATGTAACCCGTTAGTTTCCATTTAATTTATCATTTTGGTGTGTGGTAGCATTCGCTTTACGTAATTTATGTTGAGCTGTTTTGAGGCATTTGAGAGCTCAGATTGAGCCCATTTCTAGGCATTAGTTCCTTGTGTTAGTTGGGACCCCTTGACATAGTCAATTTTGTGATTACTTGAATGGGTCCAACAATGACATTTTGACCCAATTTTTTACTTAAGCTTGTTTATTGAAATTTGGGTATCAAAATGATTGCATTGAATTTGATATCTTGGAATGGTGAGTCCTCACAGTTCGAGGGAGATGCCATAGACACATTTATTGCTTTTGGTCACTTTAGTTTCAAACTTGAACGTGGTGTATGATTTACATCCCAATAACTCCTATAATGTTTAAAAGTCTTATGTCAAACTTACTAGTATTTTGCGTATTTCTTATGTACTTTGTTGGTATCGTTTATGTTATCTTATGACTTAAAACTTATATACATTATATATCTTTATTATTATTATTATTATTATTATTATTATTATTATTATTATTATTATTATCTTTATTATTATTATTATTATTATTATCTTTATTATTATTATTATTATTATTATTATTATCTTTATGATTATCTTTATGATTATTATTATTATTATTATTATTATTATTATTATTATTATCTTTATCTTTATTATTATTATTATTATTATCTTTATTATTATTATTATTATTATCTTTATTATTATTATTATTATCTTTATTATTATTATTATTATTATCTTTATTATTATTATCTTTATTATTATTATTATTATTATTATTATTATTATTATTATTATTATTATTATCTTTATTATTATTATTATCTTTATTATTATTATTATTATTATTATTATTATTATTATTATTATTATCTTTATTATTATTATTATTATTATTATTATTATCTTTATTATTATTATTATTATTATTATTATTATTATTATTATTATTATTATCTTTATTATTATTATTATTATTATTATTATTATTATTATTATTATGTCAAGTGGATTGTTTAGGATCTTCCAGGGTATTATTTGCCATGACACATCTAGAGTGTACTTTGGGTCATGACAATCATAATATTCAGAGAATAATGTTATAGAAAGTTCCTAGATGTATGATAAGACGCGTCGATTAGATTCTTCTTGATGAGTGTGAAGTGTGCCACATTTATAAATTGGAGGCTACAAGACATTTAGGAAACTTCTCTACCTTCACTACTATAAAGTCGTGAGTTAGAGTTCATCTCTATAAAGGTCTTTCTCCTAACTCTTGTCTTATGCTTTTTAGGATATGCCATAAGACAAGAAGCAATGTGGGTAACGATATGGAGCCCGAGGTTCCTCAAGTGCCAATCAGTCATTTTGCAAGCGTCTCATGTAAAATTCTTAGTTGCTTTCCAATGTTGGCTCACGTTATGATAGTCTAAGCTAATATAAAGGTTGTTGCTCATATAAACCCAATTGTGGGTACAATAGCAACAAGGGTGAGAGACTTGTCACGACCCAAGGTACCCTCTAGGTGTAACATGGTGTATGAGACCCCGAGAGGCCCCATACAATCCACTTAGCATTCATAACATAAGAAATAAAATAAAAGAGATAAGGAACAACATTTCAAGTCCCAAAAGTTTTTATAAACGAAAAGCGGAAGTCTAAACACTGTCTCATTAGCCATCTAGTACATAAGAATGAAATTGGGACTAGCCCATACATCATGTCCAAAACTGAAAGTAAGAAAGAAAACTGAAAACAATGAAAATCCATCCTTGAAGCATGAGGACTCACCAAAGCTTGGAATCTCTCAAATCAACCTCTAGCCACAAAACTGAGAACTGTGACTGTCGGACCCTATATTTTAGGAAATGTAGGCAAGAATATGCGTTAGTACAAAAGATGTACCAAGTATGATATCCATGCATATAAACGTTTCGATCATGCTAAAAGAAGGCATTTCATGACATTTCATGACATGCAATGACCAAGCTAAAACATGATGTAAAAAGGTTCAAAAAGTCAGAAGTCATAAAACATGGTCAATGCAAGCTAATCATCATTAAAACTTTTGAACACATGTGAGATACTTCTTGAAGTAACCTTAGTTCATTATTATTGTGGGAAGTAGTATTAACCAACATAGAGACCATGGGAGCTATAACATGATCCCCCGATGTCTCCCACACCAAAAAGGGTAGTCCTACTTTCCAAGGTAATGGCCATGAACTTCTAGATATTTGTGGATCCACTAGCTAATGTCTATCTAGACAATTATCCTATGGGAGCACATAGGTAAAGGATAGGGAGATTACTTCTAGAAACCTGACCTCTACTTACGGGAGAGCTTCCATCTCAATATCCTCTCGGTGCTAAGCATAAGTCTCACTGAATAGTCATTTTCTTACTTCTTCTTATTATCCATGGAAGGGCACGTCATCTTGCCAATCCAAGCTAAGTCATAAGTCATCGATGGAAAGGTATCTTTCAATAACCAATCCAAGCTAGGCATCATTAGGATAACTCCTTATCTTTGATTAATTTAGGTGAGAAGAACTTTCAAACTTAGAGTCCTTACTATGTGAGAAAACCTTTCACAATCATCCTTTCAACAACACAACAACAACAACAACATCATTGATACTTCACTCATAAAGCATCCTTAAAACCTTTACATAACTTTCAGAAGAACATGCATAATTCCATAATTCACCTTTTAAAGGTTCAAAACCCACTTTCAATCATCAGTATCTAGAAAATATGGGTTAGACATGGGTTCATAGAAATTCATCATAATTTCATGTAATTCTATCAATTAATGGTTGTTTTCATATAATCTTATTTCATAATCCAAGACCCACATCATATCATCATAATTTGAAAATTATGGGGATTACATGGGTTCATGGGGAATCATCATAAAATCATGAGATTTACTCAATTCATGCATCACAAATCATTAATTAATCAATTAGATCAATAATTAAAGGAATCCACAACATAGAACAAAATCCTAACCTAATTGGGGAATTCTAACATAGAAAATAGGAGAGTTTAGGAACTCTACGAATAGAAGGAATCCATGGATGAAAACTATCATAACTCAATGCCAAAAACTTGCCTTTAATGGTGGAATTGGAGACTTGCCTTGAAACCCTAGGTTGAACCCTTCTTCTTCAAGTTTTCTAGAGAGAGAAATATTTTGGAGAGGAAGAACTTGATCTTATTTGGTAAATTTAAGAGAGTGACTTGAAGTGGGTTGAATTTGGGGTTAAAAAATACTTATATAGGGGTCCTAGGTATGGGTAAAATGACATAGTATAAAAATAAAATAATTAGGAAAAGATCCAACTGACCTTGTCTTACAGATGACGCAAACCTCTAGATGGAGGCCCACACAGCTCGTCATAGACCTCACGGGCCGTAGTGGAAGTCGTTTGTCCTTGACCACTGGTTTGAGGGTATTATGCCTCCCCTTCACGGCCACCATCATGACCCGTGTGGCTCTTCACGAGCCATTTGGATCGTCGCGAGAGGAGCCAGCCTTGGGGAGCACACTGCCTACTCCTTCACGGGTACCACCACGATCCGTGGTGCCCTTCATAAGGCATCTAAGGGCTCGTGGGAGGAGAGCCCATCTTGGCCAGCCATTAGAAGGCTTCCACGAGCACCACCACGAGTCGTGGTTCCCTTCACGACCCCTGAGGGGATCTATGAAGGGTGCTTTGGCTCAGTGAAGGGCTGGTGACCTTCCAGTTGACTCTCTTTTCTAGATTTCTTGATTTTGGGGTGTTACATTATCTTCTCCTTGGGAACATTCATCCTAGAATTAGATCCTAGATATCATAAAAAGAAAAGGACTCTAAACTAGCAACCCATCGTGCATGCAACTTCATCAAAATACACATAGCCAAGGAGGAACCTCGACTCCAAGCTAGAACATATTCAAATCATCTTAAGGAAGATAGGAACTAGACCTACTAGCCCAACATGAATGTAATCAAATAAATGCACATATCCGAGGAGGAAACATCAACTCCAAGTTAAAGCATGTTCAAAACATATTATCATGAAGTCTATATGCAACTTATACACAAATGCACATAAACATGTATAAATCAATCAAGTTGACTCATTTTCTCAACTTCTTAACCTGCCGGTCTAAAATCTCAACCGAGGTCTCCTCGTAAGAAAGATTCTCCTTAACTCCCAAACCTTCTAAGGGAACTATAGATGTTGGATCACCAACACATTTCTTTAACAAAGAGACATGAAAAATTGGATGCACCGATGCCAATTCGTTAGGCAGTTCAAGTTCATAAGAAACCTTAGCAACACTTCTCAAAATCTGATATGGGCCTACATATTGGGGACTAAGCTTCCCTTTCTTACCAAACTCATCACACCCTTCATGAGTGATATTTTCAAGTAAACCTAATCATGAACATCAAAATTAAGATATTTTCTTTTTACATTAGCATATGACTTTTGCCGACATTGAGACGTTTTCAACCTTTCTCTAATTAGTCGAACATTTTCCATGGCCTCATGTACCAACAAAGACCTATTAGGGCAACTTCACCTACCTCAAACAATCCTATAGAAGATTTACACCACCTACCATAAAGAGCTTCAAATGGAGCCATACCAATACTCGAGTGATAACTATTGTTATATACAAGCTCAATCAAAGGCAAGTGACCATCCCAATTACTCTTGAAATCAATCACACAAGCTCTCAACATATCTTCCAAAGTTTGGATAGTACACTCCGCTTGCCCATTGGTTTGTGGATGAAAGGTTGTACTAAGCTTAACACAAGTACCAAGACCCTTTTGGAAAGATTTCCAAAACTGAGAAGTGAAGTGAGTACCACAATCGAAGATAATAGATAAAGGGACTCCATGCAGCTTTACCATCTCTCGGAGATACAACTTAGCATAATTCTCCACTGAGTAAGAAATCTTGACCGGAATAAAATGAGTTGATTTTAGCATTCGATCTACTATAACGAAAATCGAGTCATGTTGTCGTCAGCTGCGAGGAAAACCAGCAATGAAGTCCACATTTAAATCTTCCCACTTCCAAGTAGGAATGCTAATGTCTTGTGATAAACCACCCAATTTCTGATGTTCAACTTTCACTTGTTGGAAATTAGGACAGTTAGTCACAAATCCCACAGATCCTTCTTCATCCCATTCCACCAATAGATCTCCCGCAAATCACGGTACATCTTGGTGGCTCCTGGGTGAATGGAATATCGAGAACTATGGGCTTCTGACAAGATATGTCCCTTCAAGTCATAAACATTAAACACACAAATGACCTTGGTATATAAGTACACTATCTCCCCATTTGGAGAAGGCCTCAACGGACTTCTTAAGCACTGCTTTCTTCAATTCAACCAAAGTTGGGTCAAGACCTTGCTTGACTTTCACATCCGTCACAAAAGATGATTCTGAACCATTGTGGACCATAACACCACCCTTGGTGGAGTCCACTAACTGAACACCTAATCGGGCCAATCTATGAACATCTCGAACCAACTCCTTCTTATCTTCTTCAATATGAGCAACACTACCCATATATAACCGACTAAGAGCATCCGCCGCCACATTCGCTTTAACGGGGTGATAGAGGTCACTCCTATCATAATATTTCAATAACTTAAGACACCTTCTTTTGTGAAGATTTTGATCCTTCTGATTAAACACGTATTGTAAACTCTTATGGTTGGTAAACACATCTACATGAACACCATACAAATAGTGCCTCCAAATCTTTAAGGCAAAAACAAACGCCGCTAGTTCAAGGTCATGGATAGGATAATTCTTTTCATGAACCTTAAGTTGCCTTGAAGCATAGGTAATAACTTTCCCATTTTGCATAAGTACACATCCTAACCTAATTCTCGAGGCATCACAATAAACAACACAACCATAAGTACATTCTGATAAGGTCAACACAAGAGCGGAAGTCAATCTATCCTTAAATTCATGAAAACTCTTCTCACATGCTTCGAACCATATGAACTTAGCCTTCTTTTGAGTCAATGCTATCAATGGAGAGGAAATCAAAGAAAACCCCTCAACAAACCTTCTATAGTAACTAACTAAACCAAGAAACTTCTAACATCCGAAGGGGTTAGACGTCTAGGCCAACTCTTGACCACATCCATCTTCTTAGGATATACCTCAATACCCTTACTTAAAATAATGTGAACAAAAAAAGTTACGAACCTTAGAAAAAACTCACATTTGCTAAACTTTGTAAAGAGTTGTTGGTCCTTGAGAACTTGCAACACAATCCTTAGATGATTGATGTGATCATCCTCATTTCTCAAATAGATCAATATATCATCAATGAACACAATCATAAACATGTCTAGATATTGTCTAAATACCCTATTCATCAAATCCATAAAAGCGGCTGGAGCATTAGTCAAACCAAAGGACATTACCAATAAAAACTCAAAATGACCATATCGGGTTCTAAAAGCCCTTTTCAGAATATCATTTTCCTTTACCCTTAATTGGTGATAACCCGAGCGAAGGTCAATCTTTGAGAAGTAACTTGTTTCTTGAAATTGGTTAAATAGATTATCTATCATTGGGAGAGAATACTTATTATTAATGGTAACCTTATTCAACTGACAATAGTCTATACACATACGAAAAGAACCATCCTTCTTTCTAATAAACAAGATTGGAGCATCCAATAAAGAGATACTCAGTCAGATGAAACCCTTATCCAATAAATATTTCAATTGTTCTTTCAACTCCTTTAGTTCTGCAGGAGCCATTTGCTAAGGAGGAATAAAAATAGGTTGTGTATCTGGGAGGAGGTCAATACCGAAGTCTATTTCCCTTTCGGGAGGAATATCGAGTAAAATATTTGGGAATACTTTCGAAAACTCATTAACAACGGGGACCGACTCAAGAGTATGGGTTTCAGAATCCACATCCCTCACCCAAACTAGATGGTATATGCAACCCTTAGCAATCATCTTTCTAGCTTTAAGACAAGAGACAAACTAACCTTTAAGCATAGAATTTCCCCCTTTCCACTCTAGGACTGGCTCATTCGAGAACTGAAACTTGACTACACGAGTTCTACCATCAATAGAAGCATAACAGGAATGCAACCAATCCATACCAAGGATAACATCAAAATCTAGAATATCAAGCTCTACCAAGTCAACAAAAGTAACTGTATGGGACAACGAGACGGGAAACTTTCTATAGACCCTCTTAGCCACAAAAGAATCACCGACATGAGTAGAGACAAAAAAAAATCTAACACATCCGAAAGAACATCAAACCTCATAGCCACATATGGCGTCACAAAAGAAAATGTAGCACTGATATCAAGTAAAGAATAAACATCAAGTTGGAAGACTTTCAACATATCGGTAACCACATTGGGAGAACCCTCTTGTTCACCATGAGTCTTGTAGTGCATAAAATTGGTTTTGCTTGGGAGCATTGGAACCCGAGCCACTAAGAGGAGATTGTTTGCCCTATCTTCCTTTAGCCAAAAGCATTGGGTAATCTGTCATCTTATGACCACTTTTGCCACAACCAACCATCCGTGCCAGCTAGGCACTTACCCTTATGCTTATTTCCATACCTAGCACTAGTAGACATAGGCAATGAAGATCCACTACCATTCCTCCTTGTGGCTTAGGGTTTTACACCCTATCTTTGTTCAACTTAGGAGGAGCATTGGAGGAACCTTGACCAAAAAACCTTTATCGAAATCTAGGAGGACCATGACCATAGGACCTTGCATGAGAGAAATAACCATCACTAATTTTAGCCCTTTTTGTCTCCCTAGACTTTTCCTTGAGTTTCTCTTCTTCGATATGAGCATGAGCCATGAGAACAGAAATGTCCATGTCATTAACAAGCATGGCGGTACGACATTCTTTAGCAACAATTTCGGACATACCCAAAATGAACTTACTCATCCTTGCCCTAGTATTGGCAACTATTGTATGATCATGTTTAGACAATTATGTGAACTTCAAAGCATATTCCATCACACTCATACTTCCTTGGCGAAGGTTGATAAACTCAAGTACCTTTATCTACTTATCTCAAAGGGAAAGAACCTATGAAGGAAAGCAACCTTAAACTTCTCTCAATCGAGAGGAGTCCCATCTTTCAGTCTCCATTATTTCCATTGATTGAACCAAATTTGAGCAACACCCTTAAATTGATAAGCGGCTAACTCCACCTTTTCCATCGATGTCACTCCCATGATCATCAACACCTTGTAGACCTCACCAATGAACTCGTGAGGATCTTTCTAAAACTTAGAACCATGAAACTCCAGAGGATTCATCCTAGTGAAGTCCCGCACTCAAAATGCCACCATACCGGTTCACGGGAACCGCAACCTCCCTATTGGCTTGGGCCATCATGGCTTGAGCCAATACTTGAAAAACAGCCCTAAACTTTGTGTTAGTCACTTGCTCGGCTAAAGGGTAGACTAGATCTTAAGGAGATTCTTGTTCCACATTTTCCCTCACATTCCTTCTACCATAAACTCTTCTAGTAGCCATATCCTGTAGAGCATTAGATAAGGATTAAGAAAGAGACCTTATAGAGTTAAACTCTATCACACAACTTTAGAGTAATGAAGAAGTGGAGTTTCCTAAACATATGTAGCCTCTCATTCTTAAATGTGGCGCACTTCACACTCATGAATAAGACTATACTTAATGTGACTTATGAGACATCGTATGACCTTTCTAAACCTTGTGCTCTGATTACCAAGTGTGTCACGACCCAAGGTACCCCTAGGCACAACATGGCATATAAGACCTCGAGAGGCCCAATACAAACCACTTAGCATTCATAACATAAGAAATAGAATAAAAGAAAAAAGGAACAACATTTCAAGTCCCAAAAGTTTTTATAAAAGCAAAGTGAAATTCTAAACTCTTTGTCTTAATTAGCCATCTAGTACATAAGAATGAAATTGGGCCTAGCCCAAATATAATTTCCAAAATTGAAAGTAAGAAAGAAAACTGAAAGCAATAAAAATCCATCCTCGAATCATGAGATCTCACCAAAGCTCGGAATCTCTCAAATCAACCTCTAGCCTGAAACTGAGAACCCTGACTGTCGGACCCTACATTTGGGGAAATGTAGGCAAGAGTATGAGTTAGTACAAAAGATGTACCAAGTATGATAGCCTGCATATAAGCCTTTAAATCATGAGCAAATAGGATATTTCATAACATGCAATGACCAAGCTAAAACATAATGTAAAAAGGTTTAAAAGAGTGATAAGTCATAAAACATGGTCAATGCAATTTAATCATCATTAAAACCTTTGAACATATATGAGATACTTCTTTAAGTAACCTTAGTTCATTATTATTGTGGGAAGTTTCCTTAACCGACATAGAGACCATGTGAGCTATAACATGATCCCTCATTGTCTCCCACACCAAAAAGGTTTGTCCTACTTGCCAAGGTAATGGCCATGAACTTCTAGCTATTTGTGGATCCACTAGCTAGTATCTATGTAGAGAATCATCCTATGGGGGCACATAGGTAAGGGATAAGGAGATTGCTTCTAGAAACCTGACCTCTACTCACGGGAGAGCTTCCATCTCAATATCCTCTCGGTGCTAAGCATAAGTCCCATGAAATAGTCATTTTCTTACTTGTTCTTATTATTCATGGAAGGGCACGTCATCTTGCCAATCCAAGCTAACTCATATGTCATCCATGGAAAGGTATCTTTCAATAACCAATCCAAACTAGGTTTCATTAGGATAACTCCTTATCTTTGATTCATTTAGGTGAGAAGACCTTTCAACATTTGAATCCTTACTATGTGAGAAAACCTTTTACAATCATACTTTCATGTGTATATGAGAAAATCCTTTAAACAACACAACAATAACATCATCATCATTGATACTTCACTCTCAAAGAATCAATAAAACCTTTACATAAATTTCACAATAATATGCATAATTCCATAATTCACCCTTTCAAGGTTCAAAACCCACCTTCAATCATCATTATCTAGAAAACATAGGTTAGACATGGGTTCATAAAAAATCATCATCATTTCATGTAATTCTATCAATTCATACTTGATTTCATATAATCTTCTTTCGTAATCCAAGACCAAAATCATATCATCATAATTTGGAAAACATGGGGATTACATGGGATCATGGGGGAAATATTATAAAATCATGAAATTTACTCAATTCATGCATCATAGATCATAAATTGATCAATAACATCAATAATTAAAGGAACCCACAACATAGAAGAAAACCCTAACTCAATCGGGGAATTCTAATTTTGTAAATAGGAGAATTTGGGAACTCCATGAATGGAAGGAATCCATAGATGAAAACTATCTTACCTCAATGCCAAAAGCTTGCCTTTAATGGTGGAATTGGAGACTTGTCTTGAAACCCTAGGTTGAACCCTTCTTCTTCAAGTTTTCTAGAGAGAGAAATATTTTGGAGAGGAAGAACTTAATCATCTTTGGTAAATTTAAGAGAGTGAATTGAATGGGTTGAATTTGGGATTAAAAGTACTTATATAGGGGTCCTAGGAATGGGTAAAATGACATATTATCAAAATAAAATAATTAGGAAAAGACCCAACTGACCCTGGCTAGCAGTTGATGCAAACCTCTAGATGGAGGCCCATATTGCTCGTCAAAGACATCATAGACCGTAGTGGAAGCCGTGGTCCTTGATCAGTTGCCTGGGGGAATTCTAGCTCCCCTTCACGGCCACCATCACGACCCATCTGGCTCTTCACAAGCCGTTTGGGTCATAATGAGAAGAGCCAACCTTAGGGAGCACACTACCTACTCCTACATGGGCACTACCACGAGTCGTGGTGCCCTTCACAAGGTGTCTAAGGGCTCGTGGAAGGAGAGCCCATCTTGGCAAACCACTGAAAGGCTTCCATGAGCACCACCACAAGTCGTGGTGCCCTTCACGTCCCGTGAGGGGGTCTATGAAGGGTGTTTTGGTTTAGTTGAGGGCTGATGATCTCCCATTTGACTCTTTTTTCTAGGTTTCTTGATTCCGAGATGTTACAAGACATCACTAGGATGAATTATCAAAAGTTTCAAAGGTTGAAAGTTGTTGAAGATCCTGATGAATTTGTTGAGGAAATCAACAAGATAGTGGAAATTATAGGAGTGTCACCAGTTGAAAAGATTCACTTGCTGCTTATCAACTTAAGGGTGTTACTCAAGTGTGGTTCAACCAATGTAAAAAAGAGCGGGCAATTGATTTAGGTCATCTTGATTTGGATAAATTTTAACTGTTTTTTCTTGATCATTTCTTTCTCCTTTAAATAAGGGAAGAAAACGTGCTTGATTTTTGGTAAGCTTATATTACACCTCCATAAAGAATTATAAATGGTTGTTGTTCAAAGAAAGAACCTAACGGAGGTTAGGGTCGATACCAAAAGGAATAAAGGTAAGCCTTAAGATAATTGACTTTAAATTGTAATTTTAGTCAGATTATTTATGGAAAAGGGTGAGGGGGGCTATAACACATAAGTTATAAGTGATTTAGTTGAATAACAAGTAACCAAGTAAACATGATTTAATGTTTTTTTATGTCATGACCCGGGGTTACCCCCTAGACGTAACATGGCGTAGTTGACCCCAAAGGGGATGCATACAAGCCCTTAGCATAATAATACACATAATGTCATAAGAAATAATGCGGAAAATTAAAACTTTTCTAAACAAAAGTCAAACTTAGAATTTCATATATAAAGAGTTGTGAAAATACTAGACTTGTCTCATTAAAAACCATCTAAGTAAAAGAGTACAAAATTAGGGACTTACCCTTTTACATCAATGAAAGTCTTAACAAAACAAAGTACGACTAAAACTAAGACTGAAATAAACATCTGGTCCTCGAACTAGAGGACTCACCAAAACTTAGGGAATAGTCGACCCAAGCTTTACTTTGAAGAAGGAAGTAATGAATCAACGTCTGAGACCTATACTCATAGTATACAAAAAAGATGGGGTTAGCACAAATATGTACTAAGTATGGAAACAAGCATAAAAACATTTAAATATGATAAATAGGACATTTTTCTTAGAAGTATGCATTTATCAAGTTTGGAAAGCCAATATGCATTTCAAACATAGAAGACAAGCTATAGTCACAATACACTCATAACATAGTAATATCAATACCTTCGAAACCTTTAAGAACACTTGTGCAATGTATGGTTGGCATCCCATAATACCAACCTTACTAAGCATTCCTTGAAGCCACATATTCAATACCATAATCTTCAAGCTTACCACAATCCATAGTCATAAATGAGGAATTATACAAGTACATGAAGTAAACATAAGGAAAGTCATCTATTCATATCTTATCATACCATAAGGAAACCATTCGCCAACATCCTAATAAGTCTCCTTGTGCAATGTAAAAGTGAAGTCCCATACCCCCACTCCTACCAAGTAAACCCATTAAGAAGTCATAGTATAGTTCCTATCATATTCATTATCTTATTGTTATTAGGGAATATTAGCCATAACAGAAATAGACCATGTGAGCTACATGGAATCCAGTGTCATATAACCCCATACCGAAAGAAGGCGTTCTTAGATAGAACTAATCATATTTAGCTTCTAAGTGGATCCACTAGCTAAGTCCTATGTTTGACACATAATTATAGGATAGGGAGATTGCTACTAGAAACCCAACCTATTGCATTAGCGGAGGAGCTTCCATCTCATGAGTTTACTACAGATGACCCAACCTATTGCATTAGCGGAGGGGACTTTTCCTCATTGTCCATATCCACTTGGTACTAAGCATTATATCCCAATTATACGTAATTAGTATGGAATTGTATCTACATGTGTGAAGGCATACTTTACCCTTCGCTCAATACAACTCACCTAATAACTCATAGATTCATTTAAGTGAGAACTACCTTTAACCTTAGAATCATCATTTTAGGGTAAGTAACGTTCACCTCATTATTCATAGTGTTTTCATAAGAACTAGCCCTTCGATCAATACAACAATATCAACATCATCCTAGACAGTTTATACATAAACATGTGTAAGGATAGGGGAAATTAGTCTACCAACGACACCTCAATTCACACAATAGTCATAGGATTCTCACCTTTCAAATGAGTTCATAAGTTCATCAATAACTATTAACAACCATGAACAATCCTTCACAATTTAACCCTTGCAAGGTCATGAACCAAGTCTCACACTTACATAAGGCAAGGATTCATTAACAAATTAACATAACCACAATACATAGTAGAAATCACCTTACATCAATACCTTCATTCATGAAATTGGGGTCATGGGGTAGTTCATGGGTTCATGGGGAGTTTTACTATAAAATCACCATTAAAACGTCAAATCATCCATAATATACATCAAATAACATAATGAAAACTTTTTTAGGAAGAACCCATGACTAGAATGAAAGCCCTAGTTTTTGAACAATAAAACCCATTTTTGAAATTGAGTTGAGAGGGCTTCATGGAGGAAAGTATTCCATGAATCAAGGTTCCCATACCTTGATTGATGTTTTCCCACGAAATTTGAGTTTAGATCTTGGAGCTTGAACCCTAATCTTGAGCTTCTTCTATGTTCTTCAATGGAGTTTAAAGAAAGAAAGTTCTTGGGGGGGAAGTAGGTTTGATTTTGAGTTTTGTGAGTTATGAGTGTTAAAAGACTTGTTTAATACTTAAAAATACTTTAATAAACTTAAAACAAAACTAAATACAACCGTCCCTACCCTTAAACAAATGAATTAGTAATTTACCAAAACACCCCCTCTAAGGTTGAACCAAGACAGCTTGCCCAAGCATGATCCACGAACCCAAACCACGGAGCATAGATGGGTCCACTGACCGTCCTGGCTGTCCGTGGTTTGGCTCAGAGAGGGGTTGTTCGAGGTCTTGGTGAGGAGACTAAGTCTCAACTCACGAGACCTTTCCACGGAGCATGAGCTGGTCCACAGATCGTACTGCACATCCGTGGAATGAGGCTGGCATGTGGAGTTTTGGGGGAATTTTGAGGAGGCTAAGGCTGGAATCACAACTCTCATCTACGGGGCGTGTGTCAATCCACACCTCGTGGTCCTCAATTCGTGAATGCTGCTGCTTTTGGAAGCTTTTAGAGCAACCCCTTGGCTCTCATCAAGGGCCCTTGAGGGGTCCTTGTGGGAGCCTTGCCCTGATGTATAGGCTCTAGGACCTTAGTATCAAGTTAGGGAACTTATTTTACGACTCGAATCTTGACGTCAACTCACTAACTTCTCTGAACCTCAACATAGCTCACATGCTTAGGCTCTGATTACCTAGCATTTTATGGAGTGTTACATTATCTCCCCCTTAGGAACATTTGTCCTCGAATGACATTTTAAAACACATTAAGGGGGTTAACGACTCAAGACTTGCATCCTAACAACATGCCACATTAACAATGGACAAAATATAAGAGAAATATTATTCCACCTCAAGACATAATCAATGAAATCACAAGGAGGTAGGAACTACATTTACAACCCACTATGCACATAACATTATCATTTCATATCATCTTAGGAGGAACTACCTTCTGCATGCAACAAGCTCAACACAATTAATCAATAAAGAGCCATTTTGCCATATCATAAAAAGTATAGCACACATGTTCATTAGTTTGCCTCATGAAGTCAAATATGCAACCATTATACTAAGTGCAACCCCACATGAGGAATACATAAATCATGAAAACTCAATACATGCTAAACATGAATTCTTACAAGAACATGCACACATAAGAAAATCATAAAGAAAACTCATAATACAATTAGTCCAAAACACCAACTCATGAACTAATTACCTCAAGTAGGGGTAGGAGTAGAAGGAAAAAGATAAGGATATCGAGACTTCATATCGGCCTCAGCCTCCCAAGTAGCACCCTCAACTAAGTGATTCCTCCATAAGAATTTAACAGAGACTACCTCTTTGTTCCTTAACTTCTTAACTTGCCAGTTTAAAATTTCAACCGAAACTTCTTCATAGGGAAATATTTTCATCAACTCCTAAACCCTTTAAGGGAAGGATAGATACCGGATCACCAATGCACTTCTTGAGCATGGAGACATGGAACACTGGGTGAACCGAAGCCAACTCACTCAGTAAGTCTAATTCATATGCAACCTATCCCACACGTGTCAAGATTTGGTATGGCCCCACATACCGAGGACTAAGTTTTCCCTTCTTGCCAAACCTCATCACACCTTCATAGGTGAGATTTTATAAGTAGACCCAATCACCAACTTTGAATTCAAGATCCCTTCTTCTATTGTCGGCATAGGACTTCTGCCGACTTTGAGCCGTCTTCAACCTCTCTCTAATGAGTCGAACCTTTTCAATGGCATCATAAACTAGATCGGGACCAATTAGAGAAAACTCACCTACTTCAAACCAACCCATCGGAGATCTACACCTCCCACCATAATGTGCTTCAATTGGAGATATGGCAATGCTTGAGTGGTAACTATTGCTGTAGGCAAATTCAATCAATGGAAGATGATCCTTTCCCTTGAAATCAATCACGCACGCCCTCAACATATCCTCTAAGGTATAAATGGTCCGTTCTGCTTGACCATCCGTTTGAGGGTGGAAAGTGGTACTAAGTTTAACATTGGTACCAAGCCCTATTTGGAATGCTTTCCAAAAATGTGAAGTAAACTGAGTACCCCGATCCAATATGATGGACAAAGGAAACCCCATATAACTTCACTATTTTCTCGATGTATAACTTAGCATAGTCTTCTGCCGAGAAGGAAATCTTGACAGAAAGAAAATAGGTTGACTTCCTCATCCTATTAACAATGACCCAAATAGAGTCATGTCGCCTTCGAGTACGAGGCAACCCCACAACGAAGTCCATATTCACCTCCTCCCACTTCCAAGTGGGAAGATCTATATCTTGTAACAAACCTCCTGGTTTTTGGTGTTCGGCTTTGACTTGTTGACAGTTTGGACATTTAGCTACAAAGCCCGCTATATCCTTATTCATGCCATTCCACCAATAGACCTCCCACAGATCACGATACATCTTGGTGGCTCCCGAATGAATAGAATATCGCAAACCATATGCCTCTTCTAGAATATGATCTCTCAAGCCATCAACATTCGGAACACACAATCTACCGTGGTACCCAAGCACCCCATCTTCCCCTTGGGAGAAAGCCTCAACGGACTTGTTGAGAACCAATTCTTTTAACTCTATCAGAATAGGTCAACATGTTGCTTAGACTTCACATCAACTACAACGAATGATTCGAAACTATGGTGAACCATGAATCCACCCTTCGAGGAGTCTACCAGTTGAACACCTAAATGGGCCAACCTGTGCACCTCGCAAACTAGCTCCTTCTTCTCATCTTCTACACGAGTCACACTACCTATAGTCATTTGACTTAGGGCATCGACAACTACATTAGGTTTTTTGGGGTTGTAAAGAACACTCATATCATAATCTTTTAAGAGTTCCAGCCACCTCCTATGTCGGAGATTTAAATCTATCTGACTAAACACATATTGGAGACTCTTATGGTCAGTGAACACATCAACATGGACCCCATATAAATAGTGCCTCCAAATTTTCAAGGCAAAAACTACCGCCACCAATTCTAGATCATGGGTCGGATAATTCTTTTCATGTTCTTTGAGTTGCCTCGAAGCATAGGCAATCACATTGCCATGTTGCATAAGAACACATCCCAAACCCACTCGGGAAGTATCGCAATATACTACAAACCCATCAGTACCCTTCGATAAGGTCAACACTGGAGTTGTGGTGAATCTATCCTTTAACTCCTGGAAACTCTTCTCACAAGCCTCAAACCACTCAAATTTGTATTTCTTTTGAGTCGGAGCTATTAACGGAGAAGCCTTCAATGAATCTTCTATAATACCCGGCCAAGCCCAAAAGCTTCAAATATCAGTGGGACTTAGAGGTCTAGGCCAATTGTTAACCGCATCGGTCTTCTTAGGATCAACATCTATACCCAGGCTTGACACTAAATGACCGAGGAAAGCAACTGACCTTAGCCAAAACTCTCACTTGTTAAACTTAGCATACAATTATTGGTCTTTAAAGACTTGCAAAACTATCCTCAAATGCTCCATGTGATCACTCTCACTATTAGAATAGATCAAAATATCGTCAATAAAAACGATCACAAATGAATCAAGATATTACCTAAACACCCTATTCATAAGATCCATAAAAGTTGTCGAAGCATTTGTTAGACCAAAAGACATCACTAAGAATTCAAAGTGACCATACCTAGTTCGGAAGACTGTTTTAGGAATATTAACATATCTCACCCTTAGTTGGTGATAGCCCGATTGTAAGTCGATCTTCAAAAAATAACTCACCCCTTGGAGTTGGTCGAATAAATCATCAATTCTAGTGAGCGGGTATTTATTCTTTATAGTGACCTTGTTCAACTGGCGATAATCAATGCACATCCTAAGGGACACATCCTTCTTTTTCACAAATAAGATCAGTGCACCATATGGAGATATGCTTGGTTGAATAAAACCCTTATCTAGCAAATCCTTGAGTTGAGCTTTTAACTCTTTCAACTCAGTCGTGGCCATCCGCTAAGAAGGAATAGATATGGGTTTTGTACTTGGTATAAGATCAATGCCGAAGTCTATTTTCGTTCTAGAGGAATACCGGGCAAGTCATCAGGAAAAACCTTAGGAAACAGCCTCACTATGGGGTCCGACTCTAAAGGAGGAGTCTCGAACTCAACATCCTTAAACCTTACAATATGGTAGATACAAACCTTAGAAATCATTTTACAAGCCTTAAGACACGAAATGAATCGACCTCTAGGAATTGAATTTCCCCCTTTCCATTCAAAAATGGGCTCATCAGAAAACTAAAACTTCCATTCCCGAGTTCTACAATCAATAGAGCCAAAGCAAGCATGCAACCAATACATCCCCAAGATGACATCAAATTCTAACATATCTAACTCTACCAAATCAACCTAAGTGACTCTGTGAGGTAAATAAATGGGACAATTTCTATAGACTCTTTTTGCAACAATTGAGTCACCAACTGGGGTGGACATTGAAAAAGGTTCTATTAGAGTTTCGGGGAGTACATTAAATTTCATAGCTACCAAAGGTGTAACAAAAGATAAAGTAGCACCAGGGTCTAACAATGCATAAATATCAATGGAAAATACTTGTAACATACCGGTGACAACGTCCGGGGATCCCTCTTGATCACTTTAGGACTGGAGAGCATAAAAGTGACTCTTCTTCGGAGCATCTGAATTAGAACCACTTGGGGGGCTTGTTTACCTTCTTTTCCCTTGGCCGAACGGGTTGGGAAATCTTTCAGTTGATGCCCACCCTTTCCATATCCATAGCACAAACCCATACCGACAAGACATTTACCTTCATGCTTATTACCACATTTTGCACAAGTAGGCCTCTTGACATAAGAACCACATCCACTACCACCCTGTGGCTTAGGAGTAGGCACCATTTCTTTGTTGACATTAGAAGTGTTAGTGGTATCGTGATTAGAAAACATCTTCTTAAACTTTGGTTTGCCTTGAACCTCAAATCTGCCTTTAGACGAATTGCTATCATCTACTCTTGTCCTCTTCACTTCTCTACCTGCCTGTTTGAGTTTTTCTTCCTCAATTTGTTCGGCATGAACCATAAGGCAAGAAATGTTCATGCTTGGAATGAGCATTGCCAAACGACACTTGTTTACCACCAAGGTAGATATCCCCATAACATATTTATTCATCTTGGCCCTTGAGTCTGCCACTAAGGTTGGAGCATGCTTAGACAATTGCGTAAACTTAAGGCCATATTCTTTCACACTCATACCTCCTTGGCGAAGGTTGATGAATTCCTGCATCTCCCTCTCAATTCTAGTGTGAAAAACCTATCAAGGAAAGCCGACTTGAATGTTTCCTAATCAATCAGACCCTCTCTCACAGTCCTCTCCCCTTTCCACTGTTCATACCAAACATGAGCTACGTCCTTCAACTGGTAGGCGGCCAATTCCGCCTTCTCACGATTAGTCACTCTCATAGCATCAACCACCTTCAACACTTCATCTAGAAAGCCTTGTGGATCCCCATCCATTTTGGAGCCATAAAAGGTAGGGGGATTCATTCTGGTGAAATCGCAAATCCCTAATCCCAAAAACGATTGTGCTAGCATTCGAATTCGGTTGAACTCTTGCATCCCTAGTGACTTGATCCGTCAAAGCCTGAGTTAGGGTCCAGAGAGCCATCCTAATCTCCACATTAGTCGTAGCTCCCTCTTCATCAGGCACCTGAGGATTCAAAGGAGCTTCGGGAGGATTCCCCTCATTGACATTCTCCCCTTGCCTTCTCCTTGCATTACCCCTCCTTGTATTTATTTCCTATAATCGTAAGAAAAGGATTAGAAAGGAGATCATAGGGCTAAGATTTCAAGCATGAATAGAGAGTGATGAAAGAAGGGAAAAATTCCTAAACATCCTATAGCCTCTTACTCATAAGTGTGGCGCCTTCACACTCATGAACAAGACTATATTAGACGTGGTTTCATGAGACATCAATCCTAAATATTATTCTCAAAACCTTATGCTCTGATACCAAGTTTGTCACGACCCGAGGTTACCTCCTAGATGTAACATGGCGTAGTTGGCCCCGAAGGGTCATAGACAAGCCCTTAGCATAATCATACACATAATGTCATAAGAAATAATGCGGAAAATTAAAACTTTTCTAAACAAAAGTCAAACTTCAAATTTCATCTATAAAGAGTTGTGAAAATACTAGACTTGTCTCATTAAAAATTATCTAAACATAAGAGTACGAAATTAGGGACTTAACCCTTTACATCAATGAAAGTCTTAACATAATAAAGTACAACTAAAACTAATACTGAAATAAACATCTGGTCCTCGAACTAGAGGACTCACCAAAACTTAGGGAATAGTCGACCCAAGCTTTACTTTAAAGAAGGAAGTAATGAATCAACGTCCGGGACATATACTCATAGTATGAAGAAAAGAAGGGGTTAGCACAAATATGTACTAAGTATGGAAACATGCATAAAAACATTTAAATATGCTAAATAGGATTGGAAGTATGCATTTATCAAGTTTGGAAAGCCAATATGCATTTCAAACATAGAAGACAAGCTATAGTCACAATACACTCATAACATAGTAATATCAATACCTTAGAAACCTCTAAGAACACTTGTGCAATGTATGGTTGGCATCCCATAATACCAACCTTACTAAGCATTCCTTGAAGCCACATATTCAATACCATAATCTTCAAGCTTACCACAATCCATAGTCATAAATGAGGAATTATACAAGTACATGAAGTAAACATAAGGAAAGTCATCTATTCATATCTTATCATACCATAAGGAAACCATTCGCCAACATCCTAATAAGTCTCCTTGTGCAATGTAAAAGTGAAGTCCCATACCCCCACTCCTACCAAGTAAACCCATTAAGAAGTCATAGTATAGTTCCTATCATATTCATTATCTTATTGTTATTAGGGAATATTAGCCATAACAGAAATAGACCATGTGAGCTACATGGAATCCAGTGTCATATAACCCCATACCGAAAGAAGGCGTTCTTAGATAGAACTAATCATATTTAGCTTCTAAGTGGATCCACTAGCTAAGTCCTATGTTTGACACATAATTATAGGATAGGGAGATTGCTACTAGAAACCCAACCTATTGCATTAGCGGAGGAGCTTCCATCTCATGAGTTTACTACAGATGACCCAACCTATTGCATTAGCGGAGGGGACTTTTCCTCATTGTCCATATCCACTTGGTACTAAGCATTATATCCCAATTATACGTAATTAGTATGGAATTGTATCTACATGTGTGAAGGCATACTTTACCCTTCATTCAATACAACTTACCAAATAGCTCATAGATCACTACTACAAAAAAGGGCTCTAGCGGCAATAAAAAATGACATTAGCGGCTATAATAATTGCCGTGATATCCTTTTCCGGCCATTGATCTTTAGCCGGCGATTCAGGGGTCAGCAAAACCTTTGGTGGCCATTCTCACAAAAGCTGGTAAAGGATAAGATTTATTGCCGCTAAAAATTATTAATTTTAATGGCAATTGTCTGCAGCAATTATTTTAGCTGTTAAATCAAATTCATAACGGCTAACTATGCTTCTTTAGCATCCATTTTTATAGCCACTAAATACAATTGAATTACTGCTAAAAGCCAATAGTTTTAATTGCAATTTTTCTATTTTTGTTAGTAATCGGTTGGTAATTTCAATAACGGAAAAGTAGCATTAGTAATTCATTAGAAATTTTACTAACGTGTTGAAAATCTGTTGGTATATCCAATTATTCATGTTCCAAAATGAGTTAGTGATAGGTTACAAATACATTAGTTATTTTACTACTGGAAATAAGTTAATTTTGTAAAATTTGTTTTTCATTTTCTGGATTCCATAATTAATATGTCAATAAGGTAAACTTCTACAAAATTTAACACTATAATGTATGTTAAATATTGCTTTAAAAATGGGAATGAAAACTTAAATATATTGGAAATCTCTTGTTATTTTATAAATGTTGGCAATTATTAGCAACAACATATCAAATATTTCAAAAATACATACAACTGATCCACACGAAATGGTCTCAACAATGCAATAGAATACAATGTCTTCAATTACATCAAATAACTAATCTCAAGCCTCCAAAAAAACAAAAAAACTCATCGCCCGCAGACAAACAGTGGATGTCTGAAGTAGTGGCCTAGGAATTGTCTGCTTCAATTACACCAGAAACTCTAAGCGTCTCCTCATCGAAAAGGGAAAAAGGAAAGGAAATTAGATAACACATACAATACAGTGCAACTGTGCAAGTTTTTGGAATCCATAAAGACAACAAACATAAACAAGCTTAGTTATGTAGTCATACATTTGACCCCTCATACCAATACAACCAATGCAAAGCGATTTTCTTATTACTACTTAAGAATTAGGCATTTTAGCAGCTACTACTAGGAGTAAATTTTTATCAATACACAACTTACTTGTTAGAAGATTTACAGCCATTAATATGGTCATGAATGGAATTGTTACCTCCTACAGTGTATCAAATCATGCAACAAAATGACCACTTCGAGAACCAAGGGAGTGATGATAGGAAGGCTCATTATGCTTAGTTATTGAGACTTTGATTATCTTTCTCAATATTTGCTGAACTATGATCCTCCTATTTTGTAATATTTTACCGTCTTTTTGCTATTATGGATCCTAAGGTAAGCAAAAAGAAAGAAAACTATACATTGTTTGATGTAAGCCATCTTAGATTCAATTTATTTAGCTTTAACTACCACATTATTATTATTATTATTAGCTAAGTAATTTCTACCCATAGAAAAAAGACCAAGAAATTCTTCATCTTCAAATTTCAACTATTCATAAATATTTTCATCATAGAAAAGGACTTACTAGTTCTACACTCTTTCAATGCTACAGTAACCCTTGGGTCCGAACTCTATAAAATGAAGTGTGAAACTCAGAAATGCTAATCTCTGATCCATACAAGATAATTAAAAAAACAGAGAGAAATATGAGCATAGGAACACACTGTAATGGGAGCATTCTGAACAACTCTTGCTCTGGCTTGAACAACAACTTCAGCTTTACTCTTGTTGTAATTTGTCACAAACCTATCCAGTTACCACAACGTTTCTACATCAACACTGTCTCTGTCTAGTTCAAGCTCCTCGTTATTCTGCTTAAATATTTTGCCCCTCTTCTTAATGATTTGACCAACTGCACCAGGCTTTTCTGGAGGTAAGTTCTCAAGATCTCTGATAAGTTTCCGTGTTTCTTCAATCATCATGTCCATCTAATTCTGAAAAATTGAGGCCTTCTTCTTGCTGCTGGTATCAGCAGCCCCGGTAATTGACTTAGACCTTTCTAAAACCTTTGCTTCAGGGACATGTCTAAGTACTTGATACTCATCGACAAAGAGAATAGGACGACAAACATTTCTAGAAGTGGCCGGAGTAGGCAAGTCTGCATCAGGATACATTTGATACCTCCACCCGGGATTATACTTGGCCTCTATTGCTGCCCACCCATCTTCAAAATCTGTCACAACTACTCAGCCATTACATGAACATCATGCCCTTTAGGGTTATAAGTCTTGGCATTGTGAAAGATAAGTCTTATATGTTCTGCAAATCCTCTTGGGTCTTGTACCCGACCTTAGATAGCCTAGTTTAAATAGTACCAAAATTCATAGGACGCTTAATGATATTATGATAATCATACAGCCCAAGAGTGATGTCTTGACATTTACCGGCTCATTAAATGTAGACAGAATAATTAACCAAATCATTATAAAATTAGCATCACCAAAAGAATTAGTAGACAAAAACTACACTCAGCGAAGCTCCAAAATTCCATCTACTACTAATATTTAAGCAATATAATCTAAGCATGCAGAGTGATTGTTTGGGTCAAATTGCAGAAAAGTGAAAACAGAAAATCAAAAGCATAATATACTTTCTTGACATGAGGTGAATTGTGCACAATAAAGGAGAGAACTTACCAAGAAAAGAAGAAGTCCCCCAATTTCTCATTTCCCTGAAACCAGATATGAAAATAAACACATTTGAGAATAGTTAACGTAATAGGAGAACATCAATCACGAGAAGAAAGTTCGACCAATTCTTAGCCCAAAGCAGGAGTCGATTAAGAGGAATAATAAACAGAGGGTTAGATAGCGGTTTACTTGACTTCTTGGCTTATGGAATTGGGGAAGAAAATAACCAAGAAATGAGAAGGAGGAGCTTAATTGCCTAATTCCCGCTTTTAAGCAAAAAAATAAATAACTATTCGCGCTTAAAATTTTGGAGTTAATTGAGGAAATTCATAGCTTAAAATTTGGAGGGATTATCTACTAATATTTTCTCTAGATATATACATTTTTGAAAATATAGCGTTATACAAGTATTTTTGTTAAAAATTAGCGATTAATTTTTAATCATGCTAACTTCAAATGTGAAGCTAAATAGTTTCTTGTTAATTAAGCGATCAGTTGGTAGTAGGATAAGAAACAATTTGTACCTGTATTAGTTTTTGTATAACTTATACGACGTTTGGTAGGTAAATAAGAAATAAGTAATTTATGTATAAAATTAAAACAACATTGGTTGAAAATTTAAAAACTAGAATAACTACAACATTTCTGCCTCATTACTAACTACTTTTTGTTTTCTATTTCTAAAGGCGTGAGTTATTTTCCCAGAATTTTTTCTTTCTTGGCAATACATATGACCAAATGGTTGCACTATGTAGGAAGGAAATGAATCCATAGCATATATTTCCTTGACTGCAAATGGAGAAGGATGCCCCCTTACATAATGAAGAAAATGACTCCAAGATACCACTCCAGCAGATTCAAGATGAGGAGACAAAGGACCAAGAGGAGCACTGGCAAATTCAAAAAAGAAAAAACAACAGGAACCAGAGTCCAGCTATGCAGAATAATGTGAAGCAGAACACTTCACCTCAACAAAAAATGGACAAAAATCAACAGCAACAGCAACCCAGCCAAGAAGGTAAATTAGCTAACATTTCTACACACAACAATTATATTGATCTTGTTGAACAGGAATAATCCAATGACCAAAGCAATGAAGAAGATCAACACAATGATTATTCACAATCTGAGCAGGCACACAGGAATCAGGAGATTGGTAAGAACCTACCCTTACCAAATACCAATCCCATCCAACACAAGGTGAATGTATATGATTCCAATGGGCAAAAGGAAAACAACAAGAATAACAAGAATAGCAACAAGAATGACAACTCAGGTATTGACTCAATGCAACCCATCCCCTCACCCCTTTAATTCTGTTAATGTTGTTACAACAATGGTTGATGAAGTTGATGGAGGTATGGATGGTGGGGAAAAGGAGAAGACTTCTAACTTGCAGGAATGGGTTACCCGGGGAGGGAATTTTTCTCATGTTCTGCATGAGAACCCATACACTGACCATTTAGATGACCTTAGAGCTCCTGCAACCACGCACTCTCAGTCCATACAACAAAATCCTCAGAAATAAGATTCAAAGAGGCAGATAACTCCCAAGTATGTGGATTCACTGCAGAATCCTAGAGGCTTAATTCCTCTTCAACAAAATAAGACTCAAAAGGCTGACAGTAATATTCAGAGGAAACAGCAGGTCAGTGAAGACACTAAGAAAATCACTAATGCAGAGAACAGAGTAGAAGGCCATAAGATTGTTAACTCTCAGAACGATGTGACCGCTACTGGAGTTAAGCTTCCCAACAACAAATCCCAGGAAAAATTAAGTAAGAAGAAAAGGGATACTATCAAGAAAAGACGCAAAAAGAAAATGAACAGAGAAATGAGCAAAAGAAAGATACAGGGTAGAAAAGCCTTGATCAACAATCTCCAGCAGACAATATTCAAGGGGCAGAATTGATGCATATGGTTAGGGATGATTATGATGTTATGCACTCAGAGGAGGTACTTGATCAAGACACTCAGTCAACAGAAGAAAATGCAGATGAGGAAGAAGAGACTAGTGAACACCTGATCAAAGCATTTGGATCCACATTACATAGAGATTTTCAGAAAGAGATTCAGGAAGTCACTGATCAACATGGCCTATCTCCTAGAGGTAGGAAACAACAAAAACAAAGCAAGAATCAGGATGGTACCAGTACATCTGCTATATCTAGCAGACCCAACACTAGGTCCAAAAGCAAAGTTTTTTAATGATTAAGACTATTTGTTGGAATGCTAGAAGTATTAGCACCAAAGGATCATTTGAAAGACTCCAAACTCTCAAAAAAATACACAATTTATCTATGATAGCAGTTCTGGAACCTTTTTGCAGACGACTCCCAGCTAGAACAATGCAGACTCCATTTAAGAATGGATAATGTTCATTGTAATCCAAATGGAAAAATTTGGGGACAAACAATGGTGGTTATTTAGAACTAAGAATTCTCTTTGGGGACAATTTCTTAGAGCTAAATACTGTCAAAGGGCAAATCCGGTCGCTAAGAAGTGGGATACAGGTCAATCTCTAGTGTGGAAATATATGACGACTAATAAGCAGACACTAGAGCCTCACGTATTCTGGAAAATTCATTCTGAAATTATTCTTTTTGGTGGGATAATTGGCTTGGAGAAGGTGCTTTTGCAGGTTACTGTTTCAATGTCCCATTTCATTGAAAATGGCAAATGGAATGAAAGTTTAGTGAGACAACATGCCCCTCCACTCATGATACCTCAAATATTAAATACCAAGCTCCAATACCAGGAAGGGGTTGCAGATGAAGCAATCTGGAAGTAAACTGATAATGGTTCCTTTTCTTGTGCTACAGCCTGGGAAATTAGTAGGAGGAAGGGAGAGAAAACCATGTCCAATGAACACATTTGGCATAAACATATCCCTTTCAAGATATATTTTCTTCTTTGGAGGGCCCTTAGGGAGAAACTTCCTACAAATGAAAAAATCAGTACTTTTGGAAGGGAACCTGCCAGGTGTTCTTGTTGCAACAAGCAGGGCAGGGACAATATCCAGCATATATTTGCTACTGGTCACATGGCTAATCATATTTGGACAACATTCTCTACTGGTTTAGGACACACACACAGCCACATCCCTTTAAAGCATAGTCTTTTGTTGTGGTGGTCCATAAAGCCTAAGAATGATGTCCACAAACTGATTCTCCACTCTCTTCCTATTATAATTTGTTGGAATATTTGGAAGAATAGGTGCAATGCAAAGTATGGTAAGAATCATCTCTGTTAAATGGGAAGTTCCTAGACATGATACCTACAAACTTAACTCAGATGGTAGTGCTTTAAACAACACCGGAAAGATAGGTGGTGGGGGCATTTTGCGAGACTGCCAGGGCAGCATAGTATATGCATACACCATTCCTCTTGAAATTGGGACAAATAACAAAGCTGAAATACAAGCAGCCTTCCATGGAATGCACTGATGTATCCAACATGGATACAAGAAAATCATGCTTGAAGTAGACTCAGAACTGCTTACCAAATGGCTTCAACCCAACAGCAACCCCCCATGGAGAATGCAAAAATACATTCAAGAGCTCCAAAACTTAATCCAACAGTTTGATTTCTTCCAGTACAGGCACATTTACAGAGAGGCAAACTCAAGTGCTGATTTTTTATCCAAATGGAGCCATACTTGCAACATCACTCAACACTTCTGTTCATACCAACAATTGCCTTCGATTGCTAGAGGAAGCTACATAGGACTAGTTTCTATTTCTTTTCTTACTTTTGTAAGGGGAGAATCTCCCTTATTTATGTTTCCTACTTTTTGTGTATCGAGAGGAGTCCTCTTTTTTAAGTGCATAGTTAATAGGTTTCTTTTTATAGTATGGGTAGGAAGGTTGACTCATGAACCACCATAGGATCGGAGGTAAGGTTTATGTCCCCCTCTTTGTATTTTGATTACTTTTTATTATTAATGTTAAGAGCTGGGGGTGTTGCTCAGCCCCTGAACCCCCCAAGGGTCGTTAAAAAAAAAAAAAAAAAAAAAAAAACTGGAAACATGGACTAGGCATTTTTACAATTACAGATACAACAATGCAGATAGAATAGGACATCCCTATCATTAAACTACAAACTAACAGTAGAATAGATAATAAGAGTATGTCATACTTGGACAAATAATTCCAACATAGTTGAATTTATATCTTGATTAGTGGTAGATTCAATTAAGATCATCAATATGCATCAATGACACTCAGAAATTTTCTGAAAAATTATGAAAATAACAACCTTAGCAAACAGAGAAATCAAGGAATAAAATAACAGATGAAATAGATGAAGAATCCATTTAGTCATTTTTCCCATCAATTTAACAGAAGCCACATATCACAAATCAAGACTTAGCAAACACGGAAAATCATTATTTTGACAAATAAAAAATCTCCACATTTAGATATCAAAACTCACAAATCGAGATTGCCTTTGGGTACTTGAGAAGTAGAATATTCTGCCTACGAATTCAAGAAATTGAAGGAGAAGATTGACATCTGGAACAATATTGAAACCTACATGAAAAGAGAAGATGAAAACTGATGAGATTGAGAAATCTAGGGTTGAGCATCATCTACACAAAATCAATAGTCAAGCGATGGTGGTAGGCGAAGCTCAACTTACCAGGGGAAAAGGTTGATGACCATAAATTTTCACGGAGAGCAGCGTAATTGTTTATCAAACAGTAGAGTCAGACTTTTAGTCCTCTTCAATGGTGCCTTTATCCCAATTCAGAGGATTGATTTTCATGAACTAGATTTTCTTTTATTTTGTTGTTTATTATTGGAGGGAATAGCAAAATGTTATGAAAAGAAATCAGAGGGAAAGATAAATTGGTAAAAGGGTTTTGATTATTAGTGCTAAATTATTTTTATGGCTAGTAAAAGAATATATTTATTTGCTGCTAATATTTGAGCTAAAATTATTAAATAGTGGCAAATGTCTAATTGATGCTAATTAATTGCCGTTAAATGTCCTTTTTGTAGTAGCGGATTCATTCAAGTGAGAACTACCTTTCACCTTAGAATCATCATTTTAGGGTGAGTAACTTTCACCTCATTATTCATAGTGTTTTCATGAGAACTAGCCCTTCAATCAACACAACAACATCAACATCATTCTAGACAATTTATACATAATGTGTAAGGATAGGGGAAATTAGTCTTCTAACGACACCTCAATTCACACAATAGTCATAGGATTCTTACCTTTCAAATGAGTTCATAAGTTCATCAATAACTATTAACAATCATGAACAATCCTTCACAATTTATCCCTTGCAAGGTCATGAACCAAGTCTCACACTTATATTTAGGATATACTATCATCAACATGAATAAGGCAGGGTTTCATAACCTAATTAACATAACCACAATACATAGTAGAAATCACCTTGCATCAATACCTTCATTGAAATTCATGAAATTGGGGTCATGGGGTAGTTCATGGGGTCATGGGGAGTTTTACTATAAATTCACCATTAAAACGTCAAATCATCCATAATATACATCGAATAACATAATGAAAACGTTTTTAGAAAGAACCAATGACTAGAATGAAAACCCTAGTTTTTGAAGAATAAAACCCATTTTCGAAATTGAGTTGAGAGGGCTTCCTGGAGAAAAGTATTCCATGAATCAAGGTTCTCATACATTGATTGATGTTTTCCCATGAAATTTAAGTGAATATCTTGGAGCTTGAATCCTAATCTTGAGCTTCTTCTATATTCTTCAATGGAGTTTAAAGAGAGAAAGTTCTTGGTGGGGGGAGGGGGAGTGGAGTGGGTTTAATTTTGAGTTTTGTGAGTTATGAGAGTTAAAGACTTGTTTAATACTTAAAAATACTTTAATAAACTTAAAACAACTAAATACAACCGTCCCTACCCTTAAACAAATGAATTAGTAATTTACCAAAACACCCCCTCTAAAGCCGAACAAAGACAGCTTGCCCAGGCATGATCCACGAACCCAAACCACAGAGCGTGGATAGGTCCACGGACTGTCCTGGTTGTTCGTGGTTTGGCTCAGAGAGGGGTTGTTCGAGGTCTTGGTGAGGAGACTAAGTCTCAACTCACGAGACCTTTCCACGGAGCGTGAGCTGGTCCACGGACCGTACTACATGTCCGTGGAATGGTGCTGGAACGTGAGTTCTGGGGGACTTTTGAGGAGGCTAAGGCTAGACTCACAACTCCCATCTATAGGGTATGAGTCAGTCCACGCCTCGTGGTCCTCAATTCATGAATGATGCTACTTGTGGCAGCTTTTAGAGCAGCCCCTTAGCTCTCATCAAGGGCCCTTGGGGGGTCCTTATGGGAGCCTTGCCCTGACGTATAGGCTCTAGGACCTTAGTATCAAGTTAGGAACTTATTTTATGACTCGAATCTTGACGTCAACTCACTAACCTCCTTGAACCTCAACATTAGCTCACATGCTTAGGCTCTAGATTAACATAGCATTTTCCAGAGTGTTACATGTTATGTCAATAGAGATTAAACTAGGGTGTATGTGTTCCCCATACAACCTTAATGTAGTAAATCTTTATAAAATAGGAATTCTATCTAGTGTTTAATATGCAAAGTTGGTAAGTTATGTATTTCCTAAGTGATTGGTCATCCAAATAGAGAATATCACCATACAACTTAGTTAGTCTATACATGTGTGATTTACAAACCCTTACTCTTGACCCTAGATTATCCTTCACAGATATGATTGTAGCTATTAGATAACAGATTAACTCGCTAAATCTCCATATTGTTGAATCTTTTTTCCCATCCATTCCTTTCTTGATCAAGCAAGTAGGAATATAAAGGGTTCTATTGTTGCATGATGAGTGGTTGATTTTCACTCATTTGAGGTCTAGTTAGCTCAATAATTACTGCCCTCACTATCTAATTTTGTACTATTCTGATAAAATATTGATGATTTGCATCAATAGAAGCAAATGGACAAGGAAGGGATTGATATTTGAAAGATGGCCAAAAATGCTTATAGAAGTTAAAAAATACATTGTTGATCGCAATATGAGAAAGGTTGATCGCCTAACGTGCATGGGATTGACCGAACTGACATTACACCAGGCATAGGACTATTAGCTGATGGACGAAGTCATAGATAAACACTGATGCGTCGAGTAGAAAAAGGTGAAAAGGAGGAGCATCACCGAATTTGTTAGTGTTTGGTGATAAAATGGAAGCTCAAAGAGTGAATTAAGGTAATAATCGACAATTCATCGAACTAGAAAAGCAGACTTGAGGGGATCGTCGAATGAAGATCAAATATCTGAAACCTAAAATAAAAAAAAATAGTGAGTTGAACTCTCATTGGCGATTCACCAATTAAGATCAGCAAGCCCGACTAATGTTGCCAAATGAGCAACACCTGTTAGTTCTAGACCAAAATTTGAGAAACTATAAATAGCATTAAGGAGAGAGAAAAGGTGGTTCAAAATTTTGGAGAGAAAATTCTAAATATTTTAGAGAGAGAAACACTTTCCATGGAGTGAAGAACACTTTTATTACTTAGGGTTTTGAAATTAACGGATTGAAGTGGTAACATTCAAAGTGAGTTTGCTTGTAATTGCTTAGTTTCATATTACCCATGGTTTCTTTCAAGGTATTCTTTGCTTTTTGTTATGGGTTGCTAAAACCCCAATCTCTTGGGTGTGATTGTGGGGTTGGGTGTTGATTTAAGTTAGTGGATTTGCTGAATTGCTCAGTTTTACAGCTGTAAATCTTAAATTTGATAAACTCTCTAATAATTAATTCATAAATTGAGGTGGCTAACTTGATTTTAGCCTTGACCTTGTATGGGTGCTCAAATGAGACTAATAGGAGTGGGGGAATAGGTTCAGTAATTGAACTTTAGTAGTATTGAATTGCAAGTTAAAGGTATTGGGTTGTTTAGTTTAGCATTTGGACGAGGTGGTATATCATACCATAAATGAAGTGGGAGCATGCCTCTTACCACCGATGCACAAGGATGTCACATTTGTCATTATTAAGCCCATGTTGAAGCTTATAAAATAAAGACGAGTATTTGGGGTTCTGGAGCATGAAGATCATAATGAGCATCTCCACCAATTTGTAAGTATGTCTAACACTTTTTGGTCTGAAGATATCACACATGAATCAATGAGGTTGAGGTTATTCTTTTTTTCTCTAATAAGAGAAGCGACTAGGTGGTTAATTGAGTTGTTAAGAAAGTTTATAACCTCATGGGGAGAATGGGTTGATAAATTCCTTGAAAGGTTCTTTCCTTCGTCTAAAATCATGAAATTGAGGAAGACATAAAAAACATTAAAACTATGAATGAAGAGCCCGCTCATAAGGCATAGATATGTTCAAGTATGTGTTGTTGCAATTTTCTAGACAAAGCTTCTGAGATAAGCTGTTGTTGCAATATTTCTACCAAAGTGTTGATGTTGTGAATAAACTATTGGTTGATAATCTTGTTCGAAGAGGTATAGTAAAGCTACCATTTGCAGAAGCATCAAAGTTTCTTGATGAGATGACAAAAATTAATCAAGCTTGGTACACAAGTGAAGACTATGTGTCACTTCCACACTTGGGGGCATTTAAAGAAAACGAGGAGAAAATCAAGAACGTGACAAAAACATTGCAAAATTTACTGCTCAACTTGAAATGTTATTGGGACGTGTTAATAGCGGAGAAGAAATCACAACAAATGCAACATCTCAAAGTTTGTATGCTGGCAGGATATACATGAGAGAAGGAAAGTTGGAGGGTTTCCAGCCAAGTTATCTAAGGCTTGCCGAAAATCAAGGTTAGAACACGAGTAAGGGTAAAATGTTGTACAAAAGGGAATGTGAAGAAGCTACATACAAGTAATCGTACAATCTACATGATCCGATGAAGGCACTAACCAATGATTTGTTGACTAAAATCCTAAATAAAGTGGAGGATTCTTATATTATCTTGAAAGGCATGAAGAGTGATGTTTCAACTTTTTCTACCATCGTAGTCTCACATTTTTCTTCCGTCAAATAACTTGAAGAAAACATGGGGCAACGAACCGCTCTTATGTATGGTAATCCCTATTAGCAGACAATGCCAAATGCAACTGAGGTTTCTATCCATGTTTCAGCCATCATTTCTAGGGCAAAAGGTCACAAGACCTGATAATGTAGATGACCAAAGGGTGATTGCCGATGATGGATCACCTAAGAAAATGCATGACACACAGTCAAAAGTAGTAGAAGGAGATCCAATTAAAATTTCTAAAAAAGATTGTAAAGAAGCTTCACCTACATTGCCATAAATCAAGATAGAGACGCCTTTCCCTCAATGGTTGAGGAATAAAAATGACAATCCGAAATTTCAGAAGTTTGTGGACATATTAAAGGATTTGAAAGTTAACATTCCATTGGTGGATTCTATAACAAAAATGTATGGTTATGCAAAATATATGAAATAGTTGGTGACAAAAGAGGGTAATGGATTGCAAAACAATTGAAATGCCACAAACATTTGATGTGGTGATGACAAACAACAAAGTCCTCATGAAAAATAATTCAGGAGCTTTAACTACACCATGCACAATTCGTGCGTGCACTTTCGCAAAAGTAGTGTGTAATTTATGTGTAAGCATAAATATGATGCCATTGATGATATTTAATAAGCTGGGGTTGGAGGAACCAAAACCAACAAAGATGAGACTATTGATGGCCGATCATTCAATAAAGAAACCGATTGGGGTAGTCTATGAAGTGCTAGTAAAGGTAGAAAAATTTGAGTTCCCTGCTGATTTTGTAGTAATTGATTATGAGATTGATATGGAAATGCTAGTTATCCTTGGCAGACCATTCTTGGCTAAGGGAAAAGCTTTGGTTGACCTAGAAGGTGGAAAATTGAAGTTTCGAGTTAATGAGGAGGTGGTCAGCTTGAATATTCATTAGTCCATGAAATATCCTAGTGATATGAATGTTGTATCTATATTGGATCAAATTAACAAAGTTGTAGCAAACATTGGGGAAGCAACATACCATTGGGATTCATTGGCACAAGCGTTACTTAATTATGATCATGCTGAAATTGGTTACTATGATGAAGCCGTGGTTGATTTTGTGGGTGTAGACTCATACACTTCACTTCAAAAGAAACTCGATCTTGACTTATCTAGCCGAGAAGAACCACCGGCAAAAACATTCATTTTTGTACCACTAAAGTGAGAATTGAAGGAGCTCCCGTTTCATCTCAAATATGTATTTTTGGGGAAAACATTATGATTCCGATAATTATTTCAAGTGCACTTAAACAATGGCAAGTAGAATTACTGATTATAGTGTTGAAGAAATACGTTAGAGCTTTAGAATGCTCTATTCACGACATTCTCGGAATTTCACCAGGGGTGTACACTCACAAAATTAACTTGGCTAAAGATTGCAAGAAAAGAACGGAAAATCAAAGCCAATTGAATACTTAAATGTTGAAAGTGGTAAAAAAGGAGATTAATAAAATAATTAGATGTGGGAGTTATCTTTCCAATTGCGGACAACCAATGGGTAAGTTCAGTGAAATGTGTTTTGAAGAAGGGTGGTATTATGGTAGTTCAAAAAGAGATATCTAAGCTAGTTACCACTAGACCTTTGGAAGGGTGGTATTATGGTATTTGGAGTTTGAGGGAAAGCATGGACACTACTTAGCAAAAAGGAACAAAGGCAGCTGAAAAGAACAAAGAAATGAAAATCTACGAATCACCGAACCCATTCGGCAAATCGCCAAAAGATCTTAGTCTCGCCTTTTGTTCTAGTGTGTTGAGCCCTACAGGAAAGGATCAAATCGGCGGTGAAAAGGAGCAGTTCCGTGAAGCAATACTATGTCGCCCAATGATCCAAAACATGATGATGTTGAAGGATAACGCAAGACGATGATGAAATACACCAAAGGGCGAATTGCCGAGTTGATCAGCGATTCCGACTAATGTCACTAAGTGATCTGCTGCAGCACAGATTTTTGAAAACTATAAATACTCATTGAGAGTTTTAGATTTTAGTATCATATTTTTATTATAGAATGTTTAACATAGACTTTTGAGTCCTAAGCTTGGAGAGGGTTTTGAAGAACTTGAAGATTCAAAGGGTTTCAACTCCAAGATTTTGGACTTGGGTCTTGAGTATTCTTCACTTTTGACTTGTTTTAAGACTTAAATCTTCATATCCATTTGAATGCAAACACATTTTGGTATAAATTTCTATCTTTTTTACATGTCTAGCTAAAACCCTACTTCTTAGGGTGTGGTTGTGTGAATATGAGTTAGGTTATTTGTTGGGTCTTGTTTGTTGATGATTTATTTGTTGTTTAGATGTGATTTAGTTTAGTAGTTTTGGTGGAACTTAATGGAATTGTAGTTGCAAATACGATTTCACCTTTGTATTTTCGGCTTGCTTGAGAGAGAGGTCATAAAACTAAGACTACTAAATTGATGGCAGGTGGGAGTGGGTCGACATGAGGTTCAGCTCGAGAGAGTGAACCCTAGTCCTCCTCCCACACACTCAGCTCGAGAGAGTGAGTGCGTTAAGGCATAGGCTGTTCTTTATGCGGCAAGTGGGTGCCCGAGAGGAACCCATTTGATTCGGGGTAAGTTGCTCGAGAGATAATTTACCCCTACTATGGTCTAGCCTAGTCACAAATATTCAACAGATTTATTATCCAAAGCATGTACCCAATAGTTTAGTTTATCCCGTATTCCTATCACATCCCAAGAACCCCATCTCCTTGATTAGTACTCTTTGCATTTTTGTTGTTTTTACTTACTTGTGACAAAACCCCCATTGTTAATTGACGCTTGTGTCACTCCTTAGATTTAGCATGTTTTTAATTGATAATATCTTTAAATATGACTACTTAGAACTTAATTTTATTTTTCTACTAATTCTCAAAACGACTCCCTGTGGGAACGATCCCAACCCTTGGTTGGGTTATTATACTATTGTACGATCATAGACACTTGCATTGGAAGTTGTGTCTTGATTACAAAAGATCACTAACCCTTAGCTAATGACCGAAGAACCTTTTAACCACCAAAAAACATGGTTCCGAGTTGGGTTCTCTCATACTAAACAACAGTGTTCTAGAAGGTCCAAGGTACCCTAACAATTCACTTTCTAATGACGGACAAACTCTAAGTTATATGGGATCCCATCTTATCACATTCAACAACCAAAATTTTTATCCAAGATCCTATTTTATAACATCCAACAACCATAATTTTATCCTCGTAATGTGCGAGAGAGGTGCACAGAGCTAGTTATGATTTAGATTATCCTATAAATATCTCCCTCTTACTACAATTGTAACACATCTAAATACACATTGATCCGCGTTGATGTAGAAATATTTATTGAAGAACGTATTACATAGGAAGGTTGGGTAATTATGTAATTACTAGAAGTGATAGGATTAATTAGTAAGAAATTAGTTAGGGTAGTTACAATTTATACTTTCCTATTGTTGTATATGTAATTGTATAGAATCTTTAAGGAGATTAATGAATGCAGTTCATAATTTGTTACATCTCTAAGTTCTCTCTCTATATCTAGAACATTCCATATTGATAAGGAAGTATTCATCAAGCTATCATCTTTAAGATAGCTAACATGGTATCAAAGCTTTGAAGTGTCTTAGTTGAAGACAATAAACTGCCTGAGAAACTGAGCCATAATCATCCTTTTTTCTTTATTCAATTGATAATTCTGGTGTTCTGCTCAGCTCAATCCAACTGACTAGAGCTGATAATTTTTCAGTATGATGTCAAGCCATGAAGATTGCAATTCTAGGTCAAAATAAGCTTGGATTCATTGATGTCTCCTGCAAAAATGAATCATATGGTCTAAATGTGACAAATATATGGGAACGCTGCTATGACATAATCCTTTCATGGATTATGAACTATGGTTCGAAGGAATTACTTGAAGGTGTAGTCTACTACACAAATTTTTTTGTAGTGTGGAAGGATCTGTGTGAACGATATGACAAAATTGATGAATCACGTATCTTTCAACTGCACAAAGAGATTGCAATAATCAGTCAGGGTACCAGTTCAATATCAACCTATTTTTCTAAGCTGCATAAATTATGCGTAGAGTATGATAGTCTAGCTCCTATTCCTAGTTGTGCATGTGTTAATTCGAGAGAATTTGTAGTGTTTATGGATAATCAGAAACTGCTTCAATTCCTCATGGGACTTAATGACACATATGAGCACACTAGAGGTTAGGTCCCCATGATCGTACCATTGTTATCCCTGAATAAGACCTATTCATTGTTGATTGAAAGAGAGAGTCAGCGTAACATGTCTCAAACATTCAGTAGTTCCAGTTCTTCTGAGTTGAGTGCCTTATTGACTACTAGCAACATCTCAACTCCAATGCATAAGACAAATTCTAGTTTGAGTTATGATCCAAATGCATTTTGTGACTACTGCAAAAGAATAGGGCACACACATGCTATTTGTTATCAACTTCATGGTTATCCTCCTTGTTATGAAAGGAAGAAGAAAGGAACTCCGAACACCTATCATGGGAGAGAAAGATCCAATAATGATAGGAGACCACATCCAGCTGCTCACAATATGGTTAGTGAATGTGATCATTCACCTAGGTCTAATAATGAGTCTGAATATATTAGAGTTGGGAATTAAAAGGTTAAGAGTTATAGCAAAGGAACTAGGCAATCTGATCATATTAAGTATCACAAAGGAATAAATGTGTTGCATGAGCATTACAACCAAATTTTACACATGCTTGGTCAGTCTAATTTATAGGGCAGCATAGAAGGAGCCTCAGCTACAGGTTCTAGTGCAAATATGGCAAAGGACCACTACTCATCCATAGGTAGTGCTACTGCCCTTACAGTTAAGTCTATACGGTCAGACTGGATTCTAGACTTTAGAGCAACTAATCATATGAAACCTAATTCAGATTTACTTGTTCATAAATATCCACTGACTATTGATAAACCTAGAAGTGTACAATTTCCAAAAAGAGACACTACACTCATTACTCATACAAGATCATGTAAAATGACATCACATGACACTATCAATAATGTGCTTCTTATTCCTGACTTTAAATTTAATTTGATGTCAGTATCTAAAATTACTAAAGACCTACAATGTGCAGTTTGCTTCTTTTCTGATTTTTTAACATACATGACCTCTATAGTGGGCAGGTGAAGGTGATTGGTAGAAAGCATGCAGACCTTTTTCTTCTGCCTACTCACTCATCCTCTCATGACATAGTCCCTCCATCATATTCTCACTTCGCTTAAGGTGATCTTTCTCCATCCGAATCACAATCCATACTATGGCATCAAAGACTAGGACACACTTCTTCCACTGTTGTAGCCACTGCTCTTGACCTTCCTGTTAAACAATGCTACAAGGAGGTTCAGAATTGCACTATCTGTCCACTTGCTAAACAACCTAGATTACCCTTTCAGCACAGTACTATTGTATCTACTTGTCCATTTCAGTTGCTTCATATAGATGTTTTGGGTCCATTTCATACTCCTACATATGATGGTAATAGATTTTTTGTAACCATAGTTGATGATTGTACTCGAATGTTGTGGCTTTTTCTAATAAAGCTAAAGAGTGATGTTTGTGTTGTGTTGAAAAACTTCTTCACTTTAGTCAAAACTTAGTTTAATCACATGGGCTACAGTGATCATACAAAGGGTTATATGTTATACAATTTCAAGAAAGCCATTGGTTGTAAGTGAATTTTTAAAATTAAGTATCATGCCTCTGGTGATATAGTTAGTATATGTTAATGATATGATGATTACATGAAATGATCTCAGTCCCATTCAGCAGACCAAAAGAGTTCTACTTTCATGACCCAGGGGTACTCCCAAGACGTAACACGACATACTTGACCCTGAAGGGGTCGCACACAAGCCCTTAGAATAATCATACACATAAAGTCACAAGAATAATACGAAAATTTAAAAATTTTACAATCGAAGTCAACTTCTTTTTCATATTGAAAATAGGAATCTAGACTTGTCTCAATCACCATCTAGTACAATAGAGAGTTCAAATAGGGTCAAAAGCCCTTTACATCAATAAAGTCTTGAAAATAGAAAGTACGATAGAATCTAGAAAATGATAACATCTTGTCCTCGAATTTGAGGACACACCAAGCCTAGGGAATAGTCAACCCAAGCTTCTCTTGAAAGAAGAAGTATGTCTCAACAATCGAAACCTACACTCATAGTAAATGTAGAAGAAATGGGTTAGCACATAAAGTACTAAGTATGGAAGCATGCATAAAAATCCTTGAAATATGATAAAAAGGACATTTTTATTAAAAAGTATGCATTTGTCAAGTTTGAAAATCAACATGCACTTTCAAGGTAAAAACATAATCCAAAATCACATTTATGCTTATAACATAGTATATAATTACCTTAGCAACCCCTAAGGAACACTTGTGCAATGTATGGTTGGCATCCCATAATACCAACCATACTAAGTACTCCTTTGAAGCTACCTTAGTCATACATATCATCTTTAGACCTCATCATAATCAATAGTCATAAATAAGGAAATAGTCATGTACATTACTTGAACATAAGGAAAGTCATTCATAGCAACTATTCATTCAACATACATGTAAACATTCATGTATCATCATAGCATAAAGAAACCATCCCATAACACCTTACTAAGTCCACTTGTGCAATGTAAAAGTGAAGTCCCATACCCCCACTCCAATTAAGTAAACTCATCAAGAAGTCGTAGGTGTAGTTCATGACGTACTCATTATCTTGTCATATAGGGAAGGATAGTCATAACCGGCATAGACCGTGTGAGCGACATGGAATCCAGTGTGATGTAACCCCACACCAAAAAAAGGTGTCCTACTTGCCTAAGGTAGAATTACATGTATTAGCTTTTAGGTGGATCAACTAGCTAAAGACCTATATGGGCACATAGTTATGGGATAGGGAGATTGCTTCTAGAAACCCGACCTATTGTATTAACGGGGGAGTTTCGATCTTATGAGAATAATATAGATGACCCGGCCTATTGTATTGACAGGAGGGCCTCTACCTCATTAACCATATCAACTCGGTGCTAAGCATTATTTCCCCAAATTATACATAGTTAGTCTTGAATTGCATTTACATGTGTGAAGGAATATCTTGCCTTTCATTCAATACAACTCATAAAATAGCTCATAGATTCAATAGGTGAGAACTAACTGTCAACCTTAGAATCATCATTAACATGTGAGTAAACCTTTCACAATATTGTTCATAGTGTTTCATGAGAATAGCTTTTCAATCAACACAACAACATTATCATCATCCAAGACAATTCATACATAATCAAGTGTAAGGGTAAGGGAAGAATGGCCTTTCAACAATACCTCAATTTACATAATAGTCATAGGATCTTCACTTTCTAAGTGAATCATGAGTCCATACACAACATTCATCAACATGTACAAATCCTAGCAATTCACCCCCTCAAGGGTCATGAATCATGTCTCACAATTAAACCTATAAATACTAGACTAGGCATGAATAAAACAAGATTCAATAACTAAATTATCATAGACACAATTCATAGTATTCATCTTGCATCAATACATCCATTACACTTCATGAAATTGGGGTCATGGGGGATTTCATGGGTTCATGGGGAGTTTTACTATAAAAATCACCATTAAACAACAAACCAACCATAATATAAGACAATTGACTCATTGAAATCGCTTTTAGGAAGAACCCATCGTTAGAATGAAAATCCTAGTTTTGGAAGAATCTATCAATTTGAAATTAAAGAGTTGAAGGGCTTCATGGAGAAAAGTGTTCCATGAATCAAGTCTCTCATACCTTGATTGATGTTACCCTCTTGAAATTAGAGAAGAAAGTCTTGTTCTTGAACCCTTAGCTTGACCTTGAACTTGCTCTTCAATGGAGTCTTAGAGAGTGAATATTTTGAGAGGGAATTTGGTAGTTTGAGCTTTGTGAGTTATAAGGGGTTAAGTGGAGTTTAATGACTTAAAAGTATTTGTATAGGTCTAAAAGAACTAATAATAACCGTCCCCACCCTTAATTAATTGATTTAGAATTTATGAAACTACCCCTCACTTGGTCTGGCTCAAGATAGCTTTTGCATACCCCATCCACGACCCCCCACCTACAGGGTGTGGATGGACCCACAGACTGTACTGGTCACTCATGGGTTGGGCCTCAGATTGATCTTTTGGCCTTGGTTCAGGCCTCACTCACAAGCCCCCACCTACGGGGCGTGAGTTAGTCCACAGATCGTACTATACAAGCGTGGTTTCTGACTAAAACTTGGAGCTTTGGGGGATGACTAAGCCTTGACTCATGACCCCCACCTACGGTGCGTAAGTACCCCTCTCGTAGATGATGCTATTTTTGACAGCTTTTTGGGCAGCCCCTTGGTCCTTCTCAAGGACCCTTGGGGAGTCCTCGGGGGGGGGGGGGGGGCATGCCTTGACGTTTAGCGACTAAAACATTAGTACTAACTTAAGGAGGTGATTTTAGGACTTTAATCTTTACCTTTAACTCATTTAGGACACTGGAGGCATGTTAGGGTCTAGCTTAGGTCATTAGATTTCCGGGGTGTTACATTTACATGATACTTTCAAGATGAAAGACCTAGGTGATCTCAGGTATTTTGTTTGGATTGATTTTGCATTATGATGCATCAAAGGAAATACACTCTGAAAATTATCTCTAAAGTTGGACTTGATGCTGTTAAGCCATCTACCACTCCTCTGGATCCATATGTGCAACTGACAACCTGTAATTCCTCGAAAACTAGTAGACTAAACTAAGGCCTTAAGCTAGGGTTCTAAAGTTTGGTCTGAGGGTTAGAGTCATAGATAAAACTTGTCATACTTAGAATGAGAGGTTTAGGGGTTGAACGTCAAGGCATGTGTTTCACCCCATAGTTTAGAAGACCATCTAGGGTTTAGTTAAGGGTTGCAAGGTCAAGTGCCAAGGCAAAGGGGCAAAACCAAAGCCAAAGGACAAGGCTGCCCCAACCTTAGCAAGATATTGCCCAAGGTTCATGACCAGTGGTCTTGACCATGGTTCGTGAGGGGCCTCGTGAAGTCCCCTTAGGTTTGTGAAAGGCAAGGCCTTAAGGCCTAGCTACTGCTTGGAGACCACGACCATCACCATGACCAGTGGTCTTGACCACGGATCATTGGAGGTCTCGTGGGCATGCCTAAGCATTGAGAAGGTGAAGTCCCCCAAGCCATGGCAACTTCCCAAGGACTACGGGCAAGACCACGACTTGTGGTAAGGACCACGGCTCGTGGAGCCTGCCATGGTACCTGGGAGTGGGCTGCCAAGTTGAGGGTAATATGGGAAATTCTTTTTCAATTAGTATTAAATGGGGTCATTTTATATGGACTATATAACCTAGGTAGACTATTTTAACTCATTAACCACCCCAACTAAGTGATTCAAAATCGAAAACTCAAAATACTCTCCTCTCAAATATTTCTCTCTCTAGAAAACCCAAGACTTGAAGAAGAAGATAGAGCTTGAAGCTTGGATCAAGAATAAACCTCCATTGTTGAAAGCTTGTACTAGGGCTTTGAATTAAGGTATGTTTAGCTTATTCATCTATGGGTTCTTCCACCCATAGAGTCCACTAGAATTCCCCAAAATTTGTGAAGAAGAACCCCAAACTAAGCTAGGGTTTCTTCCAATGTGTGGGTTTAGTTGGGTATGATTCCAATTGGTTGGATAATATTTATTTATGATTAATTTAGTGTTGATTCATGATATTATGATGAATTTATGTGAATTCCATTGTTAACCCTAGCCCAATTGATGAATTTGAGTTATGTGGTTTTATGCCATGAGAGGTGAAATTGAAGGTTCTAAGGTGATCTTCTAGAATAGATGTTATGGATAAGTAATTAACAAGAATAGAAGTATGTGAACATGAATTTATACAAGATTTATAAATGTATGATTGATCATGATTAGTAGTGATTGAATTTGGGACTTTATGATGAATTATGACTAGAATTGACTATGACTAAGGCTTGTGATTGTTATGTCTTGTCATCTAAACAAATATGATGACTGTAGAGTCAAGCTACAGAGTAGGGCTTGAAATACAAAGATGATGATCACTAGAGCTTATAGAGTAAGTTTAATAATATGAGATAGCTTGCATAAAATAGGTATACAAATAGATAGAGTTGTTGTGGAAGGCTTTTACCCACATGACCTACCTAGAACTATATGAATGCATATATGTAGAATGTGAAAGCTCTTTTCACATTGAATGGTTCTAGATTGAAAGGTTAAATCACCTAAAATGAATCAAAGCATGTTAGAATAGAATAGCTTGAAGTTGTGACATATAATCCCATTATGTATAGCTTGTTTAGGTAGTAGGAGTTAAAAGTTCTCATGGTAGCTTGGGATTGAGGAATTATACTCTCCTAAGGTTAACTTGAATTAGCATTTGTAGGATGTTTTTCATGGTAGGTTGAATTAGTGTAGGCATGGTTGCCTAGGATTGAGGATTTATACTCTCCTAAGGGTAGCTTGAACTAGCATTGTTAGAATGCCTTCATGGTAGCATGACTTGGTCAGGCCAAGTCCATTTCATGGTAGGTTAGAATTGAGACATCAGACTCTCCTAAGGGTAGTTTAGGATTTGAGGATTCATACTCTCCTAAGGGTAGCTTAGGATTGAGACATCATACTTTCTTAAGGGTAGCTTAAGGTTGAGGATTCATATTCCCCTAAGGGTAGCATGCATTATATTGAATGTTTGCATGGTAGCTAGGTTGGGATACTTGTACTCTTCCTTATATTGCCTGGTTTTGCATTATAGTGTGTTTTCCATGGTAGTTAGATCTAGCTTAGTAGGGTGTTATTCTTTGGTAGTCTAGAATGATAAATAGTAATCATTGAGTAAGATAGTCGAAAGAAGTACTTAACTTGGATGGTATTATGGGATGCCATTTATACATGTAACAAGTATTACTTGAAGCTACTTATGAGGTGTTCTCTTATGTGATGTATGCTTATCTTGGATTGTTTCTATAGTTGCCCTCCATGATATGATTGACTTAAGATGGTAGTTCCTTGTCTATATGAAGTAGGTCAAGAATGACACCTATGAATAGTAAGCATAATAGAGTGACTTCAAAGATATGCTTAGTGTGAGTGGTATTATAGGATTCCATTCATGCATTGCACAAGTGTGTCTTGAGGTTGCTTAGGAGTATAGTGCTCTTACGACATGAAAACCTAAGTCTTGACTATGAATGTGGATTATGCCCAAGAATGACCAACACGGGGGTACTTAGATTGGATGGTATTATGGGATGTCATTCATGTCTTGCACAAGTATGCTTTGAGGTGGCTTGAGGAGTAGTTCTCTTGTAATATGAAAGACTAAGGGTTGAATAATGTTAGTATGAAGGTCTAAGTAAAGACTATGCCATGAACATGATGTATCTTATATTCTCATTAATTATGTCTTACGTTGATTTATGATTATATGATGCTTATGTTGGAGATTATGCTATGCCTATGTTATTATCTCTTATGCTTATGTCTTATGTTGACTAACCATTTTGAGATGCTTTTATGATGTTGTGCTAGCTATCATACTTGGTACATTTTGTACTGACGCATACTTTGCCTACATTCTAATCAAATTTGAGTTCCTTTGGAGGCTAGGTTTCTAAGGATCAAGAAGAGTTGAAGATTGTGTGTGACTCAGATTAGGGAGCCTACCTACACACAAGAAGATCAGTTACAGGATTTATGGTCAAGTTGTGAGGCTCATTAATATCATGGAAGTCTAAGAAGTAAGGAACTATTTCTAGAATTTCAGCTGAAGTTGAATACAGGAGTATGGCCAGTGCAGTAGATGAAGTAGTGTGGTTAGTGAGATTATTCCGAGCACTTGGAGCAGGATTTATCACACTTGTTACCATATATAGTAACAACAAATCTACTATTCAAATAGCTGCCAATCTAGTTCCACATGAAAGAACAAAATATATCGAGTTGGATGGTCATTTAATAAGGGAGAAATTCAGAATTGTCTCATTCAAACCGAGTATTTGAATACTAAAGAGCAAGAGGTTGACATGCTAACTAAGGGTTTTGGGAAATCTCAACATGAGTATTTGCTATCCAAGATTGGTCTATTGAACTTGTTCATACCCACTAGCTTGAGGGGTGTATTAAATAAGGTATTACATAGGAAGGTTGGGTCATTATGTAATTACTAGAAGTTAGAGGAAAATGAGCAAGAAGTTAGTTAGGGTAGTTACCATTTATACTTTCTTATTGTTGTATATATATATATATATATATATAAATGTACAGAATCTCTAAGGAGATTAATAAATGCAGTTCACAATTTGTTACATCTATGAGTTCTCTCTCTGTATCTAGAACATTCCATATTGATAAGGAAGTGTTCATCACGCTATCATCTTCAATATATCTAACAATATTGTAGCACAATTATTGCTTATTAAGTGGTATATAAGCATTTGCAAGACAAAAACAAAGAAGAAGATGCAAATTGTGACACCTCGTATATGCATATGTTAGTTCTATTCATATGACACTTGACATAGCCTTGTTATGTAGGTGAGGGGTCGTATTTCTTATACTATTAGTGATCATTTAAAATAAATTGGAAGGTATTATAATGTCTTGCACATTTCCGCATGTATATTCCAAATTAACCTCGATGGAAGTATTTAACTCAAGTTAGTAAGGGTGGTAATTGAGTGTAAAGTTCAAAGTTAAGTGTTGATTTAAATCAAAAGGGATTAAGATTTAGGAAATAAAATAAAATAAGGAGTTTCTTGCTCGACTTAATTAAGCTACTAGGTGTATCACCTACTTGAGCTATATGGATCTAATTAAAGGGGTCAAGGTTAATGGACCAGATTTAGGTCTATGCTAATGGACTCATTTGAGGCCCAAACTAAGTAAGAAAAAAAAAGGAAATGAAAAAAGAGCTCAACATACAAAATTTTCAAGGCTCAATGTAGTTAAGCCCAACTAAGAATAAAGAAGTAGGTGCATCGTCTATTTTGACCTTTTCATTTGCTTGATATAACCAAGTATGTGCATCACCCACTTGACCAACTAGTGGCAAAAAATAAATCATAAAAAGGTAGGCTCTAGAGGATTTTTTAAGGGCCAAGAAGGCTCAACATAAGATCAATATTAGCTAGACTTTTTACTCATTTTAACACACAAAATTCAGATTTCAACTCCAGTTTTCTCAAGTCTTAAAACAATAGCCTTAAAATTTCTCAGAATGTTAGCCCTCAACTTTAAAAGCCAAGCAAGTGAAAATACTGGGGGTCATTTTGTTGGGAACAAGTTATTCTGGGATTAATTATCATGGTATTAGCTATCCAAAATAACTTACCCCACCATGTATATGGGATAACTTATCTAATCACTATGACATAAATGATGGAATAAGTTATCCCAAACATGCAACCAAACAAGACACAATTTTTTTGTCCTAGGACTATTTTTAATCCCACACACAAAAGGACCCCTTTTGTTTTTAGCTTAATTCTCTCATGGAAGACTAAAAAAATATGTTATTTATGCTTAAGTATAATCATAGGGTAGAATGTTTTTTCTAAGCTAAGTGTTCACTTTTCTTGGTTATTAAAAGACTTTTCTTCTTTTTTTTTTTTTATTTAAATGTGAAGTTGAAGTTCTTCAAGTTAAAAGGATAAGCTATAGAAACTGAGGTAAAGTGATTGCACTATTTTTGTCATCCTTATATATGAGCTTGAGTAAAGAATTATGGGTGTGTTGTTATTAAGAGCTTAAGATGGTGAGTTCAATATTTTGTTGCTATGATAAAGAATAATTGAGGCAGTTTTAGAGACTGTTTTAGAGGCTATTTTATGTGTAATGTTGGGAAGCTTGGTTGATGTTTGAGAAAGGTTTGAATATTTTGTATTGAAATATAGAAGGACGGTGTAGCGATACACCACCGAACTGAATATTTTGTAGGCTTACTTCTCACTCCATTTTGAATGTTATTTAGAGGTTGTAATGAAGCCAAAGTTGTTTCAGAGTATCTTATAATAATTTATATGGTAATCGATGTAATTGGAGGAGAAGGAATTGAAATATCACCCTTGATATGATAAATGACGCGTCTACTTCCCGGCTACCATTTTGGTAAGGTTCAGTACCCATTATGTGTTGATTAGCTACTAATACTAGCTTTACTTATTTCATTATAGATTAATAATCTAAAATAAAAAAGGTTGATTCATTATAATATAAGAGTTGTACCGCAAGTTACATAAGATTATTTGATTTCATATTCTTTGGCAAAAAATCTTACACTCGTGTAGTAACCAATAAAGTGATTTTTTGAAGTGTTCCTCCTTGTAAAGGACATGTAATGACAATATATGATCTCTAATATAGCTAATGATCTTTTTCCCACTCCATTGTGTGATAAAGTACTCCAATATGTTATTTACTTTTAAAATATGCATTTTTTACTCTTTCAAAAACTAGTACGAAAAAGGTAGTTTCAACATAAAGCATTTTGATTTCTACTCTTAATCAAATATGGCCCATGTGCCATTTAAGCTCCTAGGTAATTCATTGATGTTACATACCAATGTGTTATTTAAGCTCCTAAGTAGTTTATTGATGTTATATTTGCTACTTGTGTTATCATTACAGCCTTAAGTATATATTAACATATCTTCTACTACTAATCCATAGTTCTAAAGCTCAAAAATAATTATGACCACCAAAATAATAAGGTCACATATTAAAGAAACTATGTGAAGCAATCTATCTATATATGTGTAACACCTCAGAAATTAAAAATCCAAACTTGGAAAGAAAAGGTCTCATTTTGGGCTATTGGTTGTGTTCTAGGAGACCAACTACAGTTTGTAGAGGGTTCTACAAGTCGTAGTTTCTGAAATTTGACCTACGAGTGAACAAGATAAGTCGTAGGATTTTTGACGAATCGTAGATGGGTTCATATGGGCGTTCCGGACTTATAAAAAATTTAGACTTTAACTTGGATTCTACGAATAGATCTACGGACAATTTCAATTTCATGAGTTCTAATTGTATTAATTCAATTGTTCAAGTTCATCAATTTGGTTATGTTTTCATTCAATTCTTCATGGGTTCTAATTGTATTGATTAAATTGTTCAATTTTGAACTTATTATGATTGTTTTGACTCAATTACATGCATTTCAATTGATTTCACAAGAACCCATGCAATTTTCATAATTTTGACTATGAATTCTTAAATACATAAATTTAAGAAGAAGCTATGAATTTATGAATGTTGTTTTCATGAGAGTTATGCATGATTTATGAAAAGGAATATTTTATGATCTAGGTTTCTTTAAGATGAACATTAATGAAATTGTGAAAATAATTTCTCACTTATTAAGAGATCATGAGCTAGTGAAAGGTTTTCTCACACATGCATTATTCGTGATTTAATGAGCTACTCCATGATAATTTAATCTTGGATTAGTATCTTAATGTTTTTTCGATGTTTGATGATATGTTTATGAATATAACTATTCCACTGAGATTTAGCTTAGCACCGTGAGAACCTGAGGTTGAGGCTCAAATAGGGTAGTCTCTAGAAACAATCTCTAGTTCTAAACTACGTGCAACCGTAGGATTGTCTCAAATGACCTAGCTGTTGGATCCAAATATAGCATATGAATCATGATACGGAGTTCTACCTTGGAAAGTAGACTCTCCCTTCTCGATGTGGGAGTTACATCAGATTTCATGGTATAACTCATATAGTCTATTGTCGGTTAAAGCTAATATCTCACCAAATGAACTAAGTTGTCTTTCAAAGGTTTTATGAGGCTTTAACTATGATTTAAGATGTATTGACCATGTTCATGATTGACGATTCTTCTTTAAATGATTTTACGATGTTTAGCTCGGTCATGTATATCATGTTTTCGATTATGTCCTCTTATGATCATGTTTCATGTCTTATTGCATATCTCTCATACTTCGTACATTCCATGCATTAATGCATATTTGTGCCTATATTAATTAACTAATGGAGGGTCTGACAATTTTTCTCCTCACGCTCTTAGCTAGTGGATGACTTGGTTGATTAAAGACTTGGTAGGTCCTCATGATTCGGGGACCATGACACCTTTACTATATTTTTCATATGTCTTGAGTTTTTGGCTTTTGTACGTGGTGCACGAGTCATGTCCTGACCACTTCTTGATGTATTAGAATGGCTTGTCAAAATTATGTTTAGACTTTCGCTTTTATGTCAAACTTTTCTAATGATATGAGATTCTCTACTTTTATCTATTATATTATGTTGTATGCATGTCACTTGTCTTGTGTAGGGCCTCTTAGGGTCTTATATTGTCACGACCCAGGGGTATCCCCTAGTTGTAACATGGCGTACAAGGCCCTGATAGGCCTCATACAAGGTACTTAGCTTTCATAGTCAAGATAATAGAAATCGATAAGATTTCAAACATTTTCAAAATAACCAAAGTCTTTAATTGCTAAGCGCAAGTCTAATACACTTGTCTGAAAAACCATCTAATATAATATAATCTCGGGACATAGCTCGTACATCAATGTTCAAAAACTCAATGAAAAGAACATATGGAAGTAGAGGCCATATCCTCGGATTAATAAGGACTCATCAATCTTCAACTCTTCTTCTATTATGGATCCTAGCCACAAGGATGAGAATCGGGAACACCAGACCTTACATTTGGGTAAGAAATGTAGGCAAGAGTATATGTTAGTACAAGAATGTACTAAATATGATAACTTGCATAAACATAACATAAGAGTTAGAAAACATAAGCCATAAAGCAAAATCGATGCACATAATAGATCATCACGACATGTAAGGAGTATTTCTTGAAGTATAGTCAATTCATACTTAGTCAATACTAATCATGGAAGGCAAACTCAAACAACAATCCAAGCTCATCCCCTATCATACATATCCTAGTTTATCTTTTAAGACGTGGAGAATCTATTCTTGCCTTACTGTAAAGGATCATGGGTACTCGCCTCTAATCTAACTTACTATGGAAGCATGGGGAGTTGCCAGTTGTCTAACTTACTTTGGGATCAAGGGTAGTCGCCTCTTGGCCATACATCATGTGACATGGGTATTCACCTCATGTCTTTCTATCATATGACATAGGTAGTCGCCTTTTGTCATTTACTTAGGACCATGGGTATTCACCTCTAGTCCGACTCTAAGGAATATGGGTAAGTGCCCCTTATTCATCTCATTAGAGGTCATGGGTAATCGCCTATAGCCTCATCATTCTCATACTTCCTAAGCTTTAGATTCATTCTAGGTGAGAAGTCATTTCAACCAAGAATCACTCAATGTGAGAAAGTCATTCACATTCATACATAAGAAAATAATATGTGAAAATCCCTTCCACAACAATCACATCAATAATCAACAATTAATAACATACGCTTCACTCTCAAAGCAATTCTTATCATAAATCCTCACATATGATTCAATCTCAAAGCAATTCATACTGTATCTTATTTATCCTATAAGAATACACATAAATCCATAGATTCTCCTTTCATAGCATAAAACCCATTTAAATCAATTTCATCTTAGAAACATGGGTTAAGCATGGATACATGGAATTTCATCATAAAAGTATAGAATACTCTCAATTCATGCATAATCAATCATAATTCATTCAATTGAATCAACATTCACAAAGACCCACAACTTAGAAGAAAATTCTAACTCAAATTGGGGAATTTCTACTTGTCAATTGGAGAACTTAGGGGCTCCATAGATGCAAGGATTCCATAGATGAAAAGCTATTATACCTTGCTATCAAAGCCCAAAAAGCAATTGAAGAATGGAGGCTTGACTTTGAACCCTAGCTTGAATCTTCTTCTTTAAACTTCTAGAGAGAGAAATATTTGAGAGGGAGTCTTGTTTTGTCTTTTTAGGAATTTGAGAAAATCCTTTTAAATTTGGGGAAATTTGGGGTAAAAATCTTATATAGGTCTTTAGGTGAAGGGTAAGACGACATGGTGTTGAATTAAAATATCTAAAAAGACCTAGAAGTCCCTGACTTAAAAGCTGAAGTTGGAACCTGTTGGAGCTCGCCAAAAGCCACTCGGTGACTCGCCAAGTGAGCCTTTAGCTCGCCGAAAGTTACAGTGAGTCGGCTTCTTGACCAAGCCAATTAGGCAATGGGGGATTTACTTTGTCGATTCACCAAATGGAATGGTGAGTTCGATCCAGCTGGCCTAAGTTCCAGAACACTGGACTCAGAAATCAATTTAAAAAGGCGAGGTGGGTCGGTAGATCGCCGAGTCATTCGGCATTCTCGAGCTACTACCGAATGGCTGCAAAACGAATATATTTTTCCCTTTTCTGAATCTGAGGTGTGACATTATCTCCCCCTTGGGAATATTCGTCCTCAAATGGTATTCTAGACATCAAATGGAGACAAGAAGTCTATCCTATCAACCCATCATGCATGAAATCACATAAATGCACATATCCGAGGAGGAAACATCAACTCCAAGCTAAAAGATACTCATATCATCATATCATGAAATCCATATGAAAATCATACTCAAATGCATATATCTGAGGAGGATACATCAACTCTAAGCTAAAGTATGTTCAGTAATTCCTCTCATGAAGTCTATATACAACTCATACTCAATGCACGTCAACATGAGGAAAATCAATCATATAAACTTATTTTCTTTTGAAATTCAAGTTTTTCATGAGCATGAATAAAATGAGAAATCATGGGAATATCTAAGACACATGACACAAAAACAAAGAGTAAACCAAGAGGAATTCATTACCTCAAGCTAGAGTAGGGGTAGAAGGAAAAAGATAAGGATATCGAGACATCATATCGGCCTCGGCCTCGCAAGTAACACCTTCAACCAAATGATTCCTCCACAACACTTTCACAGAAGCAACTTCTTTGTTTCTCAACTTCTTTACTCGCCGGTCTAAAATCTCAACTGGAACTTCTTCATAAGAAAGATTCTCCTTAACTCTCAAACCTTCTAAGGGAACAATAGATGTCGGATCTCCAACACATTTCTTTAACATAAAGACATGGAAAACTGGATGCACCGATGCCAATTCATTAGGCAACTCAAGTTCATAAGCAACCTTACCAACACGTCTCAAAATCTTATATGGGCCTACATAACGGGGACTAAGTTTCCCCTTCTTATCAAATCTCATTACACCCTTCATGGGTGCGATTTTCAAGTAAACTCAATTATTTACCTCAAACTCTAGGTCTCTTCTTCTAACATCGGCATAGGACTTTTGTCGACTTTGGGTTGTTCTCAACCTTTCTCTAATAAGTCAGACTTTCTCCATAGCCTCATGAACTAACTCGAGTCCTATCAAGGCAACTTCACCCACCTCAAACCAACCTATAGGAGATCTACACCTCCTTCCATAAAGAGCCTCAAATGGAGTCATACCAATACTGGAGTGATAGCTATTATTATAGGAAAACTCAATCAAAGGCAAATGATCATCCCAATTACCCTTGAAGTCAATCACACAAGCTCTCAACATATCTTCCAAAGTTTGGATAGTACGTTTTGCTTGCCCATCGGTTTGTGGATGAAAAATTGTGCTAAGCTTAACATTAGTACTAAGACCATTTTGGAAAGATTTCCAAAATTGATAAGTGAATTGGGTACCTCTATCGGAGATAATTGACAAGGGCACTCCATACAACCTTACCGTTTCCCTCAAATACAACTTAGCATAATCTTCCGCCGAATAAGAAACTTTGACAGGAATGAAATGAGCTGATTTCATCATTCGCTCTACTATAACCCAAATCAAATCATATTGTCGCGGGGTACGAGGCAACCCTACTATGAAGTCCATATTCAAATCCTCCCATTTCCAAGTAGGAATGCTTATATCTTGGGACAAACCTTCTGGTTTCTGATGCTCAACTTTCACTTATTGATAGTTAGGACACTTAGCCACAAATCCCACAATATCATTCTTCATCTCATTCCACCAATAGATCTCACGCAAGTCACGGTACATCTTGGTGGCTCTCGAGTGAATGGAAAATCGAAAACTATAGGCTTCTGACAAGATTTTTTCCCTCAAGTCATCTACATTAGGAACACACAAACGACCTTGATATCTAAGCACGCCATCTCCCCCTTAGGAGAAAGCCTCAATGGACTTTCTAAGCACCGCTTCTTTTAACTTATGATCCGAAGACCATGTCACATTTACTATATTTTTCATATGTATTGAGTTTTTGGATGTTATACATGGTGTACAGGTTACGTCCCAACCCCTTCTTGATGTATTAGAATGGCATGTCAAGACTATGTTTAGTCTTTTGCTTTTATGTCAACTTTTCTAATGATATGAGATTCTCTACTTTTGTCTATTATATTGTGTTGCGTTCATGTCAAGTGGCTTGTGTAGGGCCTCTCGGGATCTTGTACACCATGTCAAATCTAGGGTATACTTTGGGTTGTGACATTATGGGTTGTAGTCTAAGGGCAAAAGCCTAGCATGGGTCGATTTTAATTTGAGTATAAGGGTAGCATTCGAGGGGCGAAAGCCTTGCATGGGTGTATCCCAATATATATTTATGAGGACAGCGACCCAGTGATCAGAAAATGTCTAGCACAGGTCATCATTTTCTACCACTAATCGACTAGTCATTTGTATGGCATGCCTTACATAGATCATAACAAGAAAAAAGAAGGTTATGTACATAACAAGAGTAAGTAAAAGGTGGTTTTTTATTCTTATCTAGCCATTCACACATTGATACTTGATTTTATTTGAGCTCTTGGTTTATATATGATCACTTTATTTCTTACATTTTCAGAACATTCTTTCGTACTAACGTCCCTTATGGGGGATGGTGCATTTCATGCCACATGTACATGTACTCCAGGTAATAGATCTCCTTGGTAGGAGCATACGATACTCAACTACTTTTGGTGAGCTCTAGATTGATTCGGAGCTTTACCGAGTCTTTTGTAAATGCATTTTTGTGTTGTATAGTAGTTAAGGGTAAGACGGAGCCTATCCTGACTTAATCTAAGTTTTCCATCTTATAGAGGTTTCATAGACTAATGCTCAAGTATATTTGGTTCATTAGCAATTGTTACCTCAACGACGAAGTCATGTATATATGTTTTGGGTCTATCTATGTTGGTTTTTATCACTGTAGCTCATCCATATACTTGTTAGAGCTTCCTGATTGTCATAGCTACAGGTGTGATAATTATAGGTTATAAATTGGTTCTCTAAGTCCATCGGGCATAGCGTATATGTCTGTCATAATGGGATTGAGGCGTGACACAAATATAATCAAAGTTTTTTTTCTAAACTTGTAGATTCGACGAAGAAAATGTACATAAGGAGATGAATTATAATTACAAGGGCGATTAGAGACTTAGGCATCAAACACCAAGCTTTCGAAGAGCCAAAAGTAGTGTTTAGTATTGGAGGCCTAAAAAGACAACACACAGGCAAATTTTCTGAGGTTGGCTTCTTTGCAATATGGAATGTGATTTGTGAGTCGGTTTTCTCATCATCTCCCATGCTAGCTAGCCATTGCTAATGTCACTAGCAAATAATATTCTCTCTTTAGTATGGTGAGTTCAGCCATAAAGCATTGCCAGTGTAACAAAGGTAACATATGGTACATCTGTCGAGATTTTATACTTGGAAAAAACAAAATCGAGGTTGTCTCGACCTGATATACTATGAAAAAAGGGAATAGATTACAAGCAAACACACACTTTAACATACTCCCATTCTCGGAGAATGTAAGAAAAGACTAAAATTCAAACATTGTATAATGTGTCTAGGTTTTTGGATTCCCAGGAATTTATTCTGCAATCCACGGTAGAGTTGTTAATCAAGGGTTTTGGATTCATCCAGCTCCGTTAGATGTTACTTTACAAAGGTAATCAATACAAAATAACGTAGAACAATAATTATCTCACTAAAAATAAAAAACTCCAATATGCAGTTGGGGGAGTTATTTACAACCATGGCAACTCAGCGGAAGGCATAAATTTCACGTTTAATTTGAAAAGCTCTGTGAATCAGCTCAGTTGTAAAACAATTGTGAAGCACAAAAACTCACCAAAATGAACTCTACTAGTACTATAAGAAATTTACAGGATGTTTTGCTAGTCTTATACATTGGATAATCATGTACTCATGCTTTTAACTTGACCTCTTCTGTAATTCCACGACATCAAAATAAGAGCAAGCTAGAAGGGGTGAAGAAACTGTACAGAAGATGAAGAACAAAGGCCCGGGGGGTTTTGGGGGGGGGGGGGGGGGGGGGGGGGCTCCTTTTTGAAAATAAAAAAATCTGTCCATGGAAGGACTATGCATGCCTTCCAAGTGCCAACAAGAGGAGTAGCATAATTTTTTGGCAGAAACATTTCAGCAGACGTATTTATCATGGCAATCTTTTCATCTTATGAAACTTGATCCTGCTTGCCATTTGATTCAGATGTTGTCACGACAGGAGGTTTAGCTAGACCTGTTTGCGCAGGAGGAGCTGTCAGTGCATATGTCAACCTGGATGAAGAATTTTCAATCAAACCAGCAACTCCAGCAGCTGCAGATTGGGCATTTGAAGGGAGAAATAAATCATGTCTCTGGTCTTTATAAGCACTCCAAACCTGCAAGTTTTAGTTTGATCACAAACTTGGCTTCATTAGATCCAACTTACGACCTCTCACTTACAACAATCTCTTAACACTTCTTATGATAGTAAGAGTTGGTCCTGACTACATGTAACTCAGGCAAAGTGCACAAACGGCCATTTTTAACACCACTCCTTAAATTTCAGCCGTTTTTTAAGTACTTTCAAAATGGTCAACTGTTTTGTTAGTAAATTATACGTTGACAAAGTTATCCCACCAAACAATAGTACTGCTTTTCTTCTTCCTCTCTTCTTCAGCCACCTGCTTCTAATAAATGTCTAAAACTAGGATAAATGACTTATTTCTTCTATTGATTCAAATTCTCAAAAGAAACGACTTCACTCGTGTTTTCTTCTTTGCTTTCAGCATATTTTTTTCTTTATATCAAACAATTATATACATACAAGAACCTTTTTGCACAATCTTTGTATTAGATTATCAGTAAAAAGAAATGAAACACAAGACTCTTGGACATGGTTGTACTCATGAGCAAATGACTAAGATGTTTGGATAATACCTGAGTAAAAGTTGAAAAAAATCAAAGTTCTGAAATTTACACCACCTGACGCAAACTTCAGGATATGGTTTGCATTATCACAAATGAATTTCAGGATACAATGTCCTGAAATTTGCATAGTTAACTTCTGGAAATAGTTTGCATTTTCACAAGTGAACATGACACTATGTCCTGAAGTTTGGACTGTTACATGTCAACCTTAGGACACTCGGTTCGAACTGTTGGAGACTTTTACAAAAGGAAAAACAGTAGATTGCCAAGATCACAAAGGTCTCAACTGATATCAGTTCATACATTTCTTCATAGTATCCATAAGTTTGAACCACGAAATTTGGACTTCATAACATCAAGTCATAAATTTTCAGCTGTGATTTTCAAACGTTAGGACATTATGTCCTGAATTTTGAGTTGTGAAATTCTAGCTTCAGGACACAATTATTATTATGTTTTGATGACAAAGGAAACCTGCAACCGCTATCCTTTGAGTGCGCACGGGGTAAGACCCCACTCCTATGCAATAGCTTGCAAGCCACATAGGAGAGGTAACCCGCACTAGGCAAACCTGGTGCGACGAGCTCAACCCAGAAGGCAAACCCCTTGCTTTCGCAGGCAAGGGGTTTCAAACTTGAGACCTTCAACATGAAAGTTCCAAGCCCAAACCACTGGGCCACCCCAAAGGGTCACAATTTTTATTATCATTATTGTTATTATTGATAACTGTGGTGTTTGCGCTCCTCTACCTTCAGGACACAATTTTGAATCTTTGAATTCTAATTACAGGACTGCAATATTCATTATTATGCGAATTAGCACCACACATGTATTAGTTAGACATACCATAAATTATGACAAAATAGTAATTCAAATTCGACATTTTCTATGTAGCCACGAACCCAGATGGGCTGGTGTGGATGAAGATGCAACTGACTTTTGCAATCCAGAAGGGCAAGAGGGTAATATGGAAACAATGGTTCTACGTAGGAGTAGTGATAAGTTTTGCTAGAGAAAATGATCAATGGATATGAATGAAAACTGGATTCGGGTTGGTTAGGTATTTTCTCTGGTAGAATGCATGTGTCTATGCTTTTGATAATTTCCCCAATATTCCAATGGAATGAGTTGTTTGTGCTTATATATAGTGTGTCAAAGAAAACAAGGTAGAGTGTGTGTGTGTGTGTGACTCTGTGAGGGACAGATAGATGAAAAAAAGAGAAGTAATGATGGATTTTTGTTGTGAAAAGGGTAAAACGGTCTTCAATATTCATTATAAATAAAAACTGATTATTTTTGCTCAATACTAAAAGCATGGGCTAAACACTAAATACCAGGCCAAAAAATGGCTCCCCACACTATTTCCACATGCAACTCAATCTCAGGCCCAACAAGGAGAGGGATAATGTAAGACCCTGTAAATTCTAAGCTGAAAAGTATCGAAATGCAAACCACAACCGGAGCATGGGACACCCAAGGATTTTAAAGTCAAAAATTAATTAAATGGACTAAGACGGACATGGATGTACTTTGGACAACATATAAAAGCGCAAAACGATTTAAGGCTTTAAAGTGCAACAACAACTAGAAGTAATGCTTTAGCGTGCAAAAGGAGGCTACAGACTAGTACCATATCACATGGTCATGACATTAGGTGTAGGTGTGTTGGAAGTGATTTAAAGGTCTAAGGAAAGCTCTAGCACAATGTTGGGTTGGAAAAAATGCCACAGACTAATATCTCAAATAACCTCAAACAAGGTCCAACGTCAAACAAGCTTACATCTCCAGAATATAAAGTTTTATGTGGTGAATTACCTATCAAATGAAAGGTCCTCCATTCTAGTTTCCAACGCTCCAAACTGTTTACCACTTGGACCTTCCTGCAATGAGTTATGATCATTCCATGGGGACGTAGCAAAACAGCCAACTACCGTGGCCAACGGTTCCAATCGTGCCAAAATGCCCTGATTGTTCCCAGAGAGTCCCCTGCTGTGACCAAGTCCAGTATGTTGGATTCAAGGCTCAAGGACAAGCCCTAACCATGGCAATAGGTTGGCTCCATGGTTGACCCCTAATATTTTTACGGTTGCGAAGAGAGACAAAGGGCATATGTTTTGGTCACGTCTTTGAAGGTTCTCTCCCCTCTCTATACCTCCAACTCCTTCCACGTTTAAGGTAGTAATTCCCCATTACTTTGGTGTTGAAACCTATCATTTCAACACTAAAATTAACACCTGCTACTCCTGGAACCCATAAATTTTTTTAAAATCTTCTCAAGAACTCAAGTGAAGGATTTGGCTAGGATTTCTTTCTAGAGGTAAGCCTACACCCCTAATCTCAGATGCATGATATTGTGATTACTATTTAAATGTTGAGATTTATGTAAAAGTTCTTGGATTGAAAAAAGTTCTTGGATTGAAATTGATGAATGTTGTAGAGATTGGAGGAGTGATTTAAAAGTGGACAGGTTGATTGGGAGTTGATTGTTGGACATGTATGTGTTGAAAGAAGTAGAACCTAAGCATGATTGTAGTGCCATTGTCTGCATATAGAAAAGTTTTGGATGAAAGAAACACCATTGACTTACTCAAAAAAAAAAAAAAAAACACCATTGATGAACGGATGAAATACATAAATGACTCAAAACCAGTGGTGTCAAAGGCACACGTAAGCCCTGAAAAGAGGCTCAAAAAGTGTTGAGCTCTTCACCTATGCACTTCGGTGTCGTCATCAAGGTTCTAAGACATACTCTTCCTTGCCAATGAACCTTTTTAAAGAGACGACACTAAACAATTGATATTTCACTTTATTGTAATTATTTTTCAATTTCATTGTTCATATTTGTCATTCATGCTTATAAATTGTTAGTCTTGGACTAAACAAATATATTTGTAGTTTCCTCCCTATAACCTAAGTCCACACTTTATTTTGCACTTAAAGTCCCAACGAACCTTAAAGAGTTTTTTGCACTTAAAGTCCAAAAGAACCTTAAGATTGTGAGCCAAAGATTTATTAGGTATGCACAAGCATGTTCCAAACGATTCTAAATTAACCTTATAGCAACAAGTTTCTGCTCCTTTCCTCTAATTCTAGATAAATTTATTCGTTCTTAACAATTGCAGAGTAACATCCAGAACTAAAGAATTGAGTTCAGTACATGGGGGAAAGCCTCAGAATTTTGAAAAAGTTGCGAACTCTAACAAACTGGAATGACAAGCACAAACTGTTTACATGTTTGGAACTTACATCGGAAGCATTTAGTATCTCACGAACTTTAGTACAATGGGCCCCTTCTGCGGCAAAAGCATGCAAAACCTGGACAAGTATTTTTAACACTAGTTAGTAATGGATATCACGAAGTATACAACTGGTAAAAACATGCAAAGAGTGGGGATGGTTAAACATGCCTTCACAGCAATAAAATTCTTCAGATACTCAACATTTCAATAGCAAGTGCACTATACACAGAATATATTTCTCCACTAATGTGCAGTCAACAAGTCCATAGGCAATAGTGAAGTGTTATAGGAAGTTGTCATTTAATCGCTTAAAGTGAGAACATGAGGCGACAGTTACTCACTTCAAGGGTACATTTACAGTTTTGACCAGCAACATTTACAGAGGGTGAACCTATCCAATCTGTAAATGCTGCTGCACCACTTTTTCTTCAGCCACTTGTTTTTCTGCTAAAAACTCCTCAAGCTGCTGCTGCTTTTTTCTCAACAAAAGAATCCTCAAACTGCTGAGGTGTTCTTTTTTATTCCTCCTTGTCTTCTTCTTCTTCTTCTTCTTCTTCTTCTTCATCTGTGTTTTAATCTTTTGTTGCTGTTAAATTTTGACAGACTGAATTGATATAGCTGCATTTTAATTCTTTCATGAAGTCGATTTTCAATTAAAATAGCTGAAAATTTTAGTTCTTTTGCTCTTAACAGATTGTAAATGGCATCACAAGATCAAAAGAAAGACCCGGCTTGGACATATGTACATGAAGTGAGCGAGACCAAGAAGATCTCAGTTAGATGTCTCTTTTGTACCAAGATTTTAAAGGGGGGAATTAATCATCAATAAATTCATGTCATCAGTAGTAACCCCAATGTCACAGCTTATCCAAAATGCCAGGCACATGGGAAGGAAGAATTGAAAAAGTTCACGGATAGACATATTGAGTTAAAAACTCAAATGCAGCATCAACAAGAGCACAGTTATGATGATGAGGATGGTAAAATGGAAAATGGTGAAGCTAATAAGTTGTTGCTTCCTAAAAAATGAGGAAGGGGGCAAAAATTGTCTTCAAGTTGTGGATCTACCAGTAAGACTAAAGGTCCTATAGATTGTTATTTCCCACAAAATCCAGGACACGGGGCAAAGAAAAGTGGTAATCCTCAAAATGTTGCCAAGGAGATTGAAGGGATTGTGCAGTTACCAACTTTTATAAGATAAATGTATGATGCAGGGCTCCCCTTCAATTGTGTCAATCAAACCAATGCATTTGGAGCCTTCATTGAGGCTGTAGGCTAGTTTGGTCCAAGAATGAAGCCCACTGCTTATCATGAAGTTAGAGGTACTAATAGCTAAAGAAGTGGAAGACAAAAAAAGAAATTGTGGAAGATCATACAGTAAAATGGAACAAATATGGATGTTCCATACGATGGATAAGTGGGCAGCAAGAAATTAAAAAATGATCATCAATGCGTTGGTAAATTCTCCAAAAAGTAATTTGTTTCTTGAATAAATTGATGTTAGTGACTTTTCTACAGATTCCATCAAAATGATCTCCTTGTATGAGAATACTACAGAGAAAATTAGAGCATAGAACATTCTTAAGGTTATTACGGAGAATGCTAGGGAAAACGCTAAAGCGAGTGATATGTTGAAGGGAGTGTACCTGCATATTTATGGATTTCATTTTATAAATTTGATGTTCAGTGACATTTTCAAGGAAATACCCTATAATACAGATTCCACTCGGACAGTTAGAGTGCATTCTTACATTGTTCAAACATCTTTATTATCACATGACGAAGAACCTTTTGAAATAATGTTGTTCATGCTTTCAGAATAAGTGGTTCTATTAAAGTACTTCATTTTGTTTGGTGGATGGGGAGCAAAAACCACCACTTGGCTACATTTATGAAGCTATAGGTAGGGCTAAAAGGGAAAGTCAAGAGTCGTTTAATGACGAGCTGAAATATAAAGAGGTGGTCGGATCAACTTCACCAATCTTTGCATGTAGCTAGGAATGTTATAAACCAGGAACTGTTTTTTTATAGCCTTGTTGTCTGGCAGGCTTGCGCACACCTTGACTATTTCCACGGGATACCTCCCAACTCCCACCGACAATAGGTAGCAAGTACCTCTATCCATCAAGGCTAGAACATATTGGAAAAAACCAACTGGTGTTTTTGTCTCTGATGGGATTTGAACTTGCCACCTCCTACCAGGAACTGTTTTGTGATAACTAAGTAAGGGATTTACTAGATGAAGAAGTGTGGAAGAAATTATATGATTGTATGAGAAGCTGATCCCTGGTGCTTCTGAATAAGATAAAATTACGCATCAATTTAGTACTGACGCGAATGCTTAGGGCCTTTTTAGGTGTCCAATGGCTATTAGACAGAAAGATAAGATCAGGTGGGAAAGTGCTTCTATATTTCTTTATAGCTCTAAAGTTATTTCTTAATACTTATTGACTTTCGAATATTTGTTCTACACTTCTACTTCTACAGTTGAATAATGGAAGCATTATGGTTGCTCCACTCCAAAGTTACAAAAGTTTGCCATCAAAGTTTGATGTCTAACTTGTAGCTCATAGGATGTAAGAGAATTGGAGTATGTTTGAACATGTAAGAAGAAAGATTTAGTATATTGTTAACTAAATTATATCTCAATTGTTCTAACTCCTACTAATTACTTGCCACAACTTCATTGCAGATTCATAACAAGAAGAAGAATAGATTCACCCTAAAGAGCCTCAATGATCAAGTGTTCATTTTTTATATAATACAATAGAATATTGAGGCCGTAACAACACTCGCAATGTCATTGATCCAATTTTTTTGGATAATATTGGTGAGGCTAATGAATGGCTAATTGGAGTCCCTGAAACTCATGCAGATGAAGAAGTATTCGATGGGGATTCTAATTTCACTAGGGTTGATGTTGCGGAGGCAAGTGGAACTGGGGAGAGCTTTTATGGTTTAAGAGGGAGTACATCATGTTCAAGCTCACATAGGAGGAGAAAAGAAGTACTTATGAGTTATCCTTAATTGATGAAAAAAAGGAGGAGAAATATAATGATGATGATGATAGAATTAGATATTTTGACAATCTTGTAGAACAATAGGATGTTGATCTATTTATGGTTTAGTTTTGATTTTAATTGTCCTATGGAAAATTTTGTACAGTCTACTTTTTAGTTTTTAAATCGAACATTTGTTATGTATTGTCTCTGGGAAAAAAATTTTAAAAAATGCCGCATGTAATCTTTCTTCTCAATGAGCCCTAAAAAATTGCACTTCACTTTGAGGAAGAAATGATTTGTTTTCATGCTTTAAGCAAAGTGAGGCCTTGTCGCTTCATGCTCTCAAAACGCTGCAATAGTGAAAGATTAAAATCCTAAGAAAGGCTTTCTCAAATGCAAGAACTTTATTTAGGAAAACCAACTAAGAAGTTCATTCCACAGTGATCATATCATTAATTAACTTTTACGGGCTTACAAAGCATGAACCAAAACGGACAGAATCATCAAGCACCAGTCATTGCCTGTTATGAGATGACACAGGAAGTACTACCAGATACTTAAAACAAGATAAAGTAGACTACAGATCATGCAAATCAAGTAACAGTAATAAGACACACTGACCTCAACTGCAAGCACCCTGCCAATGGATGCTTCAGACTCATTCCACTGCATCTGGGAGTGAAGTCCATTTCTTCCTCCAGCCCTCCAATCAAGAAGGCCCAGGAGTACTTCAACAAGTCCAACCCTATATAAAAGAAAGCAATTTGAGTGTAGGTAAGATAGTGAGGAAGAAGGAAGGGTACAGAGAAAATCCTTTTCAGACTGAATAAATTTGTTAATTTTGTTGGAAATCCATGATAAAAAGAAAACATAACACCCACACAATTTCTAAAAGATAAACAGAGGATACTTTTTAAGTGCCAAGCAAACCATAAAAGTATATACTAAGGGCAGTTTCTAAAAGATAAACTGAGAATACTTTTTAAGTGCCAAGCAAACCATAAAAATACCACCAAGGACAATTCAGAGTTTGCTAATCTTGGGAAGTAAAGGTGACAAACATTGGGGATCAAGGAAGAACATTGAGGTAACATTTTCAGACCTTCTTTGATCCTTATAACATGTGTGGATCATGAATTCTACACCAAAATAGGTTTCTTGCCTTGGGGATAGATTTGGGGATAATTCTCAATTGACCATCGATTTCCAATCAAAATAAGATTTTGATTATGGATTAGGAATCCTAGAGTCATGGGCTTTGCAGGAACATAAAACTTATCAAATTCTGAGTCCATTGATCAGGTGGTGAGTCCATTTGGATTGACTTAAAAAAAGTAGCTTTAAGTCAAAAATAAAAAGTTAAACTTAAATGACTTTTACGTCTAAAAATAAAAAGTAGGGGAGGCTTACTTTGGTTTTACAATTTATTTTAAGTCATTTAAAACTTATTTTAAGTTATTTTTAACCTTACCAAACACTTCCTAACTTATTTTAAGTCATTTTTTGACTTATTGTAAGTTATTTTTATTTTTGCCAAACACTTTTGGAAGTCAAAAACTGACTTAAAAGTAGGTTTGACCAACTTTTAAGCCAATCCAAACACCCTCTTAACCTGGTATTGAAAAATGAATCAAACCTCTGTATATGCGTAGTTTCTCTTCAAGATTCGACTTTGAGCATAGATTGGGCGCTTCAAGGTGAGGACAACCAGTTGGACTGTTTGGGCAGATTCAGTGCAGGTTGACCTTAAGTAGACCTGATCTATCAAACTTTGACATCGACCAGGATCCCGAAAATGGCTATTCCGAGGTTTTTGATCACTCTGAGCATGATTTTGAATAGATGGAGGCCATTGGAGATCAATTAGATCAGTTTGAGCATTTCAAGTGAAGTAAGGGTTGCCGTTTCCGAGGCAAGTTAGACTTCAACTCTAAGTTTGCTTGCTTTTCCTGCAAAGCATGTTATATGTGTTGATTACAACAACAACATACCTGGTAAAATCCCACTAAGTGGGGTCCTAGGGTGTGTTTTCACACGATTTGAATCTCCTAGCAGATTCAGTGTTATTATGTTATTGCTTAGCTGTTTCACATGATTTATCATTCGTTTAGTTTATGAAGTTTATTGAATCTTCCCATGATAATGTTTAGCTGTCTTGTCATTCATTCAGTTCTCAAAAGTTTTGTTGCATCTTCTGTGATAATTGATTAGGTTTTTTGCATGCCTTATCATTACAACAGTAGAGCATACATTGCCTGACCATGATGATGTCATCAGCCAGTAGTAGTGCCAGAATTACAGAGACCCGGGCAACATACGTAGTCCATAGACTGTGATAAGTCTGTAACCCTGAGACTAGTGCTCCAGATGACAGGGTAAAACACTGTTTTGAAAGGTGTGAGGCGTGGCGAAGCATGAGATTATCGCTTTTCTGGATTGAGGCGAGAAAGGCGACGAGGCACCACTGAAGCACTGATGCAACTTGACGCGATGCTTTTCTTTTCAAATAACAGGACTTAAAAATCACAACTTAATTTAGGATTTTTGGTCAGACCCTGTCACACAGCTCTTGTTTTTTTTCTCCATTACAGTTGCAGCCCTTCTTCCTTCAGGAATTTTCTTTTCTTTCTTTCTTCTACTTCTTTCTTTTCTTTCTTTCTTCTTTCTTCTACTTCTTCCTTTTGTTTCTCTTTTCCTGGCCAACAGAACCTCTGTTTCTTCCTTTTTCTGTTCAGTTTTTTTAATTTTCATTGCTCTTTTTAATTCAGATTTTTTATTTTCATTGTTCTCTTCAATTCAATTTTTGTTGCATAATAATTTATACATCAACTCTTTTTGCCTTTAAACAGTAAATTTCAATGGCATCATCTAGTGGTAGTGGTTTTTGAATTGAAATATTTGCTAACATGTTATTGCCATTGAGGTTTTGGTAATCCATATATGTAAATTTATTATTGTATCTTTTTTGTATTAATTGGTGCTTCACTTCAAAAAGCTCACCTCTCGCCTTAGTGAATAAGCCCTTGTCGTGGTTTGATGCCTCGCGCCTTCCAAAACACTAGTAAGACATGAGAAGAGACATTCCATATCCCATGAGCAGTTATCAAATCATGTTTTACTTTGTTCTTTCTCGCAACCATAAAAGTTCACCCCAAATACATTGCTTAATTTGATGATGTTTTGACACACCCAAATTGGTGTATCAAAATCTCAATCTTTCACTTCCTTTTCATCTTATATTTCCTTCCCTTTTTCATAATAGGTTCTCCATCATAGTTCTCTACTTGTACTCTCAGAACAGGTGAGAAAGAGTTAGCCGCTAACTCTTCATTAAAATGATCAAGTCTAGGCTCTAGTATTAACTCCTTCAGTGTCATATCTTCCGAAATGCATTGGGCCAAAGTGTGCAGGCCCAGTTCCTTCTCACTAATACCCAGTCCTATTTTCTGTGTTGTGGTCACTGTTGAAACCCTCTTCTCACATGATGAGCCATGTCTGAGTTCAAGTATTTTAGCATTTGAAATAGCCTACAGTCCAAAGAGTCCATCTTATACGGCACTGGTTCTCATGTGCGGCTCACACCACTTAAATAGAGAAAATAATCCCTTCAAATTCCACTGTCACCACTTCCGAAACTGAATCTCCATCCCCTCTCACCTTTAACCTCTAAGTCCCGTCTCCTCTCCTTTGTTTCTACCAGGCACCGCAATGATCACCGACTTCTCTGAACACCTTCTGAGATCATAAAGGAATTGAGAGTCCTACTAGCCTAGTCCTCGCTTGGTTCACCTTATCGAATTTCAAGGTAGAACCTACTATCTCACCATTGCATATGAAACTTATGATGAAAGACAATTTAAAATAGGTTCACTCATCTACCTTCTTTTGGCTTGTGAGAAATATTGGAAAAGAATATTATTGAAGTGTGTATCCACATTATTACATTGAGACCCTATCTATAGACGCTACATTAGACTCCTATTCTAACTAGGACACTATTATAATTATTTTCCAAATAGGATTCTATATACTATCCCTATTCATATTCCTATTATACGTAAGATTGTGTATACTATTATTGTTCTTATTCATATTCTAACACTCCCCCTCAAGCTAGTGCATACAAGTCATATTTACCTAGCTTGATACAAATGTAATTAATATAAGGACCAACGAGGTGATTGATGAAATATTGGCAAGTTGATCACTCAACTTCACAAAATTGGCAGTCAATCCCAATGGGCTTAGTCTTCTCATGAAATACTAGTTTGATGCATAATGTAGATAAAATACAAAGTGATAAATTCCTAAATTACGGTGTTTAACTTCCCAAACCATGCTTGAGAAGATTGTTTTAGACCATAGAGTGACTTACGTAATCGACATACAAGGCTACTTAACTTCAAAATTAGGTAGTTGCTCCATATAGACTTATCCACAAGGATTCAAACATCGGAAAGTGCTCAAAATATGGTATAAAAAATATATGGACCGTTTTAAAATCAGTAGATGAGTCCATCAAACAAGAAAGTCACTGAAAAATTGGCTGAAACATGTTCATGCGTCAGAGTACTAGATTTGATTTGATGGTTGAAAGTGGTCACAATCTGAGAAATAAAATTATATGGGTAGGGTCGGAATGATGGCACGACCCTACAAAGAAAGAGAACTATGAGTAGGGTCAAAATGATGGCACGACCCTATTGCAAAACAGAAATTATATATGCAAGGATCGGAATGATGGCACGATCCTACAGAAAAATATAAATTATAAGGGTAGGGTCAGAATGATGGCACAACCCTACACAAATAAGAAAGTGGTCACCGGAAAGAATAGTGTTACGCCAATTAGATATGAAAAAGTAGTCATCAAAAAGACGGCATGGTGCTACACTAATCAAATATGAGGAAGTAATCACCAGAAAGATGGCACGGCGCTACACAAATAAGATATGAGAAAGTAGTTACCCGAATGATGTACAGTGCTACACAAATCAAATATGAGAAAGTAGTCATCGTCACCAAAAAGATACACAGTGACACTACTTTTGCTAACATAATTGTTAGCCAGACGAGTGGCATATATGGGTACTAGCCGCCCGCTGAGAGTGGAAGCTCTTTGATTCTCTACCAATATCATAGAGGCTCTGATACCATGTGAGAAATATTGGAAAAGAATATTATTGAATTGTGTACCTATATTACTACATTGAGACCCTATTTATGGACACTACATTAGACTCCTTTCCAACAAGGACACTATATTATAATCCTTTTCCAAATAGGATTCTATATACTATTCCTATTCATATTCCTATTCTAAGTAGGATTGTATATACTATTATTGTTCCTGTTCATATTCTAACATGGATAAACTTGCCAATAGCATTGGTTCAAAGCTGCACCCGGTGGACTATGTATCACTTACTCCTTTAGGGATCTATTGTAACAAAAGAAAAAATGACGACAACATATCTTTTCTTTTAAACTGGTAAAGAAAAAATTACGACAACATGTCAGAAAGCAAATTTTCATAAATTAGTACTAGATCAAGACTCGGTCATTTGCAACACATTGCCAATTAGCATCATATGAGAAACAAGTCATCCAACTTACTTTTCAGAACCAAACAGAATCTGTGACAAAAAGTTCATTTTTTATAGGTAAAATTTGTGACAAGAAATTACCATAATTATATTCTGGAAAGCAATTAGTGCAACTCCAAGATATAGAAAACTAATTTCTAATATGTACAAGCATAAGTACAAAATTAAGCAATTAGTGCAACTCCAAGATATAGAAGACTAATTTTAAATCTGTCAAGCCTAAGTACGAAAACTAACTGTTCACTCCTCTACCTTCTTTTGGCCAAACCTAACAATAGCATTGGTTCAAAGCTGCACCTGGTGGACTATGCATCACTTAGAGAATGTTTGGATGAGCTTACAAGCATAAGCTAAGAATCCTAACTTATGGCTTTTGGCTTATTTTTGTTATTTTGGCTTAAAACAAGTGATTAAAAGCACTTTATTATACTCAAACAAAGTGCTTAAATGCTATTTTAGCATAAAAGCACTTAAAATAAGTCAATCCAAACAGGCTCTAACTCCTTTGGGGATCTATTGTACCAAAAGAAAAAATGAGAACATATTTTAAAGCACACTTCAATAAAATAGTACTTGATCAAGACTCAGTCATTTCCAACACCTTGCCTATAGCTTTCTATAAGAAAAACCTCCAACTTACTTTCAGAACCAAATAAAATCTGTGAAAGAGAATTATAATTTTTTGATGGTGAGATTTGTGACAAGAAATTATCTCAGTTATATTCTGAAAAGCAATTAGTGCAACTCCAACCGTCCAACATTTAGAAAACTAATTTTTAATCTGTACGAAAACTAACTTTCTACATAATTAAATTATGTACTCACTTGAGTCCCTGAGCAACCAACGCATCCCTAGCCCGGTTTCCAGCAACGACTACACGTTTTAATGTTTCAAGAGCTAGAATACTTCCACCTTGCCATCCAATAGCTTTCATCAGAAGGGGAACAACCTGAAACACGCACCAGAGGCACAAATGACAATTAAAGCAGGACCTTGCAGCAAAGTATTTTGATTTTAAGTATTTTAAACAGCAGAAACCAAGAAACAAAAATATCTCAACTAATTCTAAGTTATGCATTTGGTAAAGCACATACCTGGGGTGTCCCAACACTAGTAGCTGCCATAGCTTCAGCGCACGTTGTACTTCCTGCAAGTTGATGCAGAACACGCAAACAACTTAAACGCACACGCTCTTGTAGCGTTGGTGAAGGGGGCTGCCTTGAGCTACTATCAGCTTCATATTCTTCCTTGGAGTAGTCAACATTTTTCACTTCCCCGATGGCCATTGTTTCTCTTCTCCCTTCATATGCCACCGCAGACACAAATTTTGGTACATATCCTAAAAATCCAACATGATCTGCAAGAGTAGGGTGCACGCGTAATAATGACACCAGAGCAGCAGATAGAAGAAGAGGAAGTTCAGGGTCAACAGATTGGACATCATAATGTGTTGCAGCAATTGATGAAAGATACTGATCCAATAGACCCTCCAAAAACCTCTTCGGATTTCTAAGAGGAAACTTTGGATCTTTTAAGAATAATCTAACATAGATTCCTCCAACCTACATCACCATAAAAATTCACCATTAAAACAAAAAAAAAAAAAGAGTAGTTCTGGAAAATGGTGCCAAATGTGCAATTTATAAATCAATACCTGAGGCTCATCTCTCATTTCCTGTTGGCCAGTTGCCTTCTCAGGTACATCCCAATCAACAACACTTCCTTGCATCTGTTCGCGGTACAGTTCTGATGCCATGGTCGCAATTTGAGCAGACAAAGAAGCAGCCATTGCTGGAGTCCACACGAGTTCTGGAGTCTCTGTCGTTTGTTCAAGAATGCTCACAACAGCTTCACCAGGACCATCCTTGATGACAGATACCAAGCCATCAGGAAGAAACCTAGACAGGGTTATAGCAACTCTAGGTCCATGCATTGGTTGCCCAACAAGTTTTCCCAACAATGACGCAGCTGCTGCTCTTTGCTGCAGAGGAACTTCTGCAAAACATTATTCAATATTTTTAGACTGTCTAGGATAATGATCTAGAATAGAATGCCAGGAAAAAAAAATTACCATGCAAAGGCAGGAGAAGTTCAAGAATGTAGACCACTCCACCATGTTTAGCAGCTGCCCATGCAAGCTCTGGTGTGCTAGCTAAAGCATACAGAACATGGAGAGCTCCTTCGCGACAGCTAGGAGAGGAGTGAAGCATTTGCAATAGAAGAAGCAGACTGGATCCATCAGACACAATTGCATCCAAGCAAGGAGCATGTGTTGTCAAGCGTGACAGGACACTCAGACACAGTTGAGGAACATTGGTTGTTGAAGCAACAGGAACAGCAAAGCATTCAAAAATTGGTAACAATTTTTCTTTCGCAGAAAAAACTGATGCCAAATCTGGGTTGCTTGTCAGGAGATTCTGAAGAAAGAAATGCATATGTCAAACATCAGATCACCACATTAAACGGGAGAAATGATTCCCATGTGTACCTGGAGTGCGGTTAAAGCAAAGCGAAATTTATTAACCAATTCATTTTCCTCTTTCTTCATCTGTTTCACATCTGAAGGAGTTGAATCATCATTAGACAGCTGCTCTTCATTATGTAGTTCATTAATCGTATCATTTTGGAACTCTGATGTCCCAGTGGTTGAAGGAGTATCTGTTCCCACTGCAGCATCACTCCGTACCAGACATGATATAAAATCAACAAGAGCAACACAGAAGACCTCAGGTTCACTAGTTTCATAATCTGGTTGGTCATTGTACACTCTCAAGTATACATTTCCAACAAAAAGTTCCTTAGACAACGCTTCATATGTGAAGGAATGCAAATCTTTCAGGTCATATGAACCATCAGGACCCTGGCTATCACGCTGCTTGTCAACATACTTTAACAGTTCTGTGCGGGTTGACGTGTTCCAAATTATCTGCATTCAGAAGCAATGCCAAATTGAGATGGACTGAGAAAATCAGAATGAGCATTTTCAGACTCAAAAAATAAAATAGAGAGGGAAAAAGAGGAAAACAAACAATCTATCAACAATAGAGTTTATGAGTGCAATATGGGAAAAAACCATTTCAAGTCCATCTAAAGGATGTCATTCATTAAATGGCCACTTTTCACATGCACAGAGATATATTCTCAAGAAAAGTCTTGTCAAACAAAAACAAGAAAAGGAAAAAAGCTCAAGAGCCTTTAAGGGTTAGAAAATACTCTTCGTCAAATTAGGATTAACTCCCACGAGTTGCCTGTTAGTATGGAGTAATTGGGTACATTTTGTGGCGAACCTTGTTTTTGTTACTCCCTGCAGGAGATGATGAAACTCCTGCAGTACTAGACAAATGAGAAATAATAATAAAACGGAGGCAACCCCCACTTAAAAAACGTTACCCTTAACCATTCTCAGGAAAGCTGTAAAAGAAAAAACTCAGTTTTGCATATGCAACAGAAAGATCCACCAAGTGAACTTAAAGATCTGCAGCAATCACCTCTGGGATCTCCAAGTTTAAATTTAGTTTGGATAACAAATCTTTGAGAGATTTATCTTTCAGCATAAGGGCAAGCTTTGGTGTCAGCAATGCGCTAAGCGCATCAGCTGCAACCTTATTATATGGTGTCTGATTCTCATCAGTACCCAAACCACTGAGTCTTGCCAAAGCCTGAGCTGACCGTACCGCATGCATATTCTTTGCAATTTGAACACTAACACCAACACCATGAGCTTCAGATTTGTCTGTCTCTTCTGCTGTAGAATCATACTGAAACAACAGTGGCAACAGGTACCTACAGCAGACAAGCATAAGACAATAAATACTAATGACTTATAAAAGAAAACTTTAAAGAATTTAAATTTTTTTAAAAATAAAGTATAAAGAATTCAACATCAAGAAACCAGGCATTAGATTTTACTGCATCCATCCTATGTGACAAGTTGGACCTTAGAGGTCAATTTTCATGGCTTATTTTAAGGGTGGAGAGGGCCCTTGAACAGAAGGAGAGGAAGATAGAAGGGGAGGCTTTTGATAGATTGGAGGGTGGAGTCGCAACCTCTGTTTCAATTCTGATCCCCACTTCATGCTTTTGACGATGATTTTTTATTTCAATTTTAGTTTTATTTCAATAAATATGATTCTCTGATCTATTAGGTAAGTAACTTAATAAATCAAAACAATGTGATAGATAGACTTTTAAATAAAGTTCTTAAATTTTTCATGTTTTATTTTTCCAGACACTTAATCCAATTTAAATTTATAAAAACAACAATACCTCGCCAATTGACTAATCCACATAAAAATAGATTGGAGTAATATATTCTAGATAAATAGAAATGCAATGTGTACAAAATAGTTGCTATTTTCTGATACTCAAAATGATCATAAAGCAAAGAATACCAAGTATTTTAAATTTCATAACTGGTTGCTTGAACAAGAGAGATTTGTGATATGGTGGAGAGTGGGTGGTCCTCTTTTATAGTCTGGACTTCAATCGTGCTAAAAAACTGAAGATATTGAAACTGAAATTGAAAGAGTGGTCTAAAGAGGCTGCTGAGAATTATGAAATCAGGAAAATACATGGACAGAATTATGGAAGATAGAGAGTTACCTTTTTTTTTAAAAAAAAAAAGGAAGATAAGGAGTTGTTGAAGAAGAAATGTTAAGAAAAAGTTTGCCTTCTAATGGAAATGGAGGACATGACCAAAGCAGAGGAGATATCTTGGAGACAGATATCCAGTGTGTTATGACTGAAGCAAGGGGACAAAAACACCAATGCTTTCAGAAAATGGCCAATGCACATAAAAGATACAATCACATTGACAAGGTAGTAGTGCAAGAGACAACCTTTGCGGAACCAGAGAGCTAAAAAATGAAATTGTGATTTCTATGAGAAACTATACACAGAAATAGAAGTTTTGGAAACCATCACATAATATGAGTGATTCAATAAAAATTTCTCGAGTGATTCAACAGAGATTTCTCACGAGCAAAATGCATGGCTACAAAGACCTTTCAAAGAGGAGAGATACATAAATAAATAAAACCAATGTGCTGGTAATAAGCTCCAGGATCTGATGGATACCATATGGGTTTCTTCCAAAAGTGTTGGACTAGAGTGAAAGAAGACTTAATGAAGGTTATTGATCATTTCCGCCAACAGGAAAATTTTGAAAAAAGCTTCAATGCCTATTTATATATTACTTGATTCCCAGAAGGCAGCTAGAGAGTTGAAAAACTTTAGACCCATTTATCTAATTGGAAGTTTTTACAAGATAATGGTCAAACCAAACTACTTACAGAGAGACTTGAAGAAAATAATGTTAGGGTTTTACCTTGATTTTCTTACCATATTTGAGTTTAACTTTTCTCTTGAAAAAAAGTTAGAGAAGTATTACTATAAATGCTTCAACTTTTCCTTAAAAAAATATATAATTCTTTTCCATATTTAGTTATTCATTCCTTACAGTAAAAGTATGGAACCCTGTAAATTGAAGACCCTTCTTCTCATGCAATGAACACAATAGGATCTACAATTAGTCGTTTGGAGACTTTTGTTTATAGGGAGATTCTCTTTACATTTTTATGCTTTTAATTAGTTTTTAAAATATGTAGGCCAATTGCATATCATATAATAATAGAAGTTTCTTTTATAAGCTTCCGCATGACGCACTGTTTCTTTCGAACCCAACGGATAATGCCCAAGCTAGTTCCCAACACACACGTGGCATTCTTAAAAGGGAGACAAATTGTGGATACAGCTCTTATTGCAAATGAATGTTATGATTCCAGGAAAAGGGAGACAAAACCAAGATTAATGTGGAAGATTGACACAAAAAAATAGCATACGATCATGTCAATTGGGATTTTCTACTCAATTTCCTCAGAGATATGGGCTTTGGAAGTAAGTCGCAAAGTGGATATGGTATTAAATAAGTACCGTCAGATTCTCAGTTCTCATCAATGGCTCTCCACAGGGCCTCTTCCCTACTCAAAGAGACCTTACAGAAGGGGATCCAATATCTCCTTTCTTATATTTGTTGGTAATGGAAGGTTAAGCAAGCTCCTTATGTATGTCGTAACTTGTAACTGAAAACTGGATTAAGCGATTCAAAGTGAACAGTGGACATCAAAGTAACCTGTCAATCTCACATCTCTCAATGCTGACGACAGTCTCATTTTTTGTGATCAAGAAGAAAGTCAATAGATGTTTTTGGGAGCTGTGTCAGGTCTACATGTTAACTGGCTAAGAATGGTTTGTTACCAATTAATCAAGTGCTGGATTTGCAAGTTATGGCTACAATTTTGGGCTGCCGGACAGATTCTTCCATCTCTTTGAGCTTACCATTTAGGTGCAAGAGGGGGGCTTGGAAAAAAAAAAACTAGACAAGATGAGGAGATATTTCATTTGGCAATGGACAGAGAATGTGAAGCATTTAGCCTGGTGAAGTGGAGTACTGTCATTTCAAAGAAGGAAGATGGTGGACTAGGTATCAAGAATCTAAGAATGCAAAATAGAAGCATTTTGATGAAATGGCTATGGAGATTTAATGTTGAAGTCGATGGTTTATGGAGGAATATCATAACAGAGAAATATCTGTTTGATGAATATGTGGTGCACTAACTTGACCACCCCCACAAGGAGTTGGTATCTGGACAAAAATATTAGAGCACTATAGCCTCTTTCTCCTCCCAACATTAGTATCAAAATTGGAAATGGAAGAAGGGTGCTAACATGCAAGATATATGGATTGGGCACTCCCCTCTCAAAGAGAAGTTCCCCTCCCTGTTTAATCTAGCAGTGGACATTAACCTCAGTGTAACACAAAGAAAAGAAGGCAATTTTTTGATCATCTTTAGAAGAAACTTAAATGATAGGAAAAAGGGCAGAATTCTGATTTCTTTGGTCTTCTTTCCTCAGTTCTAGATTTAAACATCAGTGAAGATAATTTAATTTGGACAGGGCAGAGAGTGGTTCCAATTCAGTGAAGTCATGCTACTGCATGTTAGTAAAAGAAGACAACCAAGAAACTTATGGCTCATGGAAGAAGGTTTGGAGCTCTAAGGCACCAGCTTAAGTGATGTGCTTTACATGGCTAGTCATCAAAGAAGATTGTGTAACTCAAGACAACTTAAAATTTACACAAGAGAGGCATACAACTAGTCAGTCAATGCTTTCTATGTGGAGGAGAATTTTTTTATTTTTCATTGTCCTTTTACTTCTCAGATTTGGCATATGTTCTTCAATGTTTGAACCTTAAAAAGGTCATTCCCAATTCACCTGCTAATCTGTTTTTATGCTGGTACAAAGAGGGCTTATCTAATTAACTGAAGAAGGCTTGGAACTCCATCTGCATGCATTTAGAGGCAGAGGGAATAGAAGATGTTTTGAAGCAAAAACAACAGCAATATAATGAAAACCAAATCTGAATGTATACTTTCGATTTCTTTTTGGTGTAAAGTGGAATGGATAGATGATGCCAAATCCCTATTGCAGTTCATCGAATCTTTTGTATAGCTTAGTTTTCTGGGGTTCTGGTAGTTTATTTTTCTTCTTCTCTTGTTTTGGATGTAATCACAGTACTTTCCTAGTGATAGTTTTGACATTAATAATACTTACCATTTCAAAAAAGAAAGAAGGGATCCTAAAGCAAAGAATTAATTGTATAAGGTATTAGCAAATTAATATTTAGGAAGCATACAAATAAAGCAAAGTATTATGTCAGAAATTGGACACATACTATGTGAAACGGATAGGATACGAGCAAGCATGATTGATAACCTATCATTAACTCACAAAGCTAAAGATAGAGCAGTAGCTAATAGTTTCCTGTTCTGTAAATGGAAAGTAACCCTCACAGAAATCACTCATTGTCAAAATATTCTGTTAGCTTGAGTACTATACGACATTTATAAATATGTGATTCCTAAAAAAAGCTTTCAAAGACCTTTTTGATATCAACAGAAAATAACTTATACAACAAAGGTAAAACAGAAAGCAGATCCAGGTGCATCACCTGTTTAGCTCATCGTGCAAGTGGAAACAAAAAGTTACAATAGAGGTAGGATTTGGCAAAAAGTAATGGCCATAAGAAACAACAGCTTTGACCGTATGCAGAAAGTATCATGATCCATCTATTCTAATCAGTGGTTCCGGTAATCTATGCAGTTCATCTGAGAAGGGTGAAATAAAATAATTCACTTACCACAAAACACCAGCCTTTAGTAAGTTATCTTGAAATTCAGAGGACACAGAAACATGAGCAATCGTCTGGAGGGAAGCATCAACAGCAGCTGGTACAAGCTCAAGTTCAGTACAATGTACAATATCATCAACTAAGCCAGAAAATTCAAGCATGTCAGATCTGGCACTCTCAAACTGACTCAACACTGAAAAGGTTCTCATCACATTTGTGACAATGACAGTAGATGGTTCACTTGCAGGAGTAGTTGGTTGAACTACACACATACAACGGGACAGAAGATTTGCAAGAAGTTGTATTCCTCCATCCCTTACAAGTTCTTCACCATTTAGTGAAGAAGATGCACACCTGAGACATTAAAAAGCATGAAAATATTTCATATAGCTGAAAGGGGTAATATAGAAAATAAAAATTCAATTATATTCAGAGAACACACGTTAGCCATATCAATTCAGATGCAGCAACAAGAAGAGATGCTCGATCAGAAGAAAGGAAATTGGTGTCGTCTTTATCCACAGTGATTGCATTTAATAACATTGGATAACCAGCATATTTAAATGGCTCCAATACATCTCCATGTCGTCTGTACAAAATACATTGTCCCTTCAATAGAAGCAATAATCTCCAAACCTGTGGACCTTGCAGTCCTTGCATTGTAGCCTGACCAAAGTGTTTAAGAGAGAAGAAAGAAAAGAACATAAGCAAATATACATGTGGATTTAAGGGGCATGGTAAGAACAACAATATTGTCAAAACTAGAAGCAAGAAACAACCAAATCATGAAGGCAGTAAACTCATCTACAAGTTAAATTTTACTCCCTCCAAACATAGAATATCTGCACATACCTTCTTTGGGTTTCCTCAAGAGTGTTCCGTCTTTTTTAAAAAACTGGTAAACTTAAGGATGTTCCACCTTTCTTTACAGGAAAAACCAAATTATGCAGCAGTTCTATCTCGCCCTCAAAATTTACTGAGCAAAAGAATTGAAAGATCAACCTCCTGTATATGGATTATCTATTTGAATTCTTGACTCATTCACATCCTCTGTCGCTAGGAAGTCATCATACAGCTAATAGGTGGAACAAATATTCATAGAGATATCACTTAAAAGTAGAATTGTCACTTAAAAGACTTGATCAGACACTTGGTACGGCGACGAGATGATTTATTGATCACTATGTAGGGATGTATAATAAAAGGCATGACTAGTGAAGAAGGATTACATCAAGGGACTTTTAATCAGGGTTTCATGCATAAGATATGTGCATCGATTCGAGCTCAAATTTCACTTGATAGAATATCCTCAGCGTAGATATGTATGATCTCCATCTCATTAATTATAGTTATATTTTTACAAAATCAAGGTTGGTGATTAGAAGTCTACTGTAACATATGAAACTAGTCATAAAACACCTTTAGATCAGGCCATCCCTACATAACAATCTATATATTATTATTCACCGTAGAACAAAACCTGTGTTTTAAAAAAATAGGTATGGGGTATAACTCAACCTTAAAAGTTAGCTCATGAGGTGAGAAATGTCCAAGAACCTACAAGGAGACAACAACTTATTCGCACAACTAATATGGGAAAATCTACACTGTTGCATGTAGAACAACAGAAGCTATCTCAAAAGATGTCTGATTAAACGTCTTGTACTGAACAAACAAATTATGATCAAGTAAAGAAACAATTCAACCATTCATTGTTTGGATTCCATTTTCTTTATTGAGACCTTTGAAGTCCATTTTCTTGCAGGTTGCAGCCAAACTTCTCAAATCCTTATGACATGTTATTGGGTTGAAAAGAATTCCAACAACAATACGAAAGAATAATCTCAAAATTGTGCGAGAGAATCAACACAAGTAATCAAGAGAACAAACTAAAAAAATTTATCCAGAAAGCTATTAGAAAATTTGCAAGGATGTGGCAAGAACAATGTGGGTCACTATAAAATTCTGGAAATCAACCAATGTGATCTTGATATAGGCCGACCCTTGATATACCAGAGATAATTTGATATTTTTTTTCGGAAATGAGTTAACTGAGTAGGAAGCTCTGACGATAATGGTATTGATTTAGGCACAATACTCACGGAAGCTAAGGAAACCTCAGACATTACACTGTCAAAATATTTCTCAGGGACAGTGCTTTCTCTTAGAACGTTCCCCAGTGATTACACTCACGAAAGCAAGGTGGGGCCATAGCCTGCAGGTCCCAAAATTGGAACCTGACTTTAAAACCATGCAAAGAAAATGGATCTTTGGGTCTAACTCAACCCCAAAAGATAGCTAATGATGTGAGGATTGACAAAGATCATATAAGAAGAAATGGTGGAGCTCCATGATGTAAATTTGGGATCCCAGCCTTTAGTGCTGAAGATTAATACACAAACTGTTACCTTTGTCCAAAAAAAGAAGAAATGGTGGAGATTGGTTCCTGGCTTGTATATGGTGGACAGTTTGGAAAGAAAGAAATTTAAGAATCTTTGAAGGAAGAAGTAGCTCTTTACAGAATTTTAATATGAAGTGCTTTCTTCTTTTACATTTTTGGTGTAAAGATCATTTTATCCTTAGTAAATCTGATAGGTGCTCCGTAACTGTTAGGATTTCAAAATTGAATCTGTGGTCCTATATCCCTGTATTTATGGTTTTGGCACTATCCTAGTGCCTTTTTCTTTAATACTCAAGTTACCGTTCTCAAAAAAATAGTTCATAAAATAGATTAATCACAATTAAGCAGTGTGCTTTACCGGATTTACGCGCTATCTAAAGGAAGTCCCTTCTGTGGAAGGCAAATCCGCTAAAGTGATCAAAATACAGTTATAATGTTATATAAGATATTTAAGGCCCTTATCACCTCTAAAATTCACATAACCAGCAATCTTTGGGGGCAAGGGTAGTAAAGGTTTCACTGTTTCTACCAAATGTATGTATGTTCACGGTTAAGACTTCAAGATTAAACATGATGTCAAAATATTAGAAGGCAAAAGTCACAAGCTTCAACTCCTAGCTCTAGCTTACAAGTGACAAACCATACTCACAATTGCATTAACATACTGAGCCTACTTAAAATGTGTTACCGATAGGGAAATAGAGAAGGAACACACAGCTTATAGAAAAAATGGAATTGGAGATTAAAACTAAAACATATCCAACAATTCCTTGCCTAGGGTCCCACAACCTTTCACTCTCCTGATTTCAAAATTTGAGCTTTCAGAACGAAAAATTGGTTAAATAGAAAATATTAGTCTAAACACTAAACTAGGAGCATACAACTACCTGCAGCCGTTCGTAAGCTTTCTGCACTGCCAGAAACTTTTCCCTCCCCTCGGGATTTTTGTCTGGATGATACTTCATTGCAAGTTTTCGATATTGTCGCTTGAGCTTTTCTTCATCAATGTTCTCAATCTGCTTAGAGATATTAACTGTCTCCTCTGATTGTCTTTTGGGAGCATCATCTCTTGACACCTCATCCAAGGAAATCTCCAATATTTTGCAAGCCTCTTCTTCAGAAAGATCCATGGGTCTCCGAGTTAACTCTTCTCGCCACATAACCAGCAGTGATTGCAAGAATTCGATGTGCTCAACAATTGGCCAATTAGGAAAGCGAACTTCATCACATAAATTACGAAGGTAATAACGGTGGCACCACATCTCATCCCTCAGCTCTGGATATGTCACAGGTGGCATAGGAGCATATTCATACAAACAATGGCAATGTTGTGACAACTTCTGCGTAAAATCACCAAGATGCTGAAGGACCTGCAGAGACAGAGGTAAAGTTTAGCAGCAACTCACAATCTTGGAAAGGTACGGCAAAATCCTGTTGATCTGAACAACCTGACGGATAAGATTCTCAGCTCTCATCTTGTGTGTCCAGATAATCTCAGGAGTGTCAGAATCAGAGACCATTGCAGCTGCAAATGCAGCAGAACTGCTACGTTCCAGAACATAGAGCAAGGACTCAGGTAAAAGCCCACCCAAAACACTGCGTTTTGCCAAAGGCAAAGAAGAGGAGACGGCGGCTTCTTCCCCTCCATGAAATGCTTGATGAACATGTGTCACTGAGAACAGCTGAGCAATTGAGAGGAGATTGGATCCAGGATAAGCTAGAGCAAAGTAAAAGGCTCCAGTGCTATATAATTTTATCATTGCCTTGGAATTCCTAGTAACAATGGCCTTCAACAAAGCAGCAGCACCTTCTACAACACTTGGTTCTCCAGAGAGCATAGCCTATAAATCACAGTTATAAAAGAAGAATCAAATGAGAGGAAGTTAGAGAACATCCCCATGTCACTCATTAAAACTGTGAACTGAACTTGAGACTTAAGAAAACTATCAGAAGTGAATATGAGATAAGAGATATTCTGTCTGGTACAAGCATAAGTGAAGCTTAAAGCCCCTATTTGCATTATTTTAAAAAAAAAAAAATCACATTGAATAGTAATTCAGGTACTAAATACTTTCAATTAGTTAATAATGTTGACTTTCCTAACTTATGTCTTATTTGTTTTATTAAGATTAAGACGTCTGAATCTGAATGCATGTCTAAAATGATTAAGATGTTGTCTCTAGATTTGAACACTAAAAGATTAAGATTGTTTGTTTTTGAACATTTGAATGTGTATAATTCATCATTATATAAGCATAATACATCATTATATAAGCATAATAAATATATAATTCAATTAAAATTATATTTTGGTGTTTATATTAATAAAATATTAGAATTTTTATAATTTAAACAAAACAAAATTATTATGTGATAAAAATTTCATATTTTAAGTTTGATAAAACATTTAAATTATTTTGTGCATACACATATATATTTAAGGCCTCTAATTATAATTTGGCATTAAGCTACTAATATTATTGAGACGAACTTGGCATAAATAAGGATACACATGAAGTATCTAAGCTTTTCTAGAGTAAGCAAGTCAGCAATCTCTCGTCTAACTCAAGAATAAACTTGAATATAGTCAAAGTGTCAATAACACTGATAAATTCTCATTTAGGTTACTCACTAATTTTAATAGATTCTTTATATATACGGCAAAAAAAATTGTAAGAGAAAAATAAAGCGAAAACAAGGCATCAATTTTTATTGCTTTGTATGGTTATTGAGGAGCATAATCTAGAAGAAAAGATCATCAAAAAAACTTAGGAAAAGGGTGAAAAAATAGTAGTAATCTGTATATGAAGCAAAAATATCCAATTTGACTAATGCAACTTAATAAAACTAAACTTGACTTTTGTTATAATTCTCTTAGCCCTTAGTTTGGTCCGTATTAAATTTTATCTTCATCTGAACTTATTATCTTTTGTATTATCACCATCTTTTCCATAATCGCATAAGAAAAAATGTGAAACTTTTTTTATATTTATCCTCTTTTTAATAGGATTCTTAACTAATTTATATTTGTTTGGAGAATAATTTGGGAATAATCAATAGGGTAATAGTGAAAGTAAGGGTGTACCATATCCCAACATGCGATCAACCATCATGCACCAAGAAAATAAAGGAATTGAAAGGAAAAGAGGCTTTACCATTGTAAAGTAACAACAAAAACTTTATTCGTGTAATCTTATTCAATATAACTAGCACAAACTTTGTTTTATCGAATAAGCACCACGAGACTACTAATTTTATAAATAAAACCTAAAATTACAAGCAACATTTTCAGAGTTGTCGCAACTAATACCAAAGATAGTTTGAATATAAAAATTAATAAACAAAGTAACTTATAAAAAGTTTTGAAATCTTACACGTTCAAGAGAAAAAATTCAACAACCCTTTTGAAAGAGAGGGGACACGCTCTTGGAAAGAGGGAGAAAGAGCAGGCGTCCATAGAGAAAAAAAAAATTGTTTGAGCTTTACGGAGAAATAAATAAGCGCTTTGAAAAGAATCTGGATAGAAATAAGACTCGACTGAATCAGATGCTTTCAGACCCATAAAGAGATTTTTTAGGAAAAAAATGCACTTAATGGTCTAATGTCTGAACCATTCAGATTCAGACCTCCATTAAGTGCAAACAAATGAGACATTAGACTGCCTATTCTGCACGAACCAACTCTTTCATTGAGGACACATAGTTCTAGAAGGATCATTTCCTCCACCTTATTCTCGGAAGTGTCAGAAACCCTCGGAAGTTTGACAGCTTGTCATCTCTCTCCGGAGATTTTCATGCATCAAGCTTCTCAACTAGAATCCAACATTTAAAAAACAGCTAATTCTCAATTATTTCTTTCCCCACTCCCATTTCAAGCACTATTTTCAAGTGATTTGAGGAGCATTAAATCTAGAGCCTAGACTGTTCAATTTTATATGCCAATCCTTATTCTGAAAATGCAAGCCCCAGTCAGTTATTTCACTGTGGTATTCCAACTTGGATAGAAGAACATGAATAAATATCGTCTCTGCAAAATCTTTTAAATTGATCATAGGGATACTGAAAAGAGGAAGAAAAAACAATTCAATAGAGCAGCATAGAGTATCAAGAGGGCATTAAGGAATGTTGAATGCCAGTGTCATAGTTGTTATGTAAACAGATATAGAGCTGTTTAAATTGTTTGTTTACACCTTCACATTGACTTTTGATTATTCCAATGGATATTCAAAATCTGCAACCTAAGTTTCTTTATTTCAAAAAAAAATCAAATTATCTATTATCTTATCTATCAAGGAAAAAAGTCTTAAAGAAATAGTATCACCTGTACCTAAACAGACCTTTTCCATAACTTCAGAAATTTTTTTCATACTTCCACTAGAAGAAACCATGTTTAAACAGAATAATAGAATCTTGACTAAAATAATTACCAATTCACACACGCTAACTAATATTGAATAGAAAGAGAAGGGAAGGGTTGATAAATGAAGTAGAAAAAGCAACAGCTAAGCCATCAATGCTTTCAGAATATATTTTAGAGGCTAATTGTTCCTACTAATCCAACTTGTTTAAGACTGAGGCATAGTTGTTATTGTTCTTCCAAGTCCACCCAATATGATGAAACTTCAAAATTTTGGCAAATATAACGGCAATTTTAACCAAGGACTCCTTTACTATAGAAAAGTGCACCATAACAAGTCAAATAATTTAACCTGAGCAATATGCGGAAGGCAACGTGGACTTGATAAAATTCGCTTGACCCTAGGTGTTGGTGTAACTATCTCTCCAGCATCATCTATATCTGAGTGTGCCGCAACCATGCTGTGTAATATGTTCAATGCTACTTCTCCTACCTGGAATGCCATAGCCATTTTGAACAATAACATAGTTAGTGGAATTAGAAGGATGTGACAAACCGTTACCATATTCCCATATCCCAATACACGTACATAGACATATGTTCTTACATGCAAAAAGAAGCTCTGACTGTTTCCTCTTTGATTAGGCAAGTCAAGTCCGAGAAATAACATAGCCAACAGAATACACCTTAAGCTTGTTTTACTGAAAATCTAGCACAAATTTGAGCGAAGAACTAATTCTACGAGCCCCAAACTAATATTCCTCATCCATTTCCAGTCCATAACATAATTTTTTCACTTTCTCAGAATGCAAAGTTCTTCCAAACCCAAGTGAGATGCCTCCATTTTCAGGCTATTACAAATGATCACCAGTTTCTCAGGCAACAGTTCCACTAAAGTACAATAACAACAACAATATACCCACTGAAATCCCACAAGTGGGGTCTGGGGAGGGTAGAGTGTACGCAGACCTTACACTACCTCGTGGAGGTAGACAGACGGTTTCCGAAAGACCATCGGCTCAAATGCAGCAAATCCAAGTACAAAGAAGAAGAAAACAGTGTAGAAAGGAACAAGAACAACAAAATAGTGCAATAACTAAAATACAGTAAACAACTGATGATGCTAGATATCAAAAGCAAGAACTATAATAATTCTGCTAGTACAAAGCAAATCTGTGTGGACCATATATGCGATCACAAGAACACAGCAAGGAAATGCAACAACAACAGCAACATGCGATCACCAAAACACATAAATAGGTGATATCAGATACCAAAAGCCAAAGACTATATAAATAGGCTAATACTACGACCAACACGGTGCTTTATACAACTGCCAAGCCAAATATATGAATAGGATAGTAATACGACAACTCTTTAACCACCTTCTACCTTACCCGCGACCTCCAAACCCTCCTAAAATATACATCACAATCTTGATTAATATTACAGAAGCAAGTTAGCATCTACTAACTTCAAAACAACAAAAGATATCAAAATAAAAAAGAATCCGTTTTCAACTTCACGACCACTCAGTTCAAGTGTTACCAAATTTTAAAGTTCTTTTAAAATCTATTCACTGTCAAAATGGGACGTGGGAAATTGAAAAACAAGTTTTTAACCATATCAAAATGAAAGTAGTGCAATACCTGGGTTGGAGTGAGAACAGGAACTCGGACAGCCAAAGCCCACCTGAGCTCACGAATATCTCGCAACTTCTTCCAATCTGGCATCCCAGTAGCCCAACATCTGGTGGTCCAATCTATTTCCTTTTTTGACCAGAGTCTCCTAATAGCGTCCTTCTCCACTGGTCCAGCTTGCAGACCATCCTTGTCAAGAAACATCCACTCCTTCAAGGGTTCAATAAATGCAGTAGCAGCAATCAAATTCGACTGCAGAGGTATAGCTGTTCGTTCTGAAGTTTCATGAACTACTGTTAGTAGGTCAACAGCCAGTACACAGCCTCCAACCAAGACACATGCCTCTACATTAGTCAAAACCTTCATCAAAACCTGCGCAAGTTGGGAAATATTGAAAAAGAATATATAGCACGCTCAAAGTTAAACTCTTGCCAAAAAATATTTTGATCAGACATGAAGGTGAAAAATTAACTAGTGCTTGTGTGATTATTAGAACCATATAGACTCTCTCTCCACAACTAAATAGTTTTCCAAGTAACAACAGTTCAGGAGCCAATTCATTATAATTCCTGAAGCGTGGTAACCCTTACAAAAAACTACTCCCAATAGATAAAGATGGCCTCACTTTTCACTACACATATCATCTGACAACAGCTAAGAAAGCATACATTTGTTTGGATTGGATTAAATCCATTTTCAAATACAAAGCGTATTTAAGGAACAGTTATTACATGAGATCAGAGGAACACATTATATTCTTCAGCATCAAAAATTAGTGTAGAAAGTGACTCTGCTTTGCTCTCCCACGGAAGAAGTGTTTCTTTTTATATCCAGAGATATGAATTTCAAAAGTGCTATTGAGTTATTTGTTATTTACATACTGAATAAGTATTTCAACTGGATCGCCTAATACATCTGTATGAGATTATACAATTGTATACATCTATGGCAATTACAGATTTTGTTTACTTCATAAACAAAATTTACTGCTTTTTTTTCTACAAATGAAGGTAGATTTGTTCTTCTAATATACGTAGGTTCCGAATACAAAACTTAGGAAACACCAAAACCAAAAATTGCCTTAAATTACTAATATACACGTAAAAGGTTTATTATATAAAAAATATTTAAGAGATTCATACAACACTACTATCATGAATTTATTTTTTGTTACAACAAGTTTTATTAAAGCAAGGCACATCACTTTAATATTTCTTTCAATTTAGCTGCTCTTGTCAAGATATTTGTTAATATACAAATTCTATTCACCACTCCATCTTATATAATTATTAGATAGGTTATCGCACATATGTTTTGCATGTATTATTCATACGAGAAACAAAAAAGGTAACCAAGCACCCAAGTAATTATGCATCTTACACAGATTATTTTCTCATAAAATGAAACCAAAAAAACCCTAAAATCTAAAATGTTTGCCATCTTTTACTCATCAAAGTGAAGCAATGATCAAGTAAAGGAGGCATAGCATTTCCACCTAAGCAGCTATTTTAGAGCCACCACCTCTGACGTAACATGTTCAAGGAAAACAATTTGTTGCCAGACTAGATTTTAGGGTTTCATCAAAACAAAAATAACATTCATTATTTGCACCTCATCTTATCTACAATGCATAACACAACTATTGGCAACCACAAATATGAGAAAGCACCAAAACAAAGCAGAAACTAGAATGAACTTGTATCCAAACACTAAAGACCTTAAACCTGAGATATCTACGAATAGAGATTAGAAGAAAAACTAAAATTTAGGATGCCATCATAATGCATCAAATGGGCCTTCTTACAAGCAAGCTTCTCATTCTGAGATATAAGCCATGCTTTAGCAGGACAGTTACCAGAACATCAAAGTGACAAGGAATGGTTCCATAACAAACATGTCTACTTTCAAATAAAGCAGAAAAGCCACGGGAATTGGGAAATGCCAAAGCATAAGAGGAACTGCAGATGAAAGACTCCTAACTGAGGCAGATAGGAAGCAAAGGCATATTTGGTGCGCGCGCGCGCGCACACACACACACACACATATATATATATATTGCAAGTCAATTTACAATTTTGTCCATTATTTGAAACTCCAACTTGAAATAGAGAATTTGAAACTAAATAACTTGTTTGAGTGTTTCAAATGAATAATGGTTTCCACTTCTAAAACTTCTAACTTCTTTTTCAAATGAAATTCATGTCCACACACAATTTCAGCTTCCAAATTCTCTTTTTCAACTTCAACTTCAAATAGTCATTTTTTCAACTAGACCAAATTTTTCGAAAAAAGAACAGTAGATTATGTAACAAGAACGTAAATCTTCATCATTCGAGTGAATCAAGGTATCCGACAAATTCTCCCATTAAAATGGGTCTTGAAGATTCTTTATATCTTTTGTTACTAGGACCCATAATAAGTCCAACAAACCTAGTTTTCTGTTTTCCTTTTTACTCCTTATACATGGAAGAAGTACCTTCTTTGTTTTCCATGGACAGGTGGTGTTAGTTAAAGATCAAAAAGCATGTGCTGTTTTTTGTACACCTTAAACTTAGATGAACCAATCGTCTTTTCCTTTTCTGGACATGTGATGTTATTTAAAGACAATCATTAAATAGAAACACAATAATAAAATAAATGAGATGCACCTTTAGAAGAAGAAGAAGACGGTGCCGTAAAGCTCTATCATCAGTCCGGTCCAAGAGAACTGTAATGTGCGCTGTGCCTTCAAATGAGCCAACTGTGTTGAAGTGTTGTTCATAAACAATTGCCATGGCCCGTGCACAGAGCTCCCTGACAGAGGAGCCTCCCCCTCCTCCAAAACCATCTAATCTTCCCATATCACACCAATCATCAGAAGCACCCAATTTATCAGGAATAGCACCATCCACAGTAAGCCCAGTGTCAGCATCACATAAAAACCGGTGATACAGTGCTCTGAAAAAAGCAACAGGGTCACGCAGAGGAAAATCTTGTGCCCTCCCACTTGTGCCACTCTCAAGAAGTAAACGCAAATAGTATTGACCTACACAAACTTCTTTTGATAAGCTAGGATATCTAACAGAAAACTCTCTGTAGTTCCACGATATTTGAGGCACACTATCTTGGTCGGTTATTGAGTCTCTATTTGCACCTCCAGGGGCAATATCTTCGGAGCGTTCTTTTTCAACATCGAGATTATGAACTTCAGCCTGCAATGACTCTCGCAATTCCTGCCGGGTCCGCTCATTCCAAATTAAGTCAGCGCGATTATGGTCAAAACTGAAAGCTCGCCAGAATTCTGGCCAATTCAGTAACAACCTTCCACATCCCACAGGTGCATCTTCAACCACTACCTGTGCAGGGGCTGGAAGGCCTGTATCCTGGGAAATTGCAGTAACATCAGAATCCACAGCATTTGCAGCGTTTGATTCAACCAAGTAATGTGTACTTGTTGAAGGACCGTCAGGAGCAGGAATGGTTGACGACTGATCGGTTTGAGGAGCAGCAGCAGCAGACAGCTCACCTTGGAAGCATTCACCTGCATTGCCAGATGAAGAGTGCATGGCTGGCACCTGTCCAGAGATTGAATCAACAGCAGCCCTTTGATAACCATCAGAAGTTCTGAAAGGGACAGAATTTACAGGAGCTTGCTCACTAACTTCATAGTTAGTAGCAGAAGGCAAAGATTGCCCTTGAGATGCAATCTCTTTCCCAGGATGAATCCTCCTTTGCTGAAGTAACCGTCTGCGTTGTCTACTCAGCAATGAATTTTCCTGGTCAGATACACCTTCAACTGGAACCCCATTGGATCTAGTGTGCAAATAAGCAACAAGTCCTGGAGGCAGAATTCTAGATAACAGATCAAGAGCAGGTTGATAAGAGTCGGCCCAAAGAGCCACAAGTTGCCTGCTAACTTCACGTCGCTCACCAGAAGGAAGGTATAGTGCATGCAACAAATGACGCAGTAGTGCACCATCTCGCAAAGCAGCGTCACGCATTGATTCTGCTGCAACTGCATCTTCTTCAGCAATTGTTCGCATAATGACGGCTACTGTTTCTCGCACACTTTCGGCAGGATGTCCAAACAATGCAAACAGCTGGCGGCGCAAGCCAGCTACTAGACGTAGTAACTCCACAAACACTGTATACTGGGTTGTTTCTCCATGTGGTTCACATACCATTGCCTCAAGAACCTCAACAATAGACATTGACAATAGTGGTGACACTGATACAGGCCTTAACCGATTTACCAGAATTATAAGATTACTTTGTTGAGCAAACAGCACAGACTTGGTATGCATTATTGTTGCATGCCATTCCCCTTTTGTATCTGTATGCATGTTAGTTTCCCCTGGACCACCACCAATAAGTACCGCCACAAGGCCTGCAGTTTCACCAGCTACTCCTTCAGACCCATTTCTAAGTAGACCCATTATACGACCAACAGCAGCAGGAAAAGACATCACATGAGAAGCAGCACTTCTTGATGAAAGCAGCCTACGCAAACAAGCAATGAAACCCATCACTGTAGCAGCGGCTTTAGGAGAGGGTGGAGGCAGTGATGGTGACTCTGGTGGGAGATTGGGAGCAGCCGGAAGCATTGTAATCAAAGCCATTAGCGTCACCTCCGGTACTTCAATACCAGAAGGTACTCCACCATATGGAATACATGCATTAAATTCTCGTATCCTGCGCCATAGTTTTGCTCTTGATCCAGGAATAGATCCTCCCTCGGCCACAGCATCTTTAGCAGCTGCTGCCATGTGTTTTAAATGCAAAGTTGCAGTTTCCAAGTCAGTAACAGGTTGTTGTGAAGCAGAAAATTTTAAGTGGAATCTGCCACATGGTGGATCAATTCGATGACCAGGCATTGTTAGCCTTGGTAGCACCGGGACTGGACACTGGCGCTACACAAAATAAACAAGATGTGTAAGGCGATATGACTTGAGCAAATCCATGTATTCAATGATGTCTAAACATGTGAGAATGCATTCAATCCAACCCCTTGGAAAGGCTTAAAAAACTATTAATGACCAAGAAGAGCATGTCCACTTAGGCCTCATTTGTTTTCATTAAGATTAAAGCATTTGAATCTAAATGCACATCTGATTAAGATTTGATTACTGATAGTTAAGACTATTTGTTTCCTCAACATATGAATGTATTAAATTTGTCTTTGTTTATATAATAATAAATAAATATTTAAATAAGACACTAAATTGATCTAATATTATATCAAAAAAAAATTAAAATTTTATATGGCAATTGGTACTAGTGATGACTAACGATGGTGATTGGGTGTATCGATTTGGGATGGTATTCACTGATGTTGGTGGTTGTGGGTATTATCTTATTGTATAGTGGTAGTGATTAACCATGGTTATTGGTGATGACGGCTAATAATTAGGAGTGAGATATATTGATAGCTAATGACGATGGTAAATGATAATGGTTATTAGAGATATATAATGTTGACTAATGGTGATAATTATCGGTGGTGATTAGCGGATATAATAATGGTTGGGGGTGATGACTGCAAATGATGGCTAATGGTGATGACAATTGATTTTGTTGATTGGTGGTTGTGGATGGTAGGTGGTGGTGATCGGTGGAGGTAGTGGCTGATATGGTGGTTATAGGTGGTGGGTGAAAGTAGATAGAGAAGCGGTGACCTATCATCTTCGCACAAATTCTTAAATAGACATCTTAATGATATTAAAACTTTGTTATAGATCTTAATCATTCAGATCTATGTAGACCCATTAAGTAGTTGTAAAATAAGACAAATAAATGCACTTAATGATTAAGATCTGAATAGTTACGATTCAGACTTTGAAAACAGACTTAATGACTGAGATCTGAATGATTAAGATTAAGACCTTCATTAGGTACAAACAAAAGAGCCCTTACTTCTGTTTGCAAAACATCACGAACTGCTGCAAGTAAGTTATCACGAGACGTGCTAGCATATACCTGAAGAAAAAAGGAACATAAGGCAAAAAGTCTAACCAACACAGGTAAATAAACAAATTTGACATCTGGCAAAGCCACAAAGGCACACATGAATTGGGCATCCATCATTAAATTCAATAGCAAACATTTGGGGCTCCTCAGCAAATCGAACAAGGGCACCAACGGCAGATAGAGGACGCACAACAACTGCCTGCAAACATTTGTTAGAAAGTATTAATAGCATTTCTATAAAATCAAACAAAAGGAGCATCATAACAGATTCCTAAAGTAGGAGATCAAGGAGGACCAAAATTGTCACCTCTACCTAGTGCTAGGTTGGGGAACAAGGTAAATGTAACTAAGTGACAAGTCTGCAGTAATAGCTCAAAAGCTATTGCCCATATTGCTCAGTACTTTAGGTCATCATTTTCATGGATAACACACACCTCTCAGACACGCCAAAGAATTATAAATAATTCAGCAGTACAAATAATGAGATCACTTGAGTGTAGATGTATTGCTAAAGTAGAACATTTTATTTTATTTTTTTCTTCTTATGATGAGAAAGGTAATGGTTTTATTAACTAGTAGCAAAAAGTACAAGAGGAGAAGAAATTTCCATCGAAGACTTAATGGAGTACGAGACATAAAACATAGCGTCAATATCCCATAAAGATGCTTGCTCTACACCATAAATAAAGGTTCTTCGAACATCTGATTTGACATGTAAGATAATGTCTCTCCTATCATTAGGACCTCTGTTGTTTCTCTTCAGCCATATGTTCCAGAAAATGCAAGAAGGAATTGCCTCCCAATACTGTCTACTGTACTTATAGGAGTACTGTTCATACCATAGTAACTATAAAAATTGCTTTAGTAATGACTTTATTAATGAGTACCAAAATTACAAGAGAGGGAGATGTTTTCATCTAAAGGTTAAGGAGTACAAGAGATTAGACAAAGAGTCACGATACAGATTAAAAGCTAGTTCTTCACCATAAATAAAGGCTCTTCAAACATCTAGATTTGACATATAAGATAATGTCTATCCTATCATTAAGTAATAAGACATCTATTGTTTCTCTCCTGCGGCTTCCATATGTTCCAGAAAATGCAAGTAGGAATTGCGTTCCAACATTGTCTACTGTACTTAGAGTAGTACTATTCATTACATAGTAACTTCAAAAAATTAAAATGTTTTTTGCTTTTTCAGCCAGATGATTAGTGGGAACAGAAATTATATCTTAAAATTTTAACTTTTATACAGAATGAGTTAACCACAGATATATACTTATTTTTTGAAGTTGTTGTGAGAGGACAAGAGTTTGAGAGAGAACTCAGGTTGATTATTCTCACAAGCTATTGGGGTTTAAATAGCTAAAGTATAAATGTCCTAAAAAGGAAAGGAAATCAATACATAATCAATACCTAATTAAGATAGAAGTAAATCTAGGAGTAAAAATCTAGTTGTAAATCTAGGAGTAAAAAGTTAGTTGTAAATCTAGGAGTAAATCAAGCTACCTACTATACTTACACATATGCTATAGAATATTCCTAAGATTCTAACATCGGTAAAATTGAACAACATATATATACTTAATCTTTCATGTGCTATGTATACCCTATTTTAAGAATGATCTAATGAGCTAGCCAATAATAGGACAAGGTTTTATTTGCTGAAGAGATACTTATTTTAACAGGTGAGAATAGAATGGGAGCACCCAAGGGTGTGGCCTAGTGGTCAATGAAGTGGTTGAGAACCCTGAAATCTCAGGTTCAAAACACAGTGGAGACGATTAACATTAGGTGATTCTTCCCATATGTCCTAGCCTAGGTGGACAGAGTTACTTGGTACTTGTTGCCGGTGGGAGGTGGCAGGTACCCCGTGGAATTAGTCGAGGTACACCAAAGTTGGTCCAGACACCAGTCATAAAAAAAAACATGGGAATCAACAAATCTAGAGAGTAGAGGTTTCTAAATTAAGGAGAAGTAAACAGAATATTTACACATCAAGTTTCCCCACAAGGGAGAATGGATGGATTAGAGGCTTCTGTGCTAACAGAAATATGGGCAATGCTATGGAGATATCTCATCTACTTTATGCAAACGATTCCCTAGTTTTTGGTGAAGCTTAAGTAACACAAATAAGGCATTTGAGAGCTATCCTAAACAATTTTGAAGGCGTTTCAGGGCACTCCATGTTGACTGGCAGAAAAGTTGTCTCTACCCAATCAACCAAGTGCCTAATATGCAAATCCTAGCAGAGAACCTAGGTGTCAAGTGGCTTCCCTACCGACTAAATACCTAGGTATGCCTCTTGGAGTAAAGAACAAGGAGCTGCAAGCATAGAATGAGATTTAGCAAAGAAGTGAGAGGAAACTACCAAGATGGAAAAGTCAATATCTGTCTTTGGGCGGTAGACTAACTCTTATAAAATCAGTCATGGATGGCCAACCTACCTATATGATGAGTTTGTTCCTTCTACCAGTCAGCATAATGAAAAAATTTAACAAGGCAAGAACAGTATTACTATAGCAGGGAAACAAAGAGAGGAAGGGGTACAATCTAGTCAAATGAGATAAGGTGATCCTTAGCAAAGAGTAGGGTGATCTAGGCATAAAGAAGCTCATGCACACAATGAAAATTTACTGAAGAAATGGTTGTGGAGATTTTGTTGTGAAGATATGGCACTTTGGAGGAGATTCATTTCACAGAAATATGGGCTCCTGAATAGCTGGATTATTGAGGAGGTGACTGGTATACTTGGGTGTTCTGTGTGGCAAACAATTAGAAGATCGTGGCTCTCTTTCAGTAATAATCTGAAGTACAAAATTGGTAATGGGGAAAAGACTAATTTCTAGAATGAATTGTAGATTGGTTGTGGAGATTTTGTGGTGAAGATATGGCACTTTGGAGGAGCTTCATTTCATAGAAATATGGGCTCCTGAATAGCTGGATTACTGAGGAGGTGACTGGTACACTTGCGTGTTCTGTGTGGAAAACAATTAGAAGACTGTGGCTCTCTTGGCTCTCTTTCAGTAATAATCTGAAGTACAAAATTGGTAATGGGTGTGAGAAATATAGGAAAAGAATATTATTGAATTGTTGTTGTGTCTACATTATTACATTGAGACCCTATTTATAGACACTAGAATACAATCCTTTACCAAGTAGGATACTATTTACTATTCCTATTCCTATTTGTATTCATATTCCTATTCTAAATAGAATTGTATAAACCTATTCCTATTCTAATAGGATTGTGTAAACGAATTCCTATTCTAATAGGATTGTATAAACCTATTCATATTCTAACAATGGGGAAAAGACTAATTTCTAAAATGAATTGTGGATTGGGGAAGAAAATTGGTAATGGGTAAAAGACTAATTTCTAGACTAATTGAGCATCAACCATCTCCCATTGTGCTTTGGCTTAATCATTTGCCTCACTAGCCTTTGCCTTTTCATCTACCACACAAGAATTGTTGTTTAAGTGATGTTGAACGCCTTGGCCCTTGCACCATAACTCAACCGAAGAAGCCCAAGCTAAATAGTTTGAGCTTCCCATAAATGGTTTTGTAGTGATCATAGCACTTGAACTTCCTATATTCTTGGAGCAAAAAGTATGAATCCCGAACGACATATTGTGAAATTAGAATATTCTCACAAAAAAAAATAAGAAGAAGAATTTTGTGGCCAGAATCTGATTGTTGGAATGGCTAACTGCCGGAACTGGAACTGTTGGAAATAGATCTTACTGCCCGAAAAAAAGATTTGATCACCAAAAACTGATCTGGAACTGTTGGAAATAGATCTGACTGCCGGAAAAAGAGATCTGATCACCAAAAGCTGATCGGAATCAGGAAAAAATTATATGGTCAGCCTAGGAATTAGGAGGCGACCCCACTGGAAAAAAAATTTCTGAAAAACACAGCCAGAAAATTTTATCTTCTCGGGCAGCAATTTAGGTCAACGGAAAATTGCACAATGACGGTTGATTTAATTTTCTCACCATTGCTCTGATAGCATGTGAGAAATACAGGAGAAATATATTATTGAAACTGTGTATCTACATTATTACATTGAGACCCTATTTATAGACACTACATTGGACTCCTTTTCAAATTAGGATTCTTATTCCTGTGACGCCTTTTCCAATTAGGATTCCTATTCTTATTCCTATTCTAAGTAGGATTTATATATTTATTCCTATTCTAACAATCTTATACTAATTGTTGTCCCACATTTCTTTGAAATAGGGATCTAGAGCACTTTTGATCTAAGTTCTTGAATTGACTCTATTAGTATCATAATTAGTTTTAATCCGCTAATTTTGAATAAGATTAATTAGGATTCTTAGCAATTTTCTTGAAATTTGGGGATTTTATTCTCGAATTTCACATGCCTTCCAATTTTTGTCTTTAATCTTAGTAATTTTGCTTCCGCATTATTGTCTTGTTTATTCTAGTAACCCGATGTTTATCACCCTATCACCATCAACTTCTCCCCCATCTCCTAAGTACCAACAATAGTTAAGCCCCCCCAATTGATCCTCGGAAGGTCATATAGGGCCCTCTTCTTCCTCTTCCTCTTCCTCTTCCTCTTCCTCTTCCTCTTCCTCTTCCTCTTCCTCTCTAAATCCATTGCCAAGAGCTTATGTTGAGTTGTGACTTGTGAGATAATCACTTGAGATAACTCTACAGTCCATACAAAGACTTTTATCACACTTCTTAAGAGTAAGTGATCTATTTGAGTCTTAGCCACTATACTATGGAAGGTCACCAAGTGATCCTCCTTCGGGAAACTCGAATTAGCTATCATCAAATTAAAAGCTTTGGAGAAGACAAAAGGTAGAGCTCTCCTTCATTTCTATCCTTAAAAGTTAAAACCAAAACCACCATGTACATCATCATAACCCCTTGAAGTTGTCTTAATGTGGCCATTGAAATCTCTTCCAATGAATAGCTTCTCGGTGTTCAAGATACTCCTCACAACCTCATCCAAATTCTTTCAAAACCACTTATTAACCTCTTCATCCAAGTCAGCTTACATTCAAGGTAGTCCTCACATCAATGGCTTAATCCCCATCTTCCCATTATTCACCCTCCAAGCCTCTACCACTAGCTCCCTAAGAGTCCTATCTACTAAGATGAGTATTCCATTCACCAATTTGGTCTCGAGAATACAAGCTATATTTATCTTCCTCTTTTTGAGAATCTTCAAGAACTGAATAGACTTCCCCATTAAAGTCCCTATGTTCCAAGACCCAAATCTCAACCTATCGGCTTTAGAGCTGTCAAAAAGGGCCGGCCCAAGCCTCGTGGGCCAAGGTATTTGAAGGGCTAGGGCGGGCCAGCCCTTCATTTGGAAGGGCCTGAAAATGTTCAACCCAACCCAACCCTAGAAGGGCCGAGGGCTGGGGCGGGCTAGCCCTTCTTCTTTTCTTTTTTCTTTTTTTTTCTTTTCAAACTTATAATTCTATAACATCAAGAAAATAAGAAGATTTTCAAAGCAAATATGGCAAACAATGGTCTTGTTTCAATAACACTAGCAAAAAATCTAGTGTAATTAGTATGTATCTCACATATTAGATACGCGAGATAAGAGAGGGACAAACAAGATGGGGGAGGGAGGCGAGGGCGCGATATTTGTCTATGTATCCTAGATACATGTAAATCTACTTGGATATAATGTATCTAGAATAAATTAACTTAATCCAAAATCTAGTAAGATTCATAATATTACAACCTAGCGTGTATTTAAGTAATTAGATTATATACTAGTGAGATTATTGTAAGTTACCCTTAAATAAAAAGTTTTGGCCCCTGGGCCAACCCCGACCCGCCCTGATCAAGCCTCAAGGGCCAAGGGCTTATAAGGGTGGGGCTTATAAGCCCTAATTTTAAATGGGCTTGAAAAATTCTATCCCAACCCTACCCCAATAACGGGTTGAGTTAGGCTGGCCCAATGGACTAAGCCCGTTTTGACGGCTCCCTTGTCACCCTTGACCCTGCACCTAACCCCTCCCCCCCGTCACAATAATCTATAAACTACTACAATGAAGAGTTTATTAGCACGGGGACAACAAAGAGTTCGACAAAATGGAAGAGCACTACCTATGAAAACATGTGCAACTTATTTAACAAAAAAAAAAGCAGGTGAATAGAAGATATCAATAAAATAATGTCACTAAAACACATTTGTGACAATCTAAGGTTTATTAAAAGTAACACTAAAAACGGCAAGAAATCTAAAATTTATAGCACAACTTAAGGCAAGAATCAAGAATAAAGACAAGCAAGCAACCCTAACGTAAAAATAGCAAATTGAATAATTTCACAAAAGGAAATACGAAGAAAGCAAAGCAAGCTGCTTATAAAGTACTTGCACATGATTTTTCTTTTGATAATTGTGGCATCCGGGCTAGCTTGCACGCACCTCAACTAATTCAAAGGAATACCCGTCACCTCCCATTAGCAACAAGTACTATGTAACTCTATCTATCGAGATTGGAATAGATGGAAAGAAATCACCTAATATTCTTTTGTCTCTACTAGGATCCATATGATATATTTTGGAAGAGTACTTTCCAGATTGACTCTCACCACTACATCCTAGGGCGATCAATATTGAGTACTCATTGTACTCACCCCCTTCCTTTCCTGCCATATTTGGATCAGAGCACCAGTAAAGCCTATGAGTGAGAGCTTCACGATATTCGAATAATGAGTCATCAACCTTGTTCACGATAGCTAAGGCTTTTTTGTTCTATTGTCTCATACTCGGAGAGTAAATGCATCGTCTTTGATATAGTATGTACTTTTTTATTTTTAGTAGCTCATAACTAATCATTACCATGTCCTTGGGGTTATACATAAACTTTTGCAATTGTATCAGATAATGATTTTCATTATCTATTTAATTTCCCTGATACACCCTTATTAACTTTAATTGGCAATGTGAACATTGTTTTAACTATTTGGTTATCACACTTTAGGAAATTGAATCGTGACACGAATGCAAATTTGGTTTAGCTATGCCCATAGTCCAAATACATTGATTCATAGGTGCATCAATGTAATATTGAAGATGAAAAAAGGAGACAATGAAAACTTAAATCAGATGGAGGAAAGTTGTCTCTAAAACAGTAGTCTCTTAAAATCAAAGTAAATTTAGTTAAAATCATAATACATTAATAGCAACAACAACATACCTAATGTAATCTCACAAGTGGGGACCGGGATTATACATAAACTTCTGCAATTGTATCAGATAATGATTTTCATTATCGATTTAATTTCGTGATACACCCTTATTAACTTTAATTGGCAATGTGAACATTGTTTTAACTATTTGGTTATCACACTTTAGGAAATTGAATCGTGACACAAATGCAAATTTGGTTTAGCTATGTCCTACATAGTCCAAATACACTGATTCATAGGTGCATCAATGTAATATTGAAGATGAAAAAAGGAGACAATGAAAACTTAAATCAAATGGAAGAAAGTTGTCTCTAAAACAGTAGTCTCTTAAAATCAAAGTAAATTTAGTTAAAATCATAATACATTAATAGCAACAACAACAACAACATACCTAGTGTAATCTCACAAGTGGGGACCGGAAAGAGTGGTGCGTACGCGGCCTTACCCCTACCTTGTGAAGGTAGAGAGATTGTTTCCGATAGACAATACTGAAAGAAAAGTATTCATACAAATGACCCCAACTAACTGTGATAAATACTTGTATTTGTTTTTTCAGCAGTCTTTTATTCTACTAAGTGACGTGTATGTCCTGTGTTTGGATTAGTTTGCATTTAGAGAAGAACCTCTTAACCTTACAAAACATCATGTCTTACCTTAAAATACATTATTTAGTACTGAAATAAAAGACCTAAACAAAGCGAAATAGGCACTGAGGATTAGTAAAGCTAAAACCAAGTACGGGATTGATATTAGTTGATTGATATGTCAGTTGTGTTGCCTTCTCTAAGTATGCTACTGGACCACACAAGGCGCAAACTTTTCAAATGATAGATACGTCTTATTCTCTTGCTAGGAGGGGAAGATCTGAAGGGATTAAGAATAAAGATTTGTATGAGAAAAGGAGAAGAGTCTCAAACATAAAATTCCTGGAAAAAGAAACAAACAAGAGAATATACAGCTTACTTCATAGTTCTCAGGTCGTCTTTCCACAAGTGAGCCCTTTGTGAGAATGAGTTGACGAGATACCGCATCACCATGTTCTCCGAGACCCCCTTTTGGGCCAATAGACAAACTTACTCCTGGAGTATTCAGAGTCCCCCGAGCAGCAGAGCGCAATCTTGTTACTAACCAAGCTCCACAAGGAGTTTCATCTGCCCCAACAGCCTCTTTAGCTGAATTTGACATTGATGTAGTCAAACAAGTAGGATGACATTCTGTAAGTACCAAGGATTTCACAAGAAGAAAGTGAGAGTAAATGTATAGTTATTCTCTCCAGAGATACCTCTCCTATTTATGTACTCAGATACAGCCAGCGCATGAGAACTGTCAACAGTTAATCCCACACCCACCATGGATGTCGCAGTTTTAGTCTGATCAAAATATTTAGCAAATTAAACATCACAAAAGTATGACTAGAGCATGAAAATGACTCATGGTTCAAAAAGTAAAGTTTCATTGGATGAGAATCAGCCAGAAGTTAGTTACTTGAGAGCAATGCAAGGACATCTTTATTACCAGATTTGATATGATGGCAGCATTTGTAGTTCCCGAAGTAGCTTGGAAAGCTTTAGATTTTCTTCCATAGAGCGAGCAAAGAACAAAACCTCCGTGATCTGTATTTTTCTTACCATAAGGGTCAGATAGTAGGATAATTGCGGGAGAACCCATATCTCTGAAGTCCAAGCACCAACGAAGTTCTCCAGTTTTTAGTTCAATAAGCTCAACTCCTATATAAGTAATTTTCAACTTCTGCACCCCCGAAGAGGAAAAGGAAAATTATCATGTTCGCTTTCTGTACCAGGGCAGGGATTTGGAAAAAAAGAGGAAAACCAAGAGAAATACAACCAGTGCAGTCACCATCATACAAAGATTTCAGTATTAGTGTATGCATAACTTAACTCATCAAGTTGACACTGAGAAAGCAATAGACAGTAGGAAAGCAGATCATAAATCAATACTGCCAAAGCATAGAGAGAATTAAGCAGCGATGGCCGAAAAACCCTAATCCTCTCTTTTTTTTTAATCCTCTCGGTAGGTGTATATATCAAGATAAGGCTATTAACAGCCGAGAGCAGAGAGCAGGACTCAAAATACTGTTGAAAACGAAAGCACAAAACCACCTGCCACTTATTCCTTACAACATGATTGAAGAGAAAGCTAATAGCATATATTCTGTCACTAATGCCTCAAGCATGGATTTTTTGGAGATGAGCCAATTCTTGAAACATCAAAACAAAAAGAAAATTAAAGATTATCATTTACACTTTGTCAATGGACAAGCCTTTGGAATTGTAGGCAATTCACAAAATAATTTTGTCAAGTACAACTTCAAAGCATTCTGCAACATTATAACATACAGCCAACAGCGATTATAAGCAGAAGATTAAGTCCCCCTACTCATTAGAAAATACAAATGTGTTACACATTCAGGTAACAGACACCTGAGAGGCTGAGACTTCAAGTAAATCTAGAATGTATCACCAACTGGGATTAGGGATGGCAATGGAGCGGGCGGGGAGGTTGCGGGGCAAACCCGCATAAACCCGCGAAGATTTCAACCCGCTCCACTCCGCCCCGCATAGCACAAAATTCTGTTTTCAGCCCGCCCCGCTCTGCCCTACATAGACCCACCCCGCTCCACCCCAAAATAAAATTTTTAAGAAAAAAACTGAGTTTGACACATTAATAAAATTCATCAAATTAAAAACCAACGCATAGTATTTATTTTATTGAAATATTTTCAAAGATTATGACACAGTAGCATACGATTGAATAATTTTACTAAAACGTAATAAATATGTTATATACAGTACCTACAATATCCCCAACTTATAAGAATTGGAAAAGTCCAAAACAGGGACAATTAAATTGGAGACCAAAATGTGATGCCATTTCAGTGATTATAAAATAAAGAGTTATGAATATTATAAGAGAATTTTTTAAAAAAAATGATGAATATTACAAGTGCATAAATTAAGATAAAATTGAATGAAGAGTATACATAATACGATTGAAGAATTTCTTTTGGAAAAGATTAGAGTGAAGAAAGAAGGACATGGAAAGGGTACTGTTGAAATGTCTTCTAGCATATTCAAATTGTTCATGTTTAGTAAAAGTAGTAAAGTAGAACTAACCCACACCCGCCCCGCACCCGCATGAAATCCCTCAAAAAAATTTCAACCCGCTCCACCCCGCACCCACCCGCCCCATTGCCATCCCTAACTGGGATGGAAAATGGGACATAATATATCTTCACTAGCAGATGTTTTATATGATCTACAACAAGTGTTCCAGTAATCAGTGGATTTTGCCATAACCAAAAGAAACAAAAAAAAGAGAAGGAAAAGAGACGCACAGAGCAAAAAGTTTTGAAGACTACAATCAATTATAGAAAGTGACAACGTCCTATAGTTTAATGGGATTGATCTGTAAGCTTGAAGCAAGATATCTTCTTTGTACAAGAAAGCAAATTGGTGCTTGCATCCTAGGATATTTTGATTTTGCCCAAGCATAGTCCATCTCATCATAATCCAAACAGTTACCAACTTAAATTCCCATTATAGTAGAAGTAATTTTTTTTGTTGAATAACCATGGTGTCTGATCTGGCATGTGAGCATCACGACTAATCCACAAGTACCTACTACTTCGCACCAGTACAGGTATCATAGGCAAGGCATGAACAGGTGGGGAGAGATCACCTAGTGTTTTTTGCCTGTCTTAGGAATAGAATTGAGACCTCATGATTCTCAACCCACTTCATTGACCACTAGGCCGCACCTTTGGTTTGCTAGTAATAATTGTTGTCCAAGTTGATAAATGCTAGTGGATTGAAATAAGCCTATATTAAGATAGATTTACAATTTCTTAAGCTCAGCTATGCATCATAATCATTTCAGGCCAGTGCTGTTCTCAACTAAATTCAAGTACCTTAGTCTACCTTCCTGGTTCAGTCCAAGATATAAGCACTATTAGGGGCACATCAATTCATCAGATATTGTCGCAAAAACAGTAAAATCAATTATTTGTTGCACAATTTTTAAGAAATATACTAGAACTAATTAATTTAGAGCCTGTTTGGATTGACTTAAAAGTTGGTCAAACTTATTTTTAAGTCATTTTTAGCTTTTGGAGTGTTTAGCAAAATTAAAAATAACTTAAAATAAGTTTAAAATGACTTAAAAAGGTTAAAAATCAAATGTAGGATTTTCCCTACTTTTAATTTTTTTGACTTAAAAAGTCATATAAGTTTTGACTTTTTATTTCCAGACTTAAAAGCTACTGTTTTTAAGTCAATCCAAACGGACTCTTACCCTGAAGCATAGAGGTGTCCACATGTACAGTAAAACCTCTATAAATGCATATGTTTGGGACCGGAAAAAAATATTCATTTATCGAGATTATTAGTTTATCGATAAATGCATAAAATATTTATTTATCGATAAATAAATATTTATTATTTTAGAGAGTATTTTGCAGTATGTGCCATAAGAAAGAAAAAAATATTTGAATTAAGAATTTCAAAAGTTTAAATCTAGGAAACTAAAAAGTGTAGTCTTTGCATATTTATTATTTAAATCTAGGAAAGCTAAACGAATTTAGAGAACTTTAATGTTTCTAATTGTATTCATGTATATAGAATATGAAGAGATTTTATGTTAACTATAAAAGGAAAAAGCTAGATGTTTAAAAATCATAATCCAAGTATAATGTCTTCTCATCATTTGAAAGGCATACAAAAATCATCTTTAACCAATAAAATAAGAAATGCAATATGTGAGCATAAGAAAGACAATCCAACTATTAGCCAAAAAGATTTGCAAGCATGGGTGAAACAAAAGTTTGATTTGACTATTAGTCAATCAACAATATCGCGCACTCTCAAAAGGTTGACAGAGTATTTGTCAAATGAGATGAAAAATAGCGATGCCAAAAGGAATAAACCGGCAAAATACCCTGATTTAGAGAAAGTTTTGTACGAGTGGTTTCTTCAAATGCAAGAGAAAGTGAACATGTCTGGGAAAATTATCCAAGAAAAAGCAAAAGATCTTTTCCTGAAAATGTATGGTGAAACTAATCCCGAATTCAGCTTCTCTTCTGGTTGGTTAGAACGTTTCAAGTCAAGATACGGAATCAAGTCTTACATACGTTTTGGTGAAAGCGGTTCAGTTATCATGGAGAATATTGAAAACGAATTGCCTAGCATACAGTCAAAACTAGATCAGTTTGAATTGAAGGATATTTATAATATGGATGAAACTGGACTATTTTACCGATTGGAAGCTGACCATTCACTTGCTACCAAGCAGCTTGAAGGTTGCAAAAAAGACAAAGAGAGAATTACTCTTACTCTCTGTTGCAATGGAGATGGATCTGACAAAGTACCATTGTGGATTATTGGTAAGCTTGCAAATCCTAGATGCTTTAAAAATGTGAACATGAACAATCTTAATTGCATGTATATATCCAACAAGAAAGCTTGGATGACTGGCTTGCTTTTCCAAGAATATGTTGGCTGGTTTGATAAGAAAATGAATGGCAGGAAGGTTTTGTTAATAGTAGACAATTGTCCAGCTCATCCAAAGATAGTTGAAGGTCTAAGTAATGTAGAGTTGTTTTTCTTACCTCCTAACACAACGTCTAAGATTCAACCATGTGATGCTGGGATTATTCGAGCATTCAAAGCTCATTATCGTCGTCGTCTTTATTTCAACATCCTACAAGGCCTTGAGGTTGAAGCACCAAATGCTGAAAAAATTAATATTTTGAATGCTATTAATTTTGCTAACTTGGCTTGAAATTTTGATGTGAAAGAAATAACAATTGCAAATTGTTTTCGGCATTGCAATATCCGGTCGGAAGAAAGCAATATTCCCGAACCACAAGTTGGTGAATTAGATGAAGATATCCAAGAAGTTGGTGAATTAGATGAAGGTATCCAAGAATTAAATGATGTCATCTCTAATTTAGCCTACAGAAATGTGATGGATGTTAAACATCTTTTGAACTACCCTAACGAAAATGATACAGTTATGGAATCACCTACGGAGGAAGAGATTATTCAATCTGTAATGAATAATGATGATGAAAATGATCCTGAACAAAATGATAGTAGCATTGTCCCACATGTATCGTCAAAGGAAGCATTTCAAGCAATGACTACATTGTCAAACTATTTAGTACAACATGAACAAAATATTTCGGAAATTGTGTTCGTTCTTCAAAAAGTTAAGGATGACATTAATTTTGGTTTTGGTGGGAAGAAAAAACAATCAACTATAGAATCATATTTTTAAAAAAAATAGTTATTGGTCTAGTATTATTGACTGATTAAATATATATAAATTCTTGATGTATTCTAATAATTATTACTTTATATTTTTTCTGGGCCTTTAATACTTTATTTTTAATTATTATCTAATGCATTTAGCGAGAATATTACTTTAATATAACTGGCCCAAGTCGGGACCGGAGAAAACTATTCATTTAATGAGATTATTACTTTATCGAGGTTTTATTGTACTTCACAGGACTTCCCACCCTAATAATATACACTTGCAGCCAAATATTAATGGAAAGGTCAAAAACAACTTAAAAAGCCAATAGCTAGGATATCAAGTAATGAGCACCAAAGATATAGGGGGTAGTGAAAGATCCTACAAAAGCAATGCATCATCATTTCCTCACTTAACCAACCTCATAGTTCCTCTATCAACTCACAATTGGTGTTTTAACAACATTCCACTACTTTTTTCCCGGATAAGTACATTCTGATAGGGAACACTTTGTTTTAAATAAATCTTATTTTTCCCTGTATGAATTCTCACTTCTCACTGTAAGATAAGATATTGTTATCAAGCACCAATAAAACAAGTATTGTGTCACATAAGTCACCTGATGGTCATGAGAAAAATAAAGGGAACCGGGTGGTGTCAAAGCATCTATCATAGAAAGAATTGTATAAAGCTAATACCATAAGACTGCTAGCTATTCAAACCAGACAAGGAGGAAAAACACTTACAAAAGGAACCCACTCTGATGTCCTCCTCTTTAGATGCAAAACAGGGAACTCTCCCACCGGTCCAAGCTTATTCCACCTTATTCTATGCAACTCTGTCAAAATGCTTGCTCTATACTTCGAAGAAAACTTCATAGACTTGAACTTCCCACGGCCATCAGTCCTGACACTTACGGTAAACTCATTTGAATTATCATCCCTGCCAATAATAGGGGCTGCACCATCATAATCAGTCCCAACATCGTAGGAGTTGGTGACTGATAATGTAGCTGGATCGAGTGTAATCAAAGTAAAATTTGATATGCAAAAAATCCTTTTGTATCGACCTCTCCATGAGTGTTTGACAACCATATAACGGGCCAAGTACTCAGGCTCTTCAGAGGCATGAGAGGGTGGAGCAGAATAGGAGGTTGTGGATTCAGAAGGTGTTTGCTGGTCAGAAGCGTGTCGGCTGACAAAATCCATTTGAGGAAGGTATTGAAGAGAGTAAGGCAGTGGTGGACTAGGGCGCAGGAAAAACCATATTCCCGAACCACCGGCCGGCCCAGCCGATGACGGTCTCTGCCGAGACTGATTGGCACCCAGCCTTCAAAGTCGAAAAGTTTTTTTTTTCTAATATTATTATTTTACTTTATCGCAATCAAAATCCAAATTTTGATGACAATTCACACAAAAATGGAAATCTCAACATTCAACAATTCAATCTGCAGAAAACCCTATCTCTCGTCAATATACAAATAAACCACAGAACCCCAATTAGCGAATTCCGAAAGATGAGAAAACTTTTGATGTGAAATCACACTATTAATTAATCTGAGAGAGATATCTGGAAAACAAAAAATACCAACAGATCACAGAAGCCAGTTCACTATACATGTATTGGGTTCATTCCTCTTTGACAGCCTTGATTATTGCCTAAGCAGTAAGGCACTTCTTTCCGCACCAAAAACATTTCTTTTTTTTTTTTTGCCCACTGCTCCCTTCTATTTGAAATAATTTCACTATTCTCCTCCACACTTGACCAAAATGATATGATACTACCAACTAGTCAATTTACCCTCGAACAAAATTTAGGATTTTATCATCTTGTAAAATATTTAATCAAAATAAAATACACAGTTTTCATCCAATTATCATAATGGTTTCTTAAATTGTTTGCAAAACTCTCAATATCATCAATTTTAATATTTATTTCACGCACTTCACTAATTTCTTTTCTTTTTTAAATGAAATTTGGCTTATATTGGACAAATATAATATTATAAGAAAGAAGACATAGTGTAGTCATTAAAAATTTAAATGGCCTAACTTTGACTTATATAATTATGTCTAGTGTCTCCAAAGTGTTTGATTTTCAATTTTTATCCTGCATAGTTTTCGATTTTAATTTCTTGTTTCTACTTAATGATATTGAAAAAAATGACCTTAACGTGAAAAAATAGCTTGGAAATTAAAATAGCAACTTATGTTTTATGGGCAACAATTTCTACTATATCACTAAGGGCAAAAGTTACAACAACATACATATGTTCTTGCTTTTGCTTATATGGCAGAACTTATGGTCAATTTTCCAGACGCATTATCTTCAAATGTATTGAAAGTCTGCCTTACGAGAAAATTAAAACATTTTCCTTAAGGGCAAATTTTGTTTAGCAAGGTCAAAATCAAGACCATGTTTTATGAAAGCATTTTTGTAAGAAATTTCATATGAGAAACAAAATATTAAGGCTAACTCGTTTTAAAAGTCATTTCCAAACTTTTACCCATTCTGTCAAAAGCCCTCCTAATCTATATCTGGATTTCCAACTACACACTTTAACTTTACGGGAGTCCTATCACCCACCTAAACTTTTTAAGGAATCAAACTTTTCATGCCATTGTAAAGTTGTTAACTTCTTTAAAAGAAGAAGATCGGAGATTAAATACTGTGTAGCGGCTAGTTCTTTTTTGAAGATATTAATTTCTCATCGGTCTCATTTGTACAGAGCTAATGTCTAGTAGAGTCCTGCAGAGACGTTCGTAACTTATCTTTGAGAGGCTACAGGATATCTTTAGGAAGATTTCCTTTTTTGGTTCACTTTCGTGCAGCGTATGTCTTATTGGTTCCTTGAAATCTCACTTGTTTCACTCTTTCGCAGGATGGCTCACTCGCGAGGTGGCGTCGCCGGGGGTGATGCACCCAGGCCTACAGACAAAGCCCCAACTTGGGGTAAACGTCGACCCCGAGGGTGTGCTTGGGGGTATGCAGAAGCCACCCGCCCCAGCTACACCAGCACCAGTACCGCAGGATCAGCCTACAGTGAGGACACCTCAAGTCCAGGTATCACCTGAGGGAGTACAGCCCTTGGCAGCAGACAGACCTATGCCTCTCGAGGACCAGAAGATGCTTGGTGTGTTTCTCAGGTTGACACCATCAAGGTTTTCTGGGGTTGTGGGTGAAGATGACCACGAGTTTCTTACTACTTGTCGTGAGAGGCTTCGCACTTTGGGTCTAGTGGAGTCTAAAGGGGCCGACTTCATCGCTTACCAGCTAGATGGGCCCTCCAGGCAGTGGTGGCGCACGTTCATACAGACCAGGTCAGTTGGATCTCTATCGGTGTCATAGGATGAGTTTTATGAGGCCTTCTTGGCCAAGTTTATCCCTCGTAGTGTCAGAGACCGCCTTAGGGATCAGTTCTGCAAATTGTAGCAGGGCTCCATGTCGGTGGTAGAGTACGAGACTAGGTTCCATGAGCTCTTTCGTCATATTAAGATGATATTACCTATAGAGAAGGAGAGAGTTTAGTGCTTTATTTGTGGGTTGAGATTGCAGCTTCGGCTTGAGACCCAGTCCTTGGTTTCTGTGGGTCGATCAATTTTAGACGTGGTTAACCATGCCAGTACTATGGAGCATCTTTGTTGTGAGGCCCAAGAGGGCAGCGAGAAGAGGGCTAGGCATGAGGGCAACTACAGTGACTCCCGCCCCAGGTCTAGGGATTATCATGACAGGATCGAACGATGGTTTAGACAGGGTCAGTCTATCCGGCCTCCCTTCAGGCATCATATGGTGGTCGGAGCGAGGCCAGTTCGAGTCAGGGTCGCGAGGTGTTTCAGTCGGGTTCTTCAGGCCATGGTGGCCGTTCTTTTGAGAGTCGTCCTCGGTAGGGTTGCTTCGAGTATGGTGAGATGGATCATTGGGCGAGGGACTGTTCTCAACATAGTCAAATTGCTCCCGCTCTTCAAGTAGTTCCCCTAACTTTACCAGCACCTCCAGCTAGAGGTCATGGTCAAGGTTAGGACCGTAGAGATGGTCATCAGGGTATACGGGGTGGTCCCCGAGGAGACAGGTCAGGTGGTAGGTTTGATAGTCAGGGTAGAGGCAAACATAGCCATTTCTGTGCAGCTTCAGCGAGGGCGAAGGCTGTGGCATCAAATGATGTGATCACCTGTACAATTATTTTAAGGCAGCAGCTCGCCTTGGGTTTATTTGATCCGGGCTCTTTATTTTCTTATGTTTCTGTTTACTATGTCTCTCGCTTGAGTATGATTTCTGAGCCTCTGGTAGCGTTGTTGCGTGTGTCGACCCCCGTGGGTGAGTCTTTAGTAGTGGATAAGGTATTTTGATCTTGTTTAATTACTATCCAGGGGTGTGACACTCGGGCTGACCTTATATTGCTTGACATGGTTGATTTCGACATGATCCTGGGCATGGACTAGTTATCCCCTTGTCGCGCTAATTTAGATTGCTTCTCTAAGACTGTTACCTTAGCCATTCTTAGTATTCCTCCGGTGGTGTGGCAAGGATCTCGTAGTAGCACACCAGTTGGGGTTATCTCTTTTATCCGGGCTAAAAGGCTAATAGCTAGTGGATTCTTATCTTATTTGGCCTATGTGCATGATGTGTGTATGGAGGTCCCTCAAGTTGAGTCAATTCCTATTGTTCGTGACTTCTTAGATGTGTTTCCTACCGACCTACTTAGCCTACCCCCAGAGCGTGATATTGATTTTCTGATTGAACTTGAGTTGGGTACTCGGCCTATTTCTATTCCACCATATCAGATGGCTCCTGCAGAGCTCAAGGAGCTCAGTGTTTAGCTTCAAGATCTCTTGGATAAGGGATTCATCAGACCTAGTGTATCACATTGGGGCGCTCCCATTCTTTTTATAAAGAAAAAGGATAGTACGATGCGCATGTGCATTGACTATAGGCAGCTGAATAACGTGACGGTGAAGAATTGATATCCTCTACCTAGGATTGATGACCTATTTGACTAGCTATAGGGAGCTTCAGTTTTCTCTAAGATTGATTTAAGGTTCGGTTACCACCAGTTGAGGATTAGGGCAGCGAACATCCCTAAGACTGCATTTTGGACCCGTTATGGCCATTATGAGTTCTTGGTGATGTCTTTTGGGTGACTAATGCCCCAGGTGCCTTTATAGACTTGATGACATGTATGTTCAGGACCTATCTTGATTCATTCTTCATAGTCTTCATTGATGACATTTTGATATACTCACGGAGTAGGGATGATAATGAGCAGCATTTGAGAGTTGTGCTCTAGACTTTGAGAGATCAGCGGATTTATATCAAGTTCTCAAAGTGCCAATTTTGGTTAGACTCTGTAGCATTCTTGGGGCACGTTGTGTCCAAGGAGGGCATTATGGTAGATCTGGTGAAGATTAAGGCTATTCGTGATTGGGCTAGGCCCACCTCAATTACTGAGATTCGAAGCTTCGTCAGACTAGCAAGCTACTACAGACGATTTGTGGAGGGTTTCTCTACCTTGGCAGCACCTCTAACCCGATTGACTCGTGTTGATGTTCCCTTTGTTTGGTTGGAGGAGTGTGAGGCGAGCTTTTTGAGGCTCAAGGAGTTATTGACCATCACTCTTATATTGACTCTTCCATTTGAGGGTAAGGGCTTCACGGTTTATTGTGATATATCCGGCGTTGGTTTGGGTTGTGTATTGATGCAGCAGGATCGGGTTATTGCCTATGCATCGAGGTAGCTTAAGATCCATGAGCGCAACTACCTACCTCACCCATGACTTGGAGTTGGCGGTGGTAGTTTTCGCACTTAAGATTTGGAAGCACTACTTATATGGAGTTTGATGTAAGATATATACCGATCATAGGAGTCTTTAGTACACCATGATCCAGAGGGACCTTAATCCGAGGCAGCGTCGTTGGATTGAGCTTCTGAAGGACTACGACCTCTCTATTCTCTATCATCTGGGCAAGGGGAATGTGGTAGCAGACGCCTTGAGCCGAAAGGTGGTGAATATGGATAGTCTAGCCTTCTTATCTGTTGAGGAACGACCCTTGGCTTTGGACATTCAGTTCTTAGCCAATAACATGGTTCGATTAGATATCTCAGATTATAGACGCATCTTGGCCTATATGGGAGTTCAGTCTTCTTTGCTTGATAGGATCTGTGGTTGTCAGTTTTAGGATGAGGCCTTAGTGGCCGTTAGAGATTGAGTATTAGCGGGTGATGGTGGTCAGGTTACCTTAGATTCTTATGGAGTGTTGAGATTCGTTGGCCGCATCTGTGTTCCGAGAGTTGGGGATTTGGTACGGTTGATACTTTGTGAAGCCCATGAGTCTAGATACTCGATCCATCCAGGCACAGTGAATATATATTTTGATTTGAGGCAGTATTACTAGTGGAGTGGCATGAGGAGAGATATTACTGACTTTGTTTCTTGTTGCTTGTGCTGCCAACAGGTAAAGGTCGAGCATTTGAGGCCTGGTGGTGAGTTTCAGAAATTACCCATTTCAGAATGGAAGTGGGATCGCATTACTATGGATTTTGTGGCTAGCCTACCACGGACTTCTAGAGGTGTTGATAGCATTTGGGTCATCGTTGATCGATTGACCAAGTCAGCATATTTCCTTCCTATTTAGTCTTAATTTAGCACAAGAGGTTGGCTCGTATCTACATTCGGGAGGTGGTTCGACTTCATGTGGTGCTAGTTTCTATTATATTAGATTGAGGTTATCAGTTCACATCTAGTTTTCGGAGGACTTTTCAGGATAAGTTGGGCACTCGAGTTGACCTTAGCACAACTTTCCACCCGCAAACTGATGGTTAGTTGGAGTGTGTTATTCAGGTCCTTGAGGACATGTTGCGGGCTTGTGTTTTGGAGTTTGGTGGTCATTGGGACCAATTCTTACCTTTGGCGAATTTTGCGTATAACAACAGCTACCATTCTGGCATTCATATCGCCACGTTCGAGGCCTTGTATGGTAGGCGTTGTCGCTCTCCAGTGGGTTGGTTTGAGTTTACAGAGCCTAGGTTGCGAGGTATAAATTTGATTCAGGAGGCTTTGGACCAGGTGAGAGTGAATCAGGATAGACTCAGGACGGCTCAGAGTAGGCACCAGAGTTACGCGGATCGGAGGCGTCGACCTTTGAGATTCTTTGTTGGTGATTGGGTAGTCCTCCATCGGGTATTCCACGATGGCTGTTGCTAGATTAGATCCTATTGGAGATACTATCACCCCCGGGGTCGTTCTTTCTAGCTAAGCTGGGAGCGTATCATTGGTTGGGTAGATTCGATGATTTCGGCGATCACCCCTGGGCCTTTCTTTCTAGCTGGGCTGGGAGTGTGCTGTTGGCTGGGTGTCCTCGAGTCGCTCTTTCTAGTTAAGCTGGAAGCTGACTGCATGGTAGGACGACTCGCGATATCTACCTTACCCCCGGGGCCCTCTTTCTAGCTGGGCTGGAAGTGCACTGCTGGTTGGGTGGAGTCTGATAAATTATCCTAGTTACTTTGGGCTAGGAGCCCAATTTTATTTTTTCTCAATAGACTTAGTTATTTTGTGTACCTGTCGAGATTATGGGGGTTTGTTCAGGTTTTATTTAAACTTGCACACGAGTGTACCTTCTGGGCTTAAAGGGGTCCAATTAAGTTTAGTTTAGTTGTACTTAGTTTATTTCTGGTATGCTTGTGTGCTTTCTTTTCATATTTGCTTGGACCTCTGTGTATAAATTCTATCCTTTCTTATTGTTTTTACCCTTTTTGCTCAGTCGGCCTTTGATGCCTACTGAGTACCTATTGTTTTGGTACTTATGCTACACTCTGCATTTATTTTGTGGACTGTCTCGAAAGGTACAAGACAAGTCTATATATATAGATGGAGACTAAAATAGTACAAAACACCGTGTGCTCACCCCATCTTCGAATCAGACTGCTCTAAGATTGATATCAACGCTGACCACTGGTGTTCAGGCCTGTATCACGAAAACATATGCATAGCATAGCATGAGTACCAAAACAACAGGTACTCAGTAGGTATCATAAGCCAACATTAAAAGAAGGAATAGCACAAACAGGGGAAGTCTAAGTAAACAATGGAATGCACACGAATGTAGAAAGAACTAACTAAAGTAATATATAAGCTAACTACACCTAACTAGACCCTCATAAGCCTAGAAGGTACACTCGTGTGCAAGTTTAAATAAAAATCTGAACAGACCCCCATAAGCCCGACGAGTACACAGAATAACTATAATTAAACGTTGTGACTCTAATTTTGATAGCGTGGTAGCGTTTTGAGACCATTCGAAAAAGGAAAGCTCCGAAGAAGTGATTTTGGAATGCGCGTGATCGGCCTACAGGTAGGCTACTGCCTCTCTATCTTAGATTGAGCTCGAGCATGTGAATGCATGCTGATTAGTTGGGATTTGGGTAGGGTAGCTATTGAATCATGCATAGGTGTTTAGAAATCATGTTTTCGGCTTATTTCAGGAACTATCGGGTAACTGTGAGCATGTTATGTGTTATTAATTGACCCTCTTTGCTATGTGGAGTACATGTATGCTTGATTACTATTTATTAAAGCATGTTGGGCCTTAGTTTAGGTTTGGCTAGGGTTTGCTTTAGAAATGCATGATGCAGAACCGATAAACCTTAGTTTTGCCCCGACGTCTCTCGGCCGACTTAGGTCCATATAGACTGGTGTACCAGACTTGAGTCTGATAGTTTAGGCCTTAGCTAGGCGATACATTTGCTCCGATGATAGTTAGCCTTATCTTTTTGATGCTACAGCTTTACGAGTTATGTTTGCGACACTAGGTTCCGCTTCGCGATTTGAAGTTGGTTTTCGATTTGGTTCCAAGGACTTACATTGATTGGCTAAGTGTGGACGGCGTTCCATAAACATTTATGATCATGGATCGATTGATACTCTTTTAGCAGCTACATTAGCACCTTTGTTGGGCATCCAGATTCAAGCTCCGGCCTCGACCTGATTGATATTTTCGAAGAGCATCCAATTCAAGGTCCGGCCTCGATCACCCGAATACTTATTTAGAGCATCCGGTTAGAGGTCCGACCTTAGTTACTTGATACTTGTGATTGGTTACTTGGGTACTTTTGGTGAGCATCCGGTTCGAGGTCCGTCCTCCGTACTGTCGGATTCTACTAATTGGGTTTGAGATTCTGGTTCGATGTTCTCTAGTCTTGGGTTTTGTTCTCTTTAGTTATAGTTATTATGTGTACTCATTGGGCTTATGGGGGTTCGTTTGGGTTTTTATTTAAACTTGCGCACGAGTGTACCTTTTATGCTTATGGGGGTCCAGTTAAGTATAGTTAGCTTATAGATTACTTTAGTTAGTTCTTTCTACACTCGTGTGCATTCCATTGCTTACTTAGACTTCCGTTTTTGTCCCCTATTTGTGTTATTCCTTCTTTTCATATTGCATTTACTTTTCAAACGCAGTTGGCCTATGATGCCTACTGGATATCTGTTGTTTTGGTACTCATGCTATGCTCTGCATCTGTTTTCGTGATATAGGCCCGAGCACCAATGGCCAGCATTAATATCAATCTTGGAGCAGTTTGATCCGGAGACAGGGTGAGCATACGGTGTTTTGTATTATTTCAGTCTCCATCTGTATATATAGACTTGTCTTGTACCTTTCAAGACAGTCCACTTTTATGTGGTTTACTTTTGGGACTTGTACTCGTTTTGTTAGTAGCTCTGTACTAGTGACTTCCAGGTTGTGGGAGGGATCTTTATTTGTATATATATATTTTTTGGTTTGCTTCTGCCTGTTTATATTATTATCTTAAATTTTGCCTACTCTTGTTTAGTTATCGCCCTCAGACCCATTACTTGTTGTTCCGGGTTACGGATTGGCTTAACTGCTGGTGGATTATAGTAGGTGTCATCATGACTCGAGAAATCGGGTCGTGACAAGTTGGTATTACAAAGTATAAATTCTTTATTTTGATTTACTTTGTTTAAAATAAAAAGTGAGTTTTTGCTTGAGACTTGGCCTCATAGTTGTCATGGCAGCAGCCATTTAATAACAAAAAAAAAAAAAAAATGTATGGCTGTAGTTTTCTGTGCTCAGGTGAATAACTATGGTAGTAATTTTTTATGGCAATTAAGGAGTAGTAGTTGTAGATTAGCCGGACGCTGGTGATTGATAATGCTAGTGTTGGCGGCAGCGGTGTACTGCGTTTTGGCAAAGAGAATATTTAATTTTTTGCCAAATAATTGATACTACAATTAACTGCATGTGCTCATTCTTTTGGATTGGCCAATAATCAATTCTTTCAATTATTTGGTCATTGTCTTTGTAACACGGCATTAACGTTTCTCATACGTGTATTATGAGTGTATAAATTGAGAGTTTGTGATCAATAAATAATGTTGCAATTAAATGTTTTATTTATTTGAGATCATCGAGAAATTCTCAAAGCCTTTATATAATGTGAGATTATATCAACATATGAATTGAGAATTATGATAGATAAATAGGATTTACGAAAGTGGTCTATTTATTTGAGTGGTTAAAATATCCTCAATGTATCATGTATGGATTGTTCTTCATAAATGTATACTAGTAAAGGTTTGTTTACTCGAAAGGAGATTTACCTTTAGATAGGTTCAAACTTCTTGAATAAAAAGAATATAATTAACAGTTAAATTAATTCATGAGAAGAGATATTAAAGATTTTCACTGGTTTAAAGGGAGAAATACGATATCTTTAATTCTCAAGTGTATTAATTGAGAGAACAATATATTGTAAAGAGGTTAGTTGTGTGTCTTAGCCGATAGACACGACGCAAGTATGTTGTGCTCATGAGATAATTATTAAAAGAGAATGAAAATTTGAATCATGTTATTTTAGTCATTAACTATGCCTAAAACGGTTATTTTTCAAATTTGGTCATAGTTTAGGTGGTCATGATTTTTTATGATCTCTAGTTGACTTGAAATTTGATGATTCCATTTAAAATCGTTTAAATGGGTTTTAGGTAGTTTGTCAGATTAAAATTTGATTTGAATATGATAAAATCATTCTTTATGTCAGTTATGTTTATGTTAAATTTGGAATTTGATTACACATGGTTATTTAATAGGCCTAACCCATTAGTGGCCAGCTAAAGTTGGCATTAATTTTCACTTAGACACCTTAACTAGACTTTGTTCATTTTAGACATTTCATGTAATGCCCGACTGTGTCATTTTGACACTTTTTTTGACAATCTGCCAAATTTATAAGGTGTGTGTAACACACTTGCTGATGACGTGTCAAAATGATGAATTAAATAAAGACATGTGTCATATATAAAAAAATTAATTATTAAATGATGAATTTTGAGTAGGAAAAAAACTACCAATGACTCATTGGCATGTTGCATTTCTTTAACTAAATAATTAAAAAAAATAACCACTTTTAATAAAAAGAAAATTATACACACACCTCCACCCCCAAATTGTCTTCTCTACTACCCCACCCCCTCCTCAAACCCCAACCCCTCTCTCTCACCCATATTTTCTTCTCCACCCACCACCACCCCCGACCCTCCCTCACCCAAATGTGTCAAAAGAAAAATCTTTTTTGTTTGTTTTTTTTTGTCACTTTTTGAATGTTGTGAGATAAGAACGTCTTTCTTCTAATAGATTGATGTTTGAATGCTTGATTTGGTGAATGTGGTAATGCATTTGCTTGACCTTTTTCGGGGGTTTTCTTTTTTTCCTTTTTTGTTGGATTTCTGGGTCAATGCAAGTCAAAAATCGTTGCTTTAGTACATAAATATGGAGTCCCAATCTTTCTACTAAAAGTTATATAGCTTATCTATTTGATTTGGACTTTTTTCGTGATTATGATGTAAGAAGGCATACAAATGGATTGGAACGCTAAAATTATTTATTGTGAATGTAGGATTTGATAATTGAAAATATGATTTCCTTTCATTTCTGAGTGTGTTTTTTTCTTCTTGAAATTTATGTTGATTTTTCTCAAATTAGTTTGAGGAGGAAGGACAACAAAATAAGTGAAAGTATTTAAGCTTAAAATTTATGGGCGCTAGAATTCTCTTTTTGTTTGTGGCATCGTCAAATTTTTTTCACCATGGAAAGTGTTTAAGCTTGGAAAATGGTAGCCAAAAAATGGGGAAGAAGAAGAAGAAAAAAAATTAAAATTTGGTAAAATAGGCTCTAACACGTGTCCAGTGAGTGTATCACACTTGCTATGCCATCTCAGCAGAAAGTGTCAAATTGACATAGCAGGACATGACATGAGGTGTCTAAAATGAACGAAGCTTAGTTAAGCTGTCTAAGTGAAAATTAGTGCCAACTTTAAGTGGCCACCGATGGGTTTGGCCTATTTAATATGAATTGATATGTGATAAGAATGTAAGTCATATTGTTTTAATTCCTAAAATACTTAAATTATTTGAATTTGAATTTGGTCACAACTTTGGAAATAATTTTTTTATAGACTCCAATTGACTTGAAATTCAGTAAGTTCATTAGTAATGGACCTAGTAAGAAAAGTACTCATTGCTATGTGGTTATATTTTTTTTGAGGTCGTTAAAATGATTTTAAAGTTGTTCCGTGGAATTAAAATGTGAATTAGTATGAATGACATCTTTTATATTGGTTTTATTTATGTTATTTGTGGCATATGATTACACGTGATTAGTTAACATGAATTGATATATGATAAGGATGTAAATATGATTATTTTTCCTTAAATCGTTTGAATCTGAATTTGATCATAGCTTTGGAGATAAATATTATTTGTGAACTCTTATTGATCTGAAATTCGGTAGGTTCATCAGAAATGATTAAATTTAAAATATTCATTGTGATGCAGTTATTAGGTAATTTGAGGTCATTCAAATGATGTTTTTTGAAAAAAAAATTGTGTCTTGAAAATTAATTTTAAAGAAAATTACTCGACTATGATGTAGAGGTGATAGAGATTGTTCTCTATGGTCTTAATGACTAAATCTTAGTGAAGTATTAAGTTCATGTGCTGATTTTAGACCTTCCTCCATATCGGATGAAATTAACACAAGACACTAGATTTAATTTGATCTCTAGTTTTGATAATATGTATTGACTATCCCTATCTGAGGAATATTTGATTGGATCAATGGATCTAGGGATAATGATATTCACTGGACTTAAATTAACATATCCTCTCCATCTGAGTTAGCTTTTGTTCTAAATTTGTTTAAGTGAATATTTGACACCACATATGTATGTTGCAGGAGTAGTCATTTTTTCATCAAAATTTATTGTTCAAGATGCATGGATATCTATGAGGTGTGTTTTGAATTTTTGTATTCAATGCATTCATAAACATGCTGATTTTTGGAAAATAGTATTCAGATAAAGTAAATAGTTTTTTTGAATTTTGTTCTTTGTTCTTGATTTGTGTATCTATTTCAAAAATGATGATATGTGCCATGTGATAAGAATTTTCAAACGGTAAAATTTTATGCTCTATTTTGACCATATAACATTTTCAACCAAATTGATCATAGTTTTGGAATTCGAAAAAAAAAGGACTCTGTGATATGAAATTTGGTAGATTCATAAGAACGACCTAGTAAGATTTTTTTCTTGGATCGTTATATGAGCTTTTGGTCATATTTGGTTCTAGGGGTCCCTCCCTTGAATACCAACATTAAATAGTAGTGAAGTATTAATTTTATGTGCTGGCTTAGACCATCCTCCCTATCGGATGAAATTAATACAAGTAACTATGTATTTAATCATCTAGTTTTGATAATCTGTATTAACTCGCCTAAACTGAGTAATATATGATTGGATCGATGTAACTAGAGGATTTTCACTTGACTTAAACTAACAGATACTCTCCATCTGAGTTAGGTATTTATAAGTTTATGGAGTGAATAATCAGTCATTGTACCTGTGTATTGCATGGGTAGTTCTCCAATCCCATCGATTGGCTATTCGAGATGCATGGATATATACGTATAAATGAGCCCTGAATTTTGTTATTTAGGATTATTCGAATTATTATGATATATTTAATGTATTATATCTCATATTCTCAATAGACTTTATGCACCCACTTAGTATTACTTAAGTTTTTCTTTTGATAGAGATAAGATATTAATTCAAAGAATGCATTGTACATGTACCTTACGTTAGAAAAAATTATTTTCAGTTTCTAACTAGATAAGAGATGAGTATTTAATATATTTGTTTGTAACTCTCCTATCATTGAGTTTGATGAATATTTTATTTCTTGTGGTATATTGATGCATGATTTTTTTAATTAGTATTATCTCTCATGAATTGAATTTTATTAATCTGTCTCATAAGGAAAAATATATTTTAAATTGAATGAAACTTATATGTACATTAGCGTCTAAGTTATTTATTCTGAATAGAATTTCGAGGTTGGTTAATGGATGGACATAACGGTTCATTGAAAGTGAAGTCACTACCAACATGCAAGTCTTGTTTAGAAGGAAAAATGACTAAGAGAACTTTCCTCTCAAAAAAGAAAAAGAGGTAGTGATAAGTTATAATTAATCTATTCTGATTTGTGTGGTAAATGAGCATTTGGGCAAGAGGTGAATTTGAGTATTCTAAGTTTTTCAAGAAGGCTACTCATGATATGAATATATTTTTTGATGCTTTGTAAGTCTAAATGTCTTGATAAACTCAAAATATTTAAGACAAACGAAAATAACATCATGAAAAATATATAAAGTCACTGCAATCTGATTGTAGTGACGTAAAACCTCTCTGCAGAGCTCATGAGTCACTTATCTTATACAATAATTGCATTTCAATTGTCTACATCAGACACTCTATAATAGATTGGTGTAGAAGAGAAAAGAAGTAGACTCTTATGATTATGATAAATTTAATTATTGACATATTATTAGTTATTTTGTTTCTTTTGGGATAGGTTCTAATCACAATCTGAATTCAATTTCTTTCAAATTAGTCGCTTGAACAACTATAGAACTAGTTGGATTTGACGTAAGTCTAATCTGTGACATATTCAAATATAGGATTGTCCAACACCCGTACTGAGTGAGAGAATAAGAAAATTGGAATTAAGAACGGAATGTGTGTGTTAATTGGATATCCTAAAGAATGAAAGAAGGTTTATTATAATGTCATAAAGAAAATAAGGCAATTGTTAACACAATTGCCTGATTTCTAGAAAAAGGATCATTTAGTAACCATGTTCCTAGAAGTAAACTAGTTTTATAGGAATTGAACAAAGAAATAACAAATAAGTTAATTATAAATTCAGATGCTCAAGAACATCTAATCGATATGTCAAAATTGTCATTCCATTGCATTTAAGTAGTGGGAGAAACGTTACTACACATAAGAAAACTACAATCTCAAGTAGTGGGAGTGATGTTGAGCAAAATTAAAAGAACACAACATGAAAAATTGTTAATATTTCGATACCGAAAGATTTTGAAGAAGATATACTAAGACTCAAGAACATAAAAGTGTGATTATAGTAGTACTTAGTCGTAGTGGGAGAATCATAACGAAGATTGATTTGTTTTGTACGCTTTAGAGAACTTCCATGATAGAACTCTTAAAGAACTCCTGAAAAGAAGTATACTCTTGGAGGGTTTCATGATAAGGTCTCTCAAGATCTAGTACAAAATCGATTTGTTACGACGAAGCATTACTAGACAAAATTGCATGAGAAAATAGCTTGGTAAATTTATTTAGATAAGAAATAAATGAATACCTGTGAAAGTTGTAAATGCATAGTTAAAAGTCTAAGTGGGAGATTGTTAGGGTATATACTATTAATCATGTGTTTAGACATAGTATTCTAACAATTTTCAAGATTAAATATCTAAGTGAGAGATTGTTAGGGTATATATTGTTAACCATGCATTTAGATATAATACATTATAACAATTGTGATGGTTAGAAGTCTAAGTGGGAGATTGTTGGATATATACTATTGACCATATGTTAAGATATAATATTTATTATAGAATAAATATTTGCTCAGTTTTAATAGATTATATATCCATTTATGGTGTCTGTTTACTTATATAGTAGATGATTTAGTGTGTAGAGTTTTAGCTTATACATAGATGATTAAATAATCGGTTCTTATAGGTATAAAGTTTTTTGTTCACAATCTAGGATGGAAATTGGACATGCCATCGGTACGATTGTAGCACAATATATATGTAATTTATCTTGATTATGAGAACGGTATAGTTCCAATTTCTTGCGCTAGTGCATTTTGTATGTATTGAATGGGATCGAGTAGAGATAGTTGTTTTAGACTGACTGACAAAAACATATTCTCTAAACTATTAAATGTACTTATATTCTTAATCCTGATATAACTATTATGATCTGTATATATTAATTATCGTTTTGATTTATTAAAAGGTGAGATTCTGAGATGGGTAAATATGTTTGGTAGATTTGATGATAATAATATATATTGATGAAATAATAAGTTAGTTGATGAAATCCATGTCTTGTTATAAAGATTTATTGATATGCCTTTTTGAAAAACTTATAAATTTTAATCGTGTCAAACCTTGCAAGTGGATTTATGAATCCAACACATGAATACGTTAAGTAGTGCTCTAAATAAAATTAATCATTAAATTAAACTCGTCAGTAATTTAATTTATTGATTAGTATCTGTAATCTTAACATGAGGAATTACATAAGTGTTTAATGGAAAATTTTGAAATATAAATAGAGGAGTGCAATTATGAATTTCTAGTGGAATGATTTGTAATTTATTATGGTAAGAATAATTCAAATTAATTATTTTGAATTATTTCCATAATAGGAAGCCTCAGTAATTAATTATGTGGTCTCTATAACGCCCATATTTAACTAGAACTCAGAATTCTATTTCTAGGAGAAAAAAAAGAGAATAACGTTGGTTTTGGTTTTTTCAAGAAAATGTGGGTTTTCTTCTCTTTTTGGATTGGGAAAAAACCTCTATAAGTAGGGATTCTCCTAACCTAGAAAAAGATTAGTTTTCTATTCGATACTTGCCCACCCAAATATTAGAGAGTTCAGTGTGAACTTGGGATCACTGTAGAAGACCATAGTTGCTGTTTATCTTGTGGATTCGCTTGAAAGTATTTGTTCACGCTTCAAAAGATATTTATCAAATTAAATTTCTGCAAATATATGTGTTCTAGCATAAACGACTTGGTTATCTATTATTCATGTTAGCAGTAAGCTTTTGGTATGCTTCCACTGTGCATATAGTTTTCCAACACTTCTTAACTTAAAATCATCAATTTCTTTATTTTTCAAAGTAGAAGTAGAAGAACTAGGTAGTGACAAAATATTTTGTTTCAATCCTTTGGCCCCCACTATTTTTAAAATCAAAAGAAAATTTATTCTCATGAAAAATAACATCACCCAATTCTATTATAATATTATCTTCAAGATTAAAACATCTATAGGTTGTACTGTTTGAAGCATAACTAAGAAAAACACAAACAATAACTTTCTTACCCAACTTTGTAATTTTGGGATCCATTAGCCTCACAAAGGCTAGACAATCCCAAACTTGCTTGTGACCTTTCCACAGTTCAAAATGTGTCAATTTAAACTTTTTATGAGGCACACGATTCAACACCTAACAATCAGTTAAAATAGCTTCACCCCATAAATTTAAAGGTGTATGTGACTCAATAAGCATGACTCACCATTAGATGAAGGAGAATAAGAAGGAGTAGTTTCATGAATTATTTCCAATGATCTAACAAAAGAATTAAACTCATTTGACTCATATTCACGGCCTCTGTCATTTCTAATTCTTTTTATTTTTCTTCCAAACTGATTTTCAATTGCATGAAAATAAATTTTAAAATTTCAAAAGCGTTAACATACGTAAACTTAGAAAAATCATCAATGAAAGTGATAAAATATCTATTACCTCCACGAGTTAAAATTTCACCAAGTTCACAAATATCAGTATGAACTAATTCTAACAATTCAGTTTTTCTTTCAACGCGAAAATGAGGTTTTTTAGTGATTTTGGCTTTACTACAAGCCTCACACTTTTCAAAAATCTTTTTAATCATTGTGATTAATCCTAAACTACTCATGATTCCAACATAACGATCATTAATACGACACAAACAAGGATGCCAAAACTTGGTAGAAGAAAGCATAAAAACAGAAGTAGAGACTTTATTCATTTCAACATTCAGTTTAAGCATCCCATCACAAGTATACCCCTTTCCCACAAAAATACCCTTCTTCACAATTACATATTGATCAGATTCAATAATCTGTTTAAAGCCTGCTTTATTAAGAAGAAAACTATATATCAAATTTTTTTCTCATGGAAGAAGTATAAAGTACATCTTTCAAAGTTAATGCCCTTCTAAAAATAAAACACAATTCAACATCTCCTGTTCCAAGTACTTGAGTTGTGTGAGAATCACCAAGCATGATGGTTTTGGGCTTCTCAAAATGAGTATATTTTTTAAACCAGTCATAACAGACGTGACGATTTGCACCAAAATCATCCCACCATCCATCAACACTCTCCACCATATTTATGTCGGTAATCACCACCACAAAAGGTTCTTCGATAACGTTTTCCTGATAGGTTAGGACCACATTTATGAAATTTGCAAAATCGAGCAATATTGCCACTCTTGCCACAAACAAAGCACGGTCCCTTATCTTGAACTTGTTGATTTTGTGCTTGGTTATTTTCACCAGTATTTTTCTTGAATTTTTTCTTCTTAAACTTCAAAGAAGTTTTTTTGTGAAATTTAGGAGTAGCATTATTTGAAGTAATTAAATTTACATTCGTTGTGATGTTGCTCTCTTCTGTTTGTAAAAGTGCATCTTGACCCTTTGCCTCTTCTTTCATGCGGATTTTCATCATTATGGTTTCAAGAGCAATTTCGTTTTGTTTGTGCCGCATAGTTTTTTGAAATTCCTTCAAAGAAGGTGGAAGTTTATCTATTATGCCACAAACAATTAGGTTATCTCCAATTTTAACCTCCTCGGACTTGAGCTCTCCAACAATCATTATAAAGTCTTGAGCTTGGTCTACCACTTATTTGTTGTCCACCATTTGAAAACGAAAAAATGTACTAGCTGTATATTTTTTCGCTCCAGCCTCTTCGGTATCATACTTACTCTACAATGCTTTCCAAATTTTCTTTGCACTATAGTAAGTTCTATCATAATAATCATAAACTTATCAGATAGACAATTAAGAATATAATATCGACACTTGTAGAAATCACCATCGTACTTTTCCACTTTCTCTAGATGAGAAATAGTTTCATCATCATTCATAAAGGTGATGTCTATTTTATTAGGATTCTTCTTAGTTAACACATAACAAACATTGAGAAGACTTAAGTAGAAAAATACTTTAATCTTCCATCTTTTGAAATAGTTACCATTGAACCGAAATGGCTTGTTAAGGTCTCCCATCTTGACATCTGCATTTTTTTCAATTGTAGCCATGTTGAATCTCCTTAAAATTGTTAGTGAAAAATTACAATATAACAAAAATACAAGATTACAATTGAAAATAAAATGAAGAAACAAAATCTCTTCAGGCTGAGGCGCGGATATTTGGCTCTATTTAAAGAGAATCAAGCCCACTGCATGAAATGTTTTTCACTGGTCCAACAGTAGTCTTTCTTGACTTGTCCCCTCTAAGATACAACAACCTTAACACAAAGTATAACTCAATAACTCTGGACAAGAGTTCAGTCCAAAGCTCCACAAAAAGAACACCTCCCTTCAACTAATAAGAACTCTCTTTTGGACAAACTTTATGCACTCTATATTTTTTCTTGTGTGTTCTAAACCAAATGAAGACTACCACTATTTATAGTTGAAAAAGTCTTCCTAGCAATGAATAAAAAGATAATAAGTATTAGGTATAATGGAGGAATTATGAATGACAATCAAATAGGCACTAATGTCATCAACGGCGTTTTGCATCTGTTGCAAAACTGAAGTGCATATAGCACTAACTCCTAATGGAGTAATGCAGTTGTAATGCAGCAGTTAGCCACTCCAACGGCAATATATGAAAAGTCCTCAACGGGCGGTAGATAATGCACTTAATTCTAGGGGTATTAAAAGACAAATTAATAATTCATAAATATTAAAATGCTCAAAATTCTAACAGGGTATGTACTCTAAAAATACGGTTAGTCACTTTTGTAATGAAAGGCCCAAGATATTTTCCAAGTTGCTCTCTCTAGTTTATACATTCAGTTCGATTACTTCTCCGTTTCATTTTGATTTTAATATATTAACAATATCTTAAGATAAAAGGGTTATTTTAAAGTCAAACCATCCTAATTTATTTTGTATGCAAAAGGTACAAATATATGAAGCAAAAATTAAATGTTGAATACATAAAATATCACTGCGACAACTAAAATTAAGGATAAATTTTGTACTTTTTAAAAGGGACTAGTTCGGAAATTTAAAATGAAAAGTACTATCTAAAAATATGATTATACAATTAAACCTATGCAGTACATAATGAATAACCAAAAACACCATAACTCTAGCTAAGAAAGGAGTTTAACTCTCCTTTCTATATAACTGTAGTTATATAGATGGATAGAAGAAAGATAAAATGTTGTGTGATCTATTTAAATTTTTTTAAGTAATCTATTTAAATAATAAGATAAAAAACTGTGAATGAGGTAAATTTGAGGAATTAAGCCGATATGTAAAGGGCGGACAGGTTATATATTACTCCGTCTCAACTTATGTGACTTATTTTTTTTTTAATTAATTAAAAAAAAATGACATATTTTTATATTAAGTAACAATTTAACTATAAAATATTTATTTTATCTTTAATAAAATGATTTACAATCATATAAATTTTTATTATTCATTTTAGACCACAAATTTTAAAATTCTTCATTTTTTTCTTTATCAAATTAAACTGACTCACATAAAATATGGGACGGAGGGAGTATATATTTATGCACAGGTCCCGTCTTTCCCGCCTAAGAAAATTTCCTGCTCGGAGCAAAACCCTAACGAGCACAAATGGGGACGAAGCATCATTCCTCCTCCGATCCAATCAGCGATCCCAAAAAGCGCCGTCGCGTCGGATTCTCTAAGACCGGTCAGTGATTCACTTTGAATGGACTTCCTCAACTGTTTCTCTCATCATTCACTTTTGTTTTCTTCTTCTGCAGATGCTGGAATTGAAGCTAACGAATGCATTACTATTTACATAGGTTTGAATTTAGCTTTTTTCTCTAAACTCAACTGTAGTGAAGTTAGTATCCCCTCGTTTTAGTTTTGCTTTACTAAGGCCGCCTCCTCTATGTAGTAGTGTAAGAAAACATTTAGGGTAAAATTGGTCGGAACTTGAAACACTTCTGTATTTTGGAAATTTTTTTCTCCATTCATTAGTATAAATATTTATTATAGAAAAATACCTTGCAAACTCAGAGGTGTTCTTTTCTTATTTAAAAAATGAAATAGATCATGATTTTCATTTACATGAATTGGAATATGCCATTACTTACCAATTTACAGTCATGAAATATCTTTTTAAAAACTAGTATGTTTTCATATAGACATATATTTGTCAAATTAAAGTTTATTTACTTCATCTAAATAGAAGTTTGTTAATTTTAATTGTTAACTTTTATTTTAAATAAAAAAACTATCTCACCACATGTAATTACACTTGTGCAACCTAACATTATATTGGGAATTACACCGGATAGTGGTGCTACGCCTTGTCTAGCTGCTCATTTGCTTAAGCTTTGACTCTGCCTTACTCCACCAATAAGCATGTGGAAGAAAGAGAGGGTACTGGTTTTGCAGGCATGGGTTTCTAGCTGAATATAGAGTGTCTTCTTTAATTAACTGGACGTCTCTTCTTTTTTTCTTTTTCCTTTTTTCCCGTTGAGGCTTGATTATTTAATAAATGATGTATGTCCTAATGCATGGTTTCTCTCCGGCCATCATTAGGTTAACTTGGACCTACACATTGTTTTAAGTTGAGATGTTTGACAATGTAGTTTCTTTTGGAATGATTTGTCCTTGTCTTTGTTTGCCCTTGGGAACCTGATTTTCTTCACTACTGGTCCTATAACACGTATGCTTTTCTTGTTCTTAGTTTCTAGCGCAGAGGATGTTGACTCCCCAAACAGTTTCTCTCTTGAACCAATTGACTTGAATCAATTTTTTGAAGACGATGGCAGAATATTTGGGTATCAGGGTCTGAAGGTAGGCCTCCTTCTGAGAAGTGCTATTTGCAGCAGAGTTGTTTTAATTGGTTTCATTTACTCTTTATTTTTTCTTTTATATACACCTAAAAGAAGAATTCTCAGATCAAGAAAATAGTGGAGAAGATTGTCATGCACAGTGACTTGAGTGCTCCTTTGACATGAGTATCAAGTTTTTCAACAGAAAAACATATGATGTGACTGCATTTGTGTTGGACATGTGCCAAGTGGTGTTGGTATTTGACTTGGTAGTACCTAAAACCTGCTATTTAGTATCTACTTTAATTCTGTGCCACAAATATCCTGACCTACCCTTCTATGATCTCTCTCTTATACATCTTTTAATGGCTCAGAATATTGGTCAATGAGGTTAATGGTGAGCATACATGGTTTAAGAGGGAGGATTGTAATCTTTGTCTTGAAAGAGAGAAGGTGTGGAATGTAACATTTGTTAGGAGAGGAAATAATTTTAGGATGTGGGGTGAAGGTTTGTGAGTTTCTGAGATCGCTTGCAAGGGTGGCTATGTGTGTGGGATGGGTGAGTATTGAATTTCCGTTTAGTGCTTTCAAAGTGCTATCATCTTGCTAACATGAGCCCTCCTACATGTTCTGAAGTTTGGATGAACTCAGGAACTTCAAGTTCTAGGCTGCATTGTCATCTCTAATTGGTGCTTATGAAGTTATGGGTTAGCCCAGTGCACCTGGCTTCTTGCTAGAGTATTCTGTTCGGTTTCTCTTCAAAGGTCTGATTCAATAAGGGTACAATTTAGCCTACCAAAAATATATATTGGATAGCCCAATAGTGATCTTGAATAAATGTCATAAACTTGGAGTCACCCCAACACAAGCACTCAGATAATGCTGTCCCTGTCCATCTCCATAGGGAACAAGAGAAAAATGAAAGAATGCGTCATGCTACTTGGGTTTGATAATGCTTTTACTTGTATTGAATGTTCTTTTAGTTTATCTGATCTTTTCATGTCTTACATTTTGCAGATCACTATTTGGGTTAGCTTGATATCCTTTCATGTTTATGCTGATATTTCTTTTGAAAGCTCATCAGATGTAAGTATTCTTTTTTTTTTTTCTTGTAGCTTTTGCTCCTACCATTCATTTTTCTAAAGTATAAATGAGTGAATTCTCGTGATGCTGAATAAAACTTTGGTGTTTTTTTAATCATTGTGTGTTCTTTCACTCTTCTATTGCCCCTGCTCCTGTCATTCAAACTTATTCTATCTTTAATTGTTGAATCTCTTGTGAGTTATTTCAGATTTTCTGAATGTATCTGATTATAAGTGGATTTTTGCAGCTTGAATAATAGCCAAAATTCATTTTTCTCCAAACGGTTTTTAAATCTTGGCATTTGCTCGACTTGTTTGTTCTAACTTAAATATGAATTGTTTTTGGATAGGGTGGCGGAGGGATCACAAACGTAAAGTCTGCCCTTCAGGTAATGACTATATCGATTTTCTCTTTAGTTTATCTTTAACAAGACAGGTTTTAATTGTGATGTTTCTAGCAGAATATTTTTGCTGAGAGTCTTGTAGATGAAAAAGATGCCTTCCTGCAAACATTTTCAACTGAAAGTCATTATGTTCGGTTTGTCCATAACTTTCTTGTACCTATTTTTTCATGTTGAGTTTTCTTACCATCCATGAGGAATGATGTTTTGTCCTACCAATTTCTAGCATATATTTAGATGATAAGTTGTGCTCACACACAGGTCTGTTGTCTCAAATGGTGAAACACTGCAGCATAAAGTTTCAAATGGCTGTAGCACTGAATCTAATTGTCTTTTGAAATCAGAGCCTTCAGATGTAGAGGTGCCTTCTCTATCCCTTTTCTTGACATATTAGGATAGGGATGACAGAAGATTCATCTTTTTTTGGGTCCTGTAGTGCTTGTTTTGCATAATATCTTGCTTGTGTTGCGCTTTTTAGATATCATTAAGGGGTCGTTTGGTTTGAATACAAGTTATGTTGAGATTAGTTATGTTGTGATAAGTTATGCTGGGATAAGTTATGTTGGAGTTGGGAACAGTTTTTATTGCTTGTTTGGTTTGTCATATTCAAACTTATATTCATTGCATTCATTGCAGAATTTTGAAGAATAAGTTGTTTGTTTACAAAAATACCCTCCACTTTATTTAGTTTTTTTTTTTTACATTTTCTTTGCAAACTTTAGTTATTCATTCTTAAAATTAAAATTTCCATCTTATTTAGCTTAAATATTTTTGTGTGTGCATTTCCATGAGTGTGCTGTGTGTTTTAAAATAAAACTTTCATCTTATTTAACTTAAAAATAAAACTTCCATCTTATTTAGCTTAAAGATAAAATTTCCATATTATTTTAGCTTAAAACTAAAACTTTTATCTTATTTAGTTTAAAAATAGAACTTCCATCTTATTTAGCTTAAAAATAAAACTTCCATTTTAAGTTTATTAAAGTAAAAGAAATTTTATTATTTAAGTTATCTACATTTTAAAGTTATCTACTTTTTAATTGATATATAAAATATTATTTTTAAGTGAGTAATAAACTATTTAATTAAAAATATATAATTTAGTAGTGGAGTGAACATTTTAAGAGAAATCAAAATATAATAAACACAAGAATTAGGCAAACAAATTAATCTTATAATATATTCATAAATGAAAATTATATTTATAAAATGTAACTTTTTAATAGAAAAATATATTATCATAAAAACAACGAATAGTTAAGGTTGTGAATGCTATTATAAATGTTGTTAAAAATTATGTTAATATACATGAATGTAAAAGTGGTGTATAAAAGTGTTATTTTACATACTTTATCCAGGATAAGTTATTCTGGGATTACTGTTCCACCCCCAAAGAGGGATAACTTATCCGGTACTAATTTTTAATCCTAGGATAACTTATCCCAGCCTTTGTGACCAAACAATGGATTAAAGTGCACTCAAAGATTAAGTCCTCTTATCCATCACACCAAACCCCTAGAGCATGGAACGAACTAGTAGTTATCTTGTAGACCTACATGGACTAACATCTTTCTGAAGCATTTATATTGGTGAACTGTCTACTATTTGGATTTAAAAAAAATGGTATAAAAACCTACTCCTACTTGATTGGAAAATCGTCGTATTTTCAAAATAAGATTTATGATCCTGATGTTTGTGTGTCTCATCTGCGCTCTCTCAAACATTTGAAAGATCACTTTCTTTTGCATGCAGAATCTGAGTATGTTGTATTGAAATGCATTATACCATTGTGTATTTTGTGAAAAAAACTGAGGATTGATTATCCTTGTTGGAATTGCTCCAGGTATTCCGGATCGCTGGCACGCCTGTAGGACACCTTTATAGTAGATTGGTGCCACTTGTACTACTCTTAGTGGATGGTAATTGTTGTATTTTATTTTTAAAAGATTATATCTATGCTTCAAAAGTTATAGTGGTATTTTTAACCAGGTAGCAATCCTATTGACGTCCTTGATCCTAGATGGGAAATTTATCTCCTAGTCCAGGAAAGGAAAGATACCCAGGAGGATAGCCTTTCAAGGTTGCTTGGTTTTGCAGCTGTTTATCGTTTCCATCGTTATCCTGGAAGTACACGCATGCGACTTGGGCAGGTAAATGATTGACAGTTAGACATTATTATAACACATTTTTTTAATGTAGTTCTTCGTTGTAACTGATTTGGATTTTGGCAGATACTGGTTATGCCTCCTTACCAACGCAAAGGTTATGGTCGTTTTCTTCTTGAGGTGCTGAACAGGGTTGCAGTATCTGAAAATGTGTATGACCTGACTATTGAAGAGCCTGAGGATTCTCTTCAATATGTTCGATTGTGCATTGATGTTGAGCGTTTGCTTGTATTTGACCCAATCCAGCAATCCCTAGAATCAGTTGTATCACATTTAAAGCAGGAAAATCCTTTGAAAAAAAGCTACATGTGCAAGTATGCTCCACCACTGAGTGCTGTTGAAGATGTGAGGAAAGCTTTGAAAATCAACAAGAAGCAGTTTGAGCAATGTTGGGAGATTCTTATCTATCTTGGTTTGGCCCCAATTAACAAATATATGGAGATATACCAGGCAATTGTTTCACACCGAGTAAAGGCTGAAGTTGTAGGGAAAGATTCAGAGGGTGCGGGGAAGCAGGTGATTGATGTATCAACTGAATATGATCAGCAGATGTCTTTTGTGATGTTCAAATCACAGAATGGTGAATCTAGTAGCATAGAGACGGCTGACAATCAAAGTAATGTGGAGGAGCAGCTGCAGAAACTGGTGGATAAACGAATGAATCAGATCAAGTTGATTGCTGAGAAGGTTTCTGCTGTTCATCGGCAATGAAGACAAAGGCAGCTGCTATTTTCACATCCTAAGAAATGCATATTCCAAGGTGTTGATGCAGAAGTTTTTGGAAATGAAAAAGGAATGGCTGTACATGAACTGAGCTGTACTTTACTAAGGTTAAATTAGTTTAGTCTTTCAATTGTGTCTCTCACTTGTATACTTAAAGCGTGAACTTTTTGGATATGAGGCAGCATTCTGCATTCTCCCTCGATTCTTTTGCTGATTTATTTATCTTGTAGTTTAGAGTAATTATCAGGTATGTGCCAGCCAAATGAAGCAATTGGGAAAGAAATTTGAATCGCAGCACCTTGGGCTGATTTACCTCAGTAAATGGGACAAAAAGGGAGAAATTGATCAATAAGCCTTTTGACCTCAGTATAATGAGTCATTGTTGTTCTATAGTTTTATTTTTGTTGGATTTTTGAATTAAAATAAAATTTACCCAGAATGTAAGGGTGTGCCTCTAAACTGTCATTTTGAGCATTTGAGTTTCGTTCCCCGATTTGAGACTTCCCCCAAGTTCATATAGTGGTTTGGTACTTGGGATGATTCAGGTTGAGCTTTTAGAGGGTAAAGTGAGTTTTGGCCAAGAAAATCACATTTGGACACTGCATTTTTTAATTTTCCATTTTCTTCTGGTGTAGCTGAGTGCTTGGTAAGTGATCTAAACTTGGTTTTGATTATATATATAATGACCATGCTTCCGTGGTCATAAAAACATCCAAATAAAAATCATAGGTTTAACGGAAGAAAAACAAAATATACAAAAGAAAAAAAAATCAAACCTAGATAAAGTATATGTAATAGCGGTATAAACATTAATCAACTCATTGTTCTGAAGTACTCCCCTATCTTATTTTCTTATTCTACCTGAAGAATTAATATTTGAAAAGACAAATAATTTTCTTTTGACTACAATTTATTCAAACTCTTTTTTTAAATATTTTGAATCATTAGCTATATGTTGTCTCCACGTTTCCACGAAGGAATAGTGGGATCAATGGGGACCCTTCTGCTGGAGCTCGCTTTCATGCTTTCTCTTCTCTCTTTTGCCAGTTCTGCTATCTTCTCGTCTCTTTTGAAATCTCGTGATCTTACATGTCGGGGTGGCATATCTCTCCATGAGACCTTAGGTCTAGACATTTCTGTAAAAGACTTCGAGACAAAGTTAGACAATATTTAAGCAGGGGCAGGGGAGTCCTGGGTGCAGAATTGCTTCACCAAAACAGTTGGTGAAATGCGCATCCAATTAGTCAGTTCGCTAGAAATGATGCATAGATGGTACAAGGGTGCAGACAGAGGGGCAGATAAGGAGGCTTTAGGTGAGTCGCCGAGTGTGTTTGGCGACATCTGACTCACCGTCGAAAGTAGCAGATTAATCAATACATGCAGTTAATGGTGAAATGGGGATGTTTAGCGAACCGTTGAACAGTTCGGCTCGATATAGCTCGTCAAACTACCTCACGTGTCTATTTTCAACCCATTTCTTTCAATGCAACTCCACAACCCCTGATAATGCAATGTAGGTTTGTACAACACATATTCAACGAAGACCCAACACAATTTTAGCACTCCCATAGCAAAATAATTTAACTCAAAAGCACAGCCGAGTGGTATTTCACCAATTTCGCAAATATTACCGAATAATAATCGATAATGCATGTGATCCCATTGACTTAGAGATTCAATAGAGGTTTTATACTATAAATATCATGCAAATGAGTATAAATTTTGATGAAATAACTGAGGGGTTCAATTACCAACCTTTGGTGCTGAATTAGATTGTATTGACGTGCTGGGCAGCAATGCGATCCAAATTCGCGCACAATTCGTCACTTAAAATTCTTTAAAATTGTGACAGATATAAGGCCAAAGTGCTGGTGTGAGTTTGACAGGATGGAAAAAAAATGAGAGGAAATGAATGAGGTAGAACTTTTAAACCTGTTGCTTGCAAAAACCGTTCAGTTACCGCCCATTCGGCGACGTGAGTCAGGCTCGTCCAATTACTCGATGAAGCACTAAGTGATTATTAACTTCGCCTAATGAAACAGGATCTGCATCTTATGTGAGAATTCTAGCAGCAATCTATATCGAGGTCACCGATATTGTTGGTGATTCGCCAATAATTTTCAGAGCTCGCTGAGTTTTACAGACTCTAATGTTGACGATGCCTAGAGTCAAACAGCGGATAAGATCAAATTCGCCGACCCTTTCGGCGATTCACCGACTGGATTCATCACTTCTCCTATCTGCACTTTTCATTCACTCTCCATACTTCTATTTGTACAACCAACACACCATTATTTTATCAACGCAAAATAAAATAATAAATGGCTTTGGGTTGCCTCCCAAACAGTGCATTGGTTAACATCGTGGCACGACCCAAGTTCTCTTCTAAACCTCATTTTTGGGGTTAGCCATGGTATCACTTGGCAAGCCCCCTGGCTGTCTCGGATTGAGGTGCGATAAGATATGGCCCATTTGGGTCTCTAACTGCTTGATTGGAACTGAATAAGAGGTAACTGTCTGGCTAAGGGTAGACACATCTTCTTTCATGCCTTTTAGCATTTTGTCTGACCTTTCAACTTTGTTGAGGATGCGTGAGAGCATATCCTCAGACCTACCACCGTCCGAATCCTTTGTATTTTGGCATTCATGGGGAGGCATGTATCTATCATTCTCTCCATCCTTCCAATTTGGATTACGGTCCCTCCATTCATGATCCCGGTCCTTCGAACCTTCGTCTCTAGCCCAAATTTGGTTGCCACCTTGCCTTAGATAATTTGATCGATACCCACCGCGTTAGTTGGCCAGGTAATTTACCTCCTCGTTATACAAGGCTTCATATTTCATCTCCTCAGGATTAGTTCCCCCAACTCCCATAGCGGTGACGCCACGGGCACCATCCCCTATGACGTTTTTGGATAGAATATCGAGCTGTGTCATGATTTTGTCCATGTTCTGGTCTCTCTTATTGTCTTTCTCAATCTGCTCTTTGGATAGCTTGAAAGTGAGAGGGAAACTTGGTCCTCATGAGTGTACCCATTCTCTGTTGATGGTTGTCATACCATCTAAAAGCTAGGTTGCTATTGCATACAGATGTTGAATTAAGCCTCAAGGCGAGAGTTGGTCATTGACACCTTTGTTTACCAAATCCAAACTCCGGTAAAAGAATTGAAGTAACACGTTGTCTGGCAAACCGTGGGTTGGGCATTGTAGCACCAACTTTTTGAACCTTAGCCAAGTTTTGTGCGGAGGCTCTCCTTCTAGAGTTTAAAGCTCTAGATGCTATCCCACAACGACATCACCTTTGAGGGAGGGAAAAATTGCACTTGAAATGTGGTCACCAACTCCTCCCAAGAAGTGATGGATTCACGTGGTAGCTTGGCTAGCAACTTGCAAGCCTCTCCCATCAACGAGAAAAGGAATAGTCTTAGCCGGACCGACTCCTGAGAGATGTTTTTGAATCATAATGGTCCACACACATCTACAAAGTTTCGAAGATTCTTGTGAGGATCTTCATGAGCCAGTCCACTGAAAAGTCCCTTCAGTTGGAAGACTTGCAACATGGTTCTCGTTATATGGACCACTACATTTCCCTCGGCTGGAGGTAAGCGGATGGTTCCAACACCTCCCATGAGATGGGGGCCATTGATGTTGGGCTCTTGAACATCGTTGAGATTTTCGATGTCGTCTTGGTGGCCCACCTGGCTACCGTTGCTACCATTAGCATCCATGCTTTCTGAAATATTCATACAATACACAAACAAAGCTAAAACTTAGGTAAGTAGACTACAACTAATAAGAAAAAAATTCTACTACTCTAAGAATTCTCAAATAACACCACTCCTCGGCAACGGTGCCACTTTGATGTTTCATAATCAATGACACAACTTCCAATGCAATTGTCTACGATCGTGCAATAGTATAACAACCCAACCAAGGGTTGGGTTCGAGTCCTAAGGGAGTAGTTTTGAGAATTAATAGAAAAATAAAATGAAGTTCAAACTAGTCCTAGCTAAAGACATTAACGATTAAAAACATTGTAAATCAAAGGGGGACACAAGAGTGTCAAATATCGATTTGGGGGTTTCGTCACAAATATAGAAAAAACAATAAAAATAACAAACAAATCTAAAAGTGAGAGGGGATTCTTAGGGTGTGACCGCAATATGTATTGATTTAATTCGTTGTGTACATGCTTTGGATAGGAAATTTGCAAGATAATAGTGACTAGGCTAAGCTTTAGATGGAAATAAGTTCCCTCTCGGGCAAATTACCTCGTTTCAAATAGGTTCCTCTAGGACGCCCATTTGCCGCATGAAGGCTAGCGTACGCCTTACCCCACTCTCTCTCTCGAGCTGAGTATTACGTTATGGGACTAGGGATCACCCTCTCGGGCTGAACCTCATGTTGACCCACTCTTAGGCTATCAATTTAGCGGTTTTGGTTTTACGACCACTCTCTTGAACAAGTCGAAAACATATGTGTGGTTTTGTATTTTCAACTACAAATGCATTAAAATAAAACACAACCATGAGGTGAAATCACAATTAAAATTCATTTAATCTATCTGCAAGTAAAACCCAATAATAATCTCAACACATATTTGCTAAATCACACCCCATGAATGGGGGTTTTTAGCCACACATAAAGAGATTGAACTTTATACCTAAATGAGCTTGCATTCAAATGAGTATGAATATTTAAGTGTTGTTACAGGCCAATAATGAAGAATCCAAGAGACCCAAGTCCAAATCCTTCGAGATAAAACCCTCTTCTTCTTCAAGTTTCCAAAACCCTCTCCAAATTCAGAGCAAAAATAAAAGTACTAAAAATTATATTTAGAATATGATATTGTCTAATAATATATTCTCTATAACTCTCAACGAGTATTTATAGTTTTCAAAAATCTGTGCTGCGACGGATCATTCGACAACATTAGTCAGAATTGACGATCAACTCGGCGATTCGCCCTTTGGTGTATTTCATTGCCTTCTTGCACCATCCTTCGGTATCGTCGTGCTCTAGGTCATTGGGCGATATTGTACTGCTTTGCGGAACTGCTTGGCGATGCGTCGAATTCTCCCTTGCTCCGCCGACTTGATCATTTCCTTCGGGCTCAGCACTCTGGAACAAAAGGCAAAGTGAGACCCTTTGGTGATTCACCAAGTGGACTCGGCGATCCTCAGGCCTTCATTTTCTCTTTCTTTTAAGCCTTTTCGTTCCTTTTTGTGAATTAGTGTCCATGCTTTCCTTCAATCTTCAAATACCTGAAAATTAAGGGTTTTCATCTGATATTGAGATAAAATAAGCATTTGAGGACACAAATTTCTATTAAAATATAGCCCCAAATGAGTCCAATTTGTAGACTTATCAATACCCCCAACTTAAACTTTTGCTTGTCCTCAAGCAAACTCGAGTTCAATTGATGACAACGAGTGTCTCAACAGTGCTACACAAGACTAAATCATTAATGTACACAACAAGAATCAAATTACTCATGCAAAGATCAATTGTGTACTCAGAGATTCAAGTTGTGATACACAATACCGAAGATTCTCATGCTCACAATACTTGCTACTCGTGCTAGTTCAAGCTCAACAAAAAGTATCTAAATGCCCTCACATAAATAATGATTCAATATTCACACATAGAGGTTAATGAATTCAAGATCAGGAATCAGATGCAATGCTCACACTCAAAAAGAGGAACACAATGCATGTTTTCACCCATAGGTTTTCCCTTTTTTTCCGATCGACTTTCGATTTGGCTTACTCAAGAACAAAAAGGTCTTTTGAAGGGTTGTAATGGGGCTGAGTTCAAAGGTATGGTCATTTAGGCTCAGTGACTTATTCATCCTTATGAGGTGTGGTGTTCTCAAAATGTCTTTTTCCTTTCCCTTATCACTTTTTCTTCTAGTGCTTCTAAGTCATCCTTTCATTCACTCTCCATGTATTGTTTGGAAACCCAATGCATTTTTGAACTTTTTTATTCCACAACTTCTCCACCATTTTTTTTGGAGTGTTTCCATTTTGTTTTGCAATACCATGGGTTAAGAGAGACTTTTCTTGCAATTCTTGACTTCTCTTTTTCATTTTTACCACCCCAACTTAGGCTTTTGGCCTAAGTTGGTTATTCACTAAACCACTAATCAAGAGGATTTTAGGTAGTGGGTCAAGTGAGGTCTAAGGTTCAGCAAGGTTATTCCAAAGAAAGGTAAGGCTTAAGGGGTGTTCAAAAGAGTTTCACGTGCTCACGGGTAGGCCATAAAAGAGGTATGCGTTTAAATCAATCAGACTAACGAGGCAAATTCTGGGTTTATTCATGCATGGTTCAAAGTAAGCTAATCACACAAGACATCTACACTTAATTCAAACACGACTACACACTTTTGGTAGTGTGCAACGGTCCTTACAAGAGAATCAATTCGATAAATGGCTAATCACAACGAGATACAAAGAATTCATATATTGTCTATGCAACTTTATTTGGTCTCATCGTAGCCGCTCATTCACGTTCATTCAATCGATAAATGTATTAAAGTCATCAGTATTGATTGGAACTAAGACTTAAATTTTTCCAAAGAACAGCCACGTTCAACACACGAGAGGTGGAAAAAGTGTGCGAAAAATTCAAAATTTTTCGGAAGGGTCAAAATCATTTTTGAAATTTAAAACAAAAGGGAGCCATGAGCTCAAACATCCACAAAAAGCAGTATTTAATATAATTAAAAACATACAACCCCACTGTACACAAAAACTCAAATATCCATATCAAGCAAGCAAGGTGAGCCTCAACTCACCACAATAAATGTGCTTGTCCTCAAGTGCAAGTAATAAGTATCCAATAGTTTAAAGTAAAGAAAGAAAAGAGAAAGAGGTAACGAGGGGATCATGTCTACATGCTTGCTCCATATGTTGGGGTATTGTTGCCTGATGTAGTAGCCTGAAATTCGACAATGGTCCCTGGATTGTCATTCTGGTTCTCATTGTGTTCATTTGCCCTAGCTTCTGCAGTGATGTTAGCAGCAACTATTCCATCCACATCATGGCTCGCCAAAAAAGACTTTATAGCCGTGTAGACTCCACGTTTCCACAAAGGAATAGTGGGATTAATGGGGACTCTTCTGCTGGAGCTCGCTTTCTTACTTTCTCTTCTCTCTTTTGCCAGTTATGCTATTTTCTTGTCTCTTTTGAAATCTCGTGCTCTTTCATATCGGGGTGGCATATCTCTCCCTGCGACCTTAGGTTTAGCCATTTCTGTAAAAGACTTCGAGACAAAGTTAGACAATATTTAAGTAAGGGCAGGGGAGTCTTGGGTGCATAATTGCTTCACCAAAACAGTTGGTGAAGTGCGCATCCAATTAGTCAGTTCGCTAGAAATGATGCATAGATGGTACAAGCGTGCAGACAGAGGGCCAGATAAGGAGGCTTTCGGCGAGTCGCCGAGTGTGTTTGGAGACATCAGACTCACTGCTGAAAGTAACAGATTAATCAATACATGCAGTTAATGGCGAAATAAGGATGTTAGGCGAACTGTTGAACAGTTTGACTTGCTCGATATAGCTCACCAAACTACCTCACATGTGTATTTTCAACCCATTTCTTTCTAATTCAACCCCGCAAACCCTGATAATGCAATGTAGGTTTGTACAACACAAATTCAATGAAGACCTAAAACAATTTTAGCACTCTTATAGCAAAATAATTTAACTCAAAAGCACAGCCGAGTGGGATTTCACCTATTTTGCAAATATTACCAAATAATAATCGATAATGCATGTGATCCCATTGACTTAGTGATTCAGTAGAGGTTTTATAATATCAATCATCATGCAAATGAGTACAAATTTTGATGAAATAATTGAGGGGTTCGATTACCAACCTTTGGTGTTGAATTAGATTGTAGTGACGTGTTAGGCAGCAATGCGATCCAAATCCTCGCACAATTTGACACTTATAAGACTTTAAAATTATGAGAGATATAAGACTAAAGTGCAGGTGTGAGTTCGATAGGATGGAAAAAAAAAGAGAGGAAATGAATGAAGTAGAACTTTTAAACTTGTTACTTGCAAAAACAATTCAGTTACCGCCCATTCGGCGATGTGAGTCTGGTTCTCCCAATCACTCGGCAAAGCACCAAGTGATTATTAACTTCACCTAATGAAATATGATTTGCATCTCATGTGCGAATTCTAGTAGCAGTCTACATCGAGGTCGTCGTTATTGTCAGTGATTCGCCAATAATTTTCAGAGCTCGCCGAGTTTTACAAACTCCAATGTTGACGATGCCTAGAGTCAAATAGTTGATAAGATCAGATTCGCCGACCCTTTCAGCTACTCGCCGATTGGATTCATCACTTCTCCTATCTGCAGTTTTCGTTCATTCTCCATACTTCCATCTGCAGTACCAATACACCATACATTTATCAACGTAAAAGCAAATAATAAATGGTTTTGGGTTGCTTCCCAAACAACGCCTTAGTTAACGTCGTGGCACGACACAAGTTCTCTTCTAAATCTCATTCTTGGGGTTAGCCATTGTATAACTTGGCAAGCCCCCTGGCTGTCTCTGATTCAAGTGCGACATGATATGACCCATTTGGGTCTCCAACTGCTTGATTGAAACTGAAGGAGAGGTAACAATCTGGCTAAGGGTAGACACATCTTCTTTCATGCCTTTTAGCATTTTGTCTGACCCTTCAACTTTGTTGAGGATGCGTGAGAGCATATTCTTAGACCTACTACCGTCCGAATCCTTTGGTTTTTGGCATTCATGTGGAGGCACGTATCTATCCATCTCTCCATCCTTCTAATTTGGATTATGGTCCCTCCATTCACAATCCCGATCCTTCCAACCTTCGTCTCTAGCCCAAATTTGGTTGCCACCCTGCCTTAGGTAATTTGAGCGGTAGCCACCGCCTTGGTTGGCTAGGTAATTTACCTTCTCATTATACAAGGATTCAAACTTCATCTCCTCAGGATTAGTTCCCCCAACTCCCACAACATTGACGCCATGGGCACCAACCTCCATGACCTTTTTGGATAGAATATGAAGTTGTGTTATGATTTTATCCATGTTCTGGACTCTCTCATTGTCTTTCTCAATCTGCTCTTTGGATAGCTTGAAAGTGTGAGGGGAAACTTGGTCCCTACGAGTGTACCATGCTTTGTTGATGGTTGTCATACCATCTAAAAGCTGGGCGGCTACTGCATATGGCTGCTGCATTAAGCTTCCAGGCGAGAGTTGGTCAGCGACACCTTTGTATACTGAATCCAAACTCCGATAAAAAAATTAAAGTAGCACGTTGTCCGGCAAACCGTGGGTTGGGAATTGTAGCACCAACTTTTTGAACCTTTGCCACATTTCGTGCAGAGGCTTTCCTTCTAGACGTTTAAAGCTCTGGATGCTATCGCACAACGACATCATTTTTGAGGGAGGGAAAAATCGCACTTGAAATGCGGTCACCAACTCGTCCCAAGAAATGATGGATTCACGTGGTAGCTTGGCTAGCCACTTGGTAGCCTCTCCCATCAACGAGAAAGGGAATAATCTTAGCCAGACCGACTCCTGAGAGATGTTTTTGAATGAGAATGGTCCACACATATCTTCAAAGTTTCGATGATGCTCGTAAGGATCTTCATCAGCCAGTCCACTAAAAAGTCCCTTCAGTTGTAAGAATTGCAACAAGGTGCTCGTTATATGGAACACAACATTTCCCTCGACTGGAGTTAAGCAGATGGCTCCAACACCTCTCATGAGATGGGGGCCATTGATGTTGGGCTCTTGAACATCTTTGAGATTTCCGATGTCGTCTTTGTGGCTCACCTGGCTACCATTGCTACCATTAACACTCATGCTTTTTGAAATATTCACACATAACACAAACAAAGCTAAAAATTAGGTAAGTAGACTACAACTAATAAGAACAAAAATTATACTAATCTAAGAATTCTCAAATAACACCACTCCCCGACAGCGGCACCATTTTGATGCTTGCGTAATCAATGACACAACTTCCAATGTAAGTGTTTACGATTGTGCAATAGTATAATAACCTAACCAAGGGCTGGGATCGAGTCCCAAGGGTATGGTTTTGAGAATTAATAGAAAAATAAAATTAAGTTCTAACTAGTCCTAGCTAAAGACATTAACGATTAGAAACATTGTTAATCAAAGGGGGAGACAAGAGAGTCAAATATCGATTGGGGGGTTTTGTCACAAATATAGCAAAAACAGTAAAAATGACAAATAAATCTATAAGTGACAGGGGATTCTTAGGGGGTTACCACAATATGTGTTGATTTATATCGTTGCGTACATACTTTCAATAGGAAATTTGTTAGATAATAGTGATTAAGCAAAGCTTTAGATGGAAATAGGTTCCCTCTTAGGCAACTTATCTCGTTTCTAATAGGTTTCTCTCGAACACCCATTTGCTGCATGAAGGCCAGCCTATGCTTTACCCCACTCACTCTCTCAAGCTAAGTGTTAGGATATGGGACTAGGGCTCTCCCTCTCTGGCTGAACCTCATGTCGACCCACTCCTTAGGCCATTAGTCTAGCGGTTTTGGTTTCACGACCTTTCTCTCAAGCAAGCCAAAAACACATGGGTGGTTTTGTATTTTCAACTACAAAACCATTAAATTAAATCACAACCACTAGGTGAAATCACTATTAAAATGCATCTAATCTATCAGCAAGCAAAACCTAACAATAATCTCAACACATATTTGCTAAATCACACCCCAAGAATGGGGGGGTTTTAAGCCACACCTCAAGAGATAGAAATTTATACCTAAATGAGCTTGTATTCAAATGGGTATGAAGATTTAAGTCTTCTTACAGGCCAAGAATGAAGAATCCAAGAGACCCAAGGCCAAATCCTTGGAGATGAAACCCTCTTCTTCTTCAAGTTTCCAAAACCCTCTCCAAACTCAGAGCAAAAATAAAAGTACTAAAAATTATATTTTGAATATGATATTATCTAATGATATATTCTCTATAACTCTCAACGAGTATTTATAGTTTTCAAAAATTTGTGCTGCGATGGATCATTCGACGACATTTGTCAAAATCGCCGATCAACTCGGCGATTTGCCCTTTGGTGTAGTTCATTGCCTTCTTACGCCATCCTTCTGTATCGTCGTGCTCTAGGTCATTGGGCGATATGGTACTGCTTCGCAGAACTGCTCGGTGATGCGCCGACTGCTCCCTTGTTCCACCGACTTGATCCTTTCCTTCAAGCTCTGCACACTGGAGCAAAAGGCGAGTGAGACCCTTCGGTGATTCACCAAGTGGACTCGGCGATCCTCAGGCCTTCATTTTCTCGTTCTTTTAGCCTTTTCGTTCTTTTTTGCGAAGTAGTGTCCATGCTTTCCTTCAATCTTTAAATACCTGAAACCTTAGGGTTTTCATCTGATATTGAGATAAAATAAGCATTTGAGGACACAATTTCTATTAAACTATAGCCCTAAATGAGTCCAATTTGTGGACTCATCAGTTATCGCCATGAACCTAAGCATTCTCGTTATTCACTTGTTCCTCAAGCTCCTCTTCGACTGGATTATCACGGATCCTTTGAATATTGATCTTTCTCAAAGTTTTGCTCAACTTTGGATCATATGGGGTCAATGGTTCGCCTCGAGTCCGTGTACTTGGCAAACACTACAGTGGAAACCTGAAGAAAACAAAAACGAAAGAAAACCTAAAATTAGGAAATAATTGTCTAAAGTTCATTAATGTAGTTAAACTTAATCCAAAAGCTTTATTCCCCGGCAGTGGCGCAGAAATTTGATACGCTCAAATTACGCCTCCCTAAAGAAGTATAACCGATCTTTGTCAAATGAAGAACCCAACTTGTAGGTTGGGGTCGATATCATGAGGAATATGGTTTAGACTTAAAGTTAAATCACAATTATATCTGTTTAGTCAAGTTATTTTTGAGACAAGTAAGTAAAATAGGGGGGGGGGGAAGATTGTTCAAGTAACAAGGGAGCAAGATTCGAACTTTGTTGTTATCAATGAGAGAGAGAAACTAGTGTGTATGTGTTCCCCATAAGCCCTTAATGCGTTAATCTTAATAATAGTAATCCTTTCCTAGTGTATCACATGCAAAATTGTAAGTTATGTATCCCTAAGTGCTTGGTCCGCCAAATAGGGAATTTCACCCCGCACCTTGGTACGGCTACGTGTGTATAATTTACTAACCCTTTCCTTTACGTCAGATTAGACATCAATGTATGATTCAGTTTTCACCCTCACACCAATTGACATTAAACTATTAGATAGTATCACACTAAATCTCTGTTTATAATTCTTTTCTTGTTAACTACCTCCTTGGTCCGGCAAGTAGCAACACTGTGAGTTCTAACATTGGCCACCGTTAAAAAGACTTTGAAATGAAAGAATTACCAATACACGCATCAACACTAGTCAAGAATTACTTAGTTATTATTCATACGTTGTTAATTGCTCGTGGTTCCTACAACTCTAGTTGTGGATTTAGCTACTCATGATTGAAAAAATACAATTCATATTTTTAGAAGAAGAATTCATGAACTTATGTATTGAGTAGAAGAAACCTGTAATTTCCAATTGAAATTCAAAGCAAAAATCTTATAAACCGAAATTAGGAAATCAAATTGGCAAAGTTTGCAAGTTAATTCCCAAGAAAATAACAAGAACTAAAAGTATACAATGGTTTCTAACCCCCCAAAATAAGGTTTACATACCCTATTTATAGAAAAACTTATTCTAAACAAAAATGAAATGAAATATGAAAATAAAACTTCTGGACACGGCTTCGATTGACGAGACTGACCTATAGACCATGGATCGACCTACGGTCCATAGGCCCATTCCGTAGCTTGATACTTAGAACTTTTCCATAGAGGCTGGAACCTTCGACTTTCATATACAAATGACGGATGTAAAGTACGGACTGTATGTTGACCTATGGTCCAAGGGTCTCCTTCTGTGGCTCCACACTTAGAACTTTTCATCAGGTACTGGAACTTCAACTCCCAATGATCATTGACGGATGTGTAGGATAGCCCATTAGTCAACCTATGCCCTGTCACTCACCTCTGTATTCCCACACTTTGTCAGACTTCCCTGATGATCATTCCATGCCTACCCACGGCAGACCGTGACTGGACCTATGGTCCTTAGGTCACTTCCGTGGGTGGATCCTTCTGCAGAATTTCAGGTGTCATCTCTCTCGACCTCGTCCAATCCTATTTCCTGCAAATATAACACAATAAACATTAGTTCTAATACAAAATGACCCTAGACACACACAACTCTTAAGTGAAATGTATTAAAAATACCGTAAACTCACGATATATCAAGAATATGAAACAAAACCTACTCTAAAGAAAAGTAATAATTTACAATTACAAAAGTTGTGTCCATGAACATTGATTTTTTGTCCTTCGTGTCCCAAGTCATTCCTGTGAGTTTGAGTTTTTTAGGGTTAGATTCATTTTCAACTTTTTTCATGTTTGAGAATATCTTATTAACATGAATGTAGAATCCAACATTTTTATTTGTTTGTACTTTCATAATGCAACAAGTATACATACATATTTCTGAAAAAATTGTAAAGTTGCACATATAAAGCATCTAGAAGAGCCTTGTGAGCAACAATCTAATGAATAATGAATTTGTTAAAGTGATCAAAAATATTATTTTGGTGTTGTTTCAATTTTTTTTTCTTTTTATAAATTTTGTTTGAGTAAAAAAGTAATAATAACGAAAAGTGGTACATGTTTGGCCTCAAACCAGTAGATTGCCTCTATTCTTTTTTATTTATATTGTTATGATATAAATTTAACAGCCTTAACTTATTTTTAATTTATATTTATTTTCAAAACCTTTAACATAATTTATTTTTCACAACGAGTATATCCTAATCATAAAATTATCAGATCCTATGTTTTTCATGTACAACAAATTGAAAAAGTGAGGCTTTATCACTTTATAAAAACAACCCTCAATATTAAAAAGATAGTTATATCACCAAATATATATTATGATATATTATGTAAAAGATAAAACTGATTAGATTTCAAGATATTTTTAATCATTCATTATATATTTACAATTCTTGAGATAAGTGATAATGTCATATTATTTAAGTTTTGTTGAAATATTGCTAAAGCCTACTCAAATTACTCTTTTTTTTCCTCATAAAAGTATAATATTAGGAAGGATGTTCAAAAGCTTAGTGAGAATATTTATGCCCGCACGAAGTGCGGCTAAATTACTTTGTCTTGAATAATTTAGCAAGAAAGACGAAAGTGAAGTCACTACAAATGAGGACTTTCAAAGAAATCATATTTGGGAGATATCCAAGTTTGAAGAAAATCTAATTGTCCAAAGTTTTACATAAGAATAACTAGAGAAACTTTTTTAAAGAAGTATACCATACAAAAAAAATCAAACTAAATTTTTTGTGAGAGAAAAGTTAAAATATCACTATTAGAAAATACTCCAATCACAAGAAAAAGTCAGAAAGCCACCGTAAAAACAAATTCAAAGAGACTTCTTCTATTAATTAGAGTAAGGAAAAAGTACAAACACAAAATTAAGGAAGTTATACCAAGAAGTGAGAAAGGACTTATCCAAATGTTAAGAATACATTTACAATCAAGTAAGCTTTGAGTGCACATTTTGTTACCGATCCTAAAATGTCGATGTACTAATATCCTTGTTATGATCAAACAAATACTAAATTAAGAAAAATTATCAACAAAACAATAATAATAATTCATTGTTATTTTAATGATGATACTGAGATGAACCGTTACTACTCCGAAGCATAAAATGTGTGAACTATAGAAACAAGATATACATGTTCTCTTGAGATCGAAATATTAACATTTATTTTAAGAAAAGAGAATTAAATAAGTGTAGCACCTCAAAAGTCTAAAGGTGATTAGAAGTTGAAAATTTGCAAAAAATATTACTGGTGCAGTTTTGTACGAGCCTATGTACGGGCAGTATAAAGTTCTATGACCCGTGGATGGCAGTCACGGTTGAGGCCCTGAGTTTCAGAAACTGTCGAGTTTTACATCAAGATCTACGGGCTACTAGTACAACTCGTGGTTGAGTTGACGAGCCGTAGTTGGGTCTTGTAGTTGTAGACTTTAGAAAGTGGGAAAAATTATACTTGGGAATGTAACACCTCAGATTTGAGAAGAGGGAAAAATTTCAATTCTCACAAACCTGGTGCCAACACAGACGTCACCACCCACATCCCGTAGGTCGGATGACGGTTCGTAGGTGGTGAGTGGTTGGTAAGTTAGATTTTTCTAAAAATGTCTAGTCCCAGTAATTTTTATACGATTCACCAGGATGGCCCGTCATTCAATGCACGAGTTGTAGATAGGTCTCGTAGGTGAGTCCTAGACTTAGAGAAATTTTGAGGTCAAGAGTAGGGACATACGACCGTGTTCCACAGTCTGTTGATGGATCCATGGGCCGTAGGTGTGGTCCGTTGTTGGGGTTCCATGATAAGTGGTCTCTGATCTCACCCACGACCAACTAGGACAGTCCGTTGTCTGACCAATGGACCGTGGGTTTTGCCGTTGGTGAGGCTGACAATTATTTTTAAGGGATTTTGGGTCTTTTCCTAATTATTTTAATTCAATACTATGTTAACCTTTACCCAAAGCCCAATATAAAGGATTTTACCCCCAAACTTACCCAATTCAATTCATTCTTTCAATTTCCCAAAAGAAGAACAAGTTTCATCCTCCCCAAATATTTATCTCTCTAGAAGAAGAAGAAGGAGTCAACCTAGGGTTTCAAGTCAAGTCTCCAATTCCACCATTGATTTCAAGATTTTGACATTAATATATGATATTTTTCATCTATGGGGCCCTTTCCTACATAGAGTTCCTAAATATCATAATTTTGAAGTTAGAAATCTCCAATTGAAGTTGGGGTTTTCTTCTATGTCATGGGTTCTTTTTTATATTGATATAATTGTTTGTTTTATGAAGGATTATGCATGAATTGAGATAATTCCATGATTTTAAGTTGATTCCCCATGAACTCATTGTTAACCTATTTTTTCTAAACAAAGATGCTTGAAAGTGGGTTTTAAACTATGAAAGATGAATTTTATGATGATGTGCATGTTCATATGAAATTGATTAAAATGTTTTAAGATTGCTTTGAGAGTGAAACATCCATGTTGTTGTTTTTGTTGTGTAAGGATTTCTCACATACACATGAAAGTAAGATTGTGAAAGGATTTTCTCACATAAAGGTTTCTTAAGGTTGAAAGTCTTTCTCACCTAAAATGAACCGCTGTTAAGGAGCTATTATAATGATGAGGCAAGAGGCGATTACCCATGCCCTCTAATGATAAGACAAGAGGCAATTACCCATGTATCATGAATGTTAAGGAAATATAATATTAATGAAGATTCTGTGGGATTTATGCTTAGCACCGAGTGTACAAGTGGCGATTACCCATGTCCCATAAACTATGTGACACCATAGGTTTGTCTAGATAGACATTAGCTAGTGGATCCATGTAATCTAAAAGTGCATGGTTCTTACCTTGGAAAGTGGGAACACCTTTTTTCGGTGTGGGTTAGGCACCGGATTCCATGTTTTAGCTCACATGGTCTCTATGTTGGTTAAAGGTAAATCTCCCACAATAATGAACTAAGGTTACTTCAAGAAGTATATGTTTAAAGACGATGTTATTTGCATTGTGCACGATTATGTTTTATGTATTCTAACTCGTACCTTATGTTTAACTTGGTCTTTGCCTATCATGAAAATGTCTATTTAGCATGATTTACATAACTTTTATGCATTGTTATCATACTTTGTACATATTTGTACCAACACATACTCTTGCCTATATTTTTTCCAAAATTTAGGGCATGGTGACTCTTCTCCCTCCACTCGTGGCTGGTAGCTATACTTAGGGCATTTGAAGACTTGGTGTGTAACACCCCTAAATGCTAACAAGTGTTTCTTGTCGATTGACTGTTGCTTATTACTATTATATGTTTTACTCTTATGTTGAGAAATTGAAATTTTGGTGATAATTGCTAACTTGTTTAGCATACGTATATCTTAATTTATGGGATTGTATTGGGGTATTTACGTAATAGTATAATTAGAGTTATGCATATTTTTAAAAGGAGGTGGAGGATATATATATATAAGTGTATATATATGTTATATTGTTACTTGATTTATTTATTGTGTTTCAAGTATGCTGCTCATTGACTTGAAAAAGGTAGCTTGGTGAATTTTTGAGGATTTCGGCCCTATAGTTTTACACCACTAAGCTATATGCTTAGAGATAGTTGTTTCTATCGTAGGGGCTGATCGAGAGGAGGTGTGAAGCTGGCCATTGGGGATGGGAATTTTGAGTACTTTAAAGAAGATCACATTTGCATATAGGCATCTATATTTTGTTTAAACTTTGGGACTTATACACAATCTATGTTGTGTATATTTGCATGTAATTTTGAGGGCTAATCGGATCATGTCCATGGGTTGTAATATAAGTATGGCTACATGTTGTGTTTATTTGGGGTGTGTAAGCTCGAGTTTTGTAATATATTACATTTTCTACTTGTTTTGAATGATTGTATAAAGCATGAACCCATTTAGTTTGGGTACTCGGAAGTTGACAATTTTTTTTATAGCATCATCTACTAGCTTGGGGACAATATATGCATTAAAAAAATTTCGTGAGTTATTGGCATATAGTAATATGAAAAGGTCGTTACAAGTTTGGTATTAGAGCATAGGTTTGTGGTTCTAGGACTTTTGCTGTGAATTATTTGTATATTTGTTCGCTTTCGGAAAAAAAAATTATTTGGACTATTTGTTCACTTACATGATTTATAATATTTTATCGCATGTAGAGTGCACATGCATCATATACATGTCCATAATGCAGCGTGATCTTCCCTTTTGAAGGAATTAAGTTATGGCCTCTTCTGCTGACCGACCTATGAAAGCTGCTCGTGAAGGTTCAGGTTCCTCTGTTTCCCAACTTCATGCATTAGAAGAGGTTGGAGAACCTTTCTCGAATCATTATGTTCCCCACACTAGTTGGTCTGAAGTGGGGAACCATCAGGGTGCAATAGGTAACCTCACATCCTCACATGAGTCGTGGTGCTCAAGCCATGAATCCTCCTTTTTAACAAATGGATGAATTTTTCCACCACATAGCTGAAGCGATGCGTGATCCCAACGTGATTAACTTTGAGAAAATGAGAAAAATGGGTGGAGTGGAGTTTAAAGGCACCGTTGATCCCGCGGATGCTGAACATTGGCTGGAGCGAGTGGAGAGGGTATTTGAGCAGTTAGAGTGTTCAGATGTTGCCAAATTTAAGTATGCTATTTCACTATTACAAAAGGATGCTTATGATTAATGGGTAAGTGTGTTCCGAATGCCAAGGTAAAACCTTTTGTTCTTACTTGGGATGATTTTCTTAGGGAATTTCGTATGAAGTATATCCCAAGTGCTTATTATGATGCAAAGAGAAAAGAGTTTTTGAATTTAAGGCAACGAGGCATATCTATTGCTGAGTATTAACAGAAATTTCTAATGCTCTCTCGTTATGCTGGAGGTATTATTAAAGAGACAAGTGTAGGAAATTCGAAGATGGTTTAAATGATTCCATTAGGAAGAATGTGGCGATCTTGCAACATGAGAACTTTTGTAAGTTAGTGTATCCTGCTTTTACTTGGGAACGACTTGATAAAGAAGAAGCTAGTCGAAATGAAAACAAATTCTGAAAGCCTAGACCAGATGTTGGAGGTCCCTCAAAAATGGGAAGGTGTGATGATTCTAAAGCTGGTAGTGTTAATAGGCCAACTCACCAAAAACAAAACAAATTTTGGCCAAGGCAGGTCTCGTGTTCCCACTTGTCCACAATGTGGAAAGAATCATTAAGGTACTTGCAGGAGAGCTTCTGGTGAATGTTTCAATTGTGGAAGCTTTGATCATAAAGTGAAGGATTGTCCTAATCTTAATAATGCTCTTTCCTTGAGAACTGAAGGCTCAATTCGTATGCCTTCTATTAATCCTCCTTGAACTAATGAAGGTGCAATACCTAAAAATATACAAGCAGCAGGTACAAGTGGAGCGAATAAAAATAGTGGACCAAGGGCTACTGCATGCGCTTATGCTATGAGGCAGAGAGAGGGAGGATCAAGATGGAAAATACGTGGTTGTTGGTAAATTTCACTTATTTGGTTATGTGTGTTTACATTGTTTGATCCGGGTTCTACACATTCCTATCTTTGTTCATTACTTGATCCTCTTGAAAATGTGAAATCTGTGAGACTTAATTTTGATGTGCTGGTTGAAAGTCCTTTGGGTTATCAAGTTGTGTGTAATCGAGTTTATCAAGATTGTCCTTTCATGATTCGAAATCTAGTCTTCACTACTGATTTGATTTAAATGCCCTTCAAGTATTTTGATGTTATTATTGGAATGGATTGACTTTATAAGAATCATGCAGTGGATTGTAGGTCTAAGCATGTGACTTTTAAAGATCCTATATTTTCACACATCATTGTACAAGGTGAAAGATCATTGAGAGCTAGTATTATTTCTGCGGCCTTGGCAAGAAAGTTGATGCATCAAGGTTGTGGGGCATACCTTGCTCGCATAGTTAATACATGGTTGGAGAGTCTTGGTATCAAGACATACCTGTTGTATGTGATTTCCCAGAAGTCTTCCCAAAAAACCTTTCGGGAATGCCCCCGAAAATAATGGTTGAATTTCCAATCAAGCTTATTCATGGATCTACCCCTATTTCTATCACTCCTTATAAAATGGTTCTGGCAGAATTAAGAGAATTGAAATCTCATTTGCAAGAACTTCTTGAGATGGGTTTTATTCGACCTAGTGTTTCTCTGTGGGAGCCTCGATTTTATTCGAAAAGAAGAAAAATGGCACTCTCAGGTTTTGTATTGACTATGGACAGGTAAACAGAATAACAATGAAGAATAGATATCCTCTACCAAGGATCGTTGGTTTGTTTGATCAACTGAAGGGTGCTAAAGTATTCTCGAAGATTGATTTAAGGTCGGGATATCACCAACTGCATGTTAGAGAGAATGATATTCCTAAAACTGCTTTTAGAACTCAGTATGGTCATTATGAATTTTTGGTGATGCCATTTGGGTTGACAAATGCTCTTTTAGTATTCATGGATCTAATGAATTGAGTATTCAAACCTTATCTTGATCAGTTTGTGGTTGTTTTTATAGATGATATTTTAATATTTTTCAGAAGTAGTGAAGATCATGATAAACACCTCCGAATTATTTTGCAAATTTTAAAGGAGAGGGAACTTTTTGCTAAACTTTCCAAGTGTGAATTTTGGCTTGATGAAGTGAAGTTTTTGGGACATGTTGTATCGGCCGAAGGCGTGAAGGTGGATCCTAGTAAGATTCAAGCAGTTGTTGAGTGGAGACCTCCCAAAAGTCAAACCGAGGTAATAAGTTTCTTAGGCTTAGCAGGATACTACAGAAGATTTGTGAAAGGCTTTTCCATTATCGTCTCTCCATTGACTAAACTCTTGCAGAAGGAAGTGAGGTTTAATTGGAATGACAAATGCCAAGAAAGCTTTGAAACTCTCAAATCTTGTTGACTCAAGCACCTATACTTACTTTACCAATTGATGGGAAGGAGTATGTAGTATATAGCGATGCTGCTCACAATTGTCTCGAATGCATTTTGATGCAAGAAGGGAAGGTTATTTCTTTTGCCTCTCAGAAATTAAAACCACATGAATTGAATTATCCTACCGATGATCTTGAACTTGCTGCTGTAGTGTTTGCTTTGAAAATATGGAGGCATTATTCGTATGGAGCGTAATGTTATATATTCGATGATCAAAAAAGCTTAAAGTAATTTGGTACTCAGAAGGTGATAAATCTTCGACAGCGTAGATGGCTTGAACTCATCAAGGATTATGACTGCACAATTAATTATCATCCAGGTAAAGCCGATGTGGTTGCAAATGCTTTATGTCGGAAATCCTTTGCAATCATTTCTTTGAGTCCTTTACCCTTGCTCCTTGAGTTAAGAGCTATGAATGTTTGCTTCACACTTGATTAAAGTGATTCATTTATTGCCAACTTGCAAGTGAAGCCAATATTACTTGAACAAGTGAAAGAAGCACAAAAATGAGAATCTTGTAAAATTGACCAGAGAAGTTCAAAATGGGGAAAAACTTGAAATTACATTAATAGAGGATGGTGTCTTATTTTATCAAGATAGACTATGTGTCCCCGATGATGGCAAATTGAAGAAAGAAATGTTGAGTGAAGCACATACCTCTCCAAATGCAATGCATCTTGGGGGTACAATGATGTAATAGACCATCAAAGAAAATTATTGGTGGAATGGTATGAAGAAAGACATTGCGGAGTTCATTTCTAAATGTTTGGTTTGTCAACAAATAAAGGCAGAACATCAGGTCCCAGTTGGTTTACTACAACCCTTGTCGATGCCGGAATGGAAATGGGAGAGAATAACTATGGACTTTGTTTCTGGACTTCCTCGCACTCAAAGAAATCATGATGCAAGGTGGGTGATTGTGGACAGGCTAACCAAGAGTGCTCACTTAGCAATCAGGATGGATTACTCACTTGAGCGTTTAGCCTAATTGTGCATTAATATGATCGTAAGACTATACAGGATTCCTATATCTATTGTATCTAACCGAGATCCAAGGTTTACATCTAGATTTTGGGGTAGCTTGCAGGAAGCTTTGGGTACTAAGCTGAAATTTAGCACCTCGTTCCATCCTCAGACAGACGGTCAGTCGGAATGAGTGATACAAATTTTGGAGGATATGCTTCGAGCTTACATTATGGATTTTGAAGGTGGTTGGGACAAACACTTGGATTTTATAGAATTTGCTTATAGTAACAGTTATCAATCAAGTATTGGAATGCCTCCCTATGAAGCTTTGTATGGAAGGAAATGTAGGACCCCTTTTTGTTGGAGTGAAGTTGGTGACAGAAAACTCATTGGTCCTAAATTTGTGCAACAAACAGAGGACAATGTAAAAATTATCAAGAATTGTCTAAAGATTTCTTCTGATAGACAAAAGTCGTATGTTGATCTTAAAAGGCGTGACATTGAATATTAAGTGGGAGATAAAGTATTTTTAAAGGTGTCTCCATGTAAAAAGATTATGAGATTTGGCAAAAAGGGAAAACTTAGTCCTCGATTTATTGGTCCTTATGAGATACTTGAAAGGGTTGGATCGATTGTATATAGATTGGCTTTGCCACCTGAGTTAGACAAGATCCACAATGTCTTCCATGTTTCTATGCTCAGAAGATATCGTTCTGATCCATCTCATGTTCTTCCAGTTCAATATATTGAGGTTAATCCTGACTTGACGTATGATGTAAAAAACCTATTTTAATTCAAGCTCGAGAAGTGAAGCAACTTAGAAACAATAAAATCCACTTAGTAAAGGTACTTTGGAGGAACCACTCGAGAAAAGAAGCTACCCGGGAGAGAGAAGATGACATGAGGACCTAGTATCCGCACTTGTTTCGGGACTAATTTAAGGTAAATTTTGAGACGAAATTTCTTTAAGGGGGAGAGAGTTATAACATCCCTAAATGCTAACAAGAGTTTCTTGTCGATTGGCCGTTGCTTATTACTATAATATGTTTTACTCTTATGTTGAGAACTTGAAATTTTGGTGATAATTGCTAACTTGTTTAGCATAAGTATATCGTAATTTATGGGATTGTATTGGGGTATTTACATAATAGTATAATTATAGTTATGCATATTTTTAAAAGGAGGTGAAGGATATATATATATAAGTGTAGATATATGTTTTTTGGGGCAGCACAAAAACTTTTTGGGCAGCACCTTTGAAGGCCAGCTGTCCAAGTGATAAACATCACTTGTATGGCAATATATTGACACTTCTCTAGTGAATTTCGGTTCCTTCAAAGCCTAAAAACCCTAGAACCTTAATTAACCAATTGTTCATCAAAATTACAAGAGAAAAACTAGGTTCTTTTGGCTGGAATTCGAGAGACACACTGCTTTGTTGGTAAGGGCTGAAATCTGTTTCTGAGCTGGGTTGTGGTTGGTAAGTTGTATATATCTTGTTCTATAGAGGTTAGTTTACTGTGAATAAATATGTTTTGGAAAGCTAATTCACATACCTTCACATACCTATAACTCTTATGTTTATGTGAAACTCTAATTTAGTTATTTTGGATTTGAAATATGTGACGCAATACAGGACAAGTTCTCTCCATATTTCAGATTTATAAATCCTGTATGAACAACTGTTAGTGTATCGATTATATCTCTTTGTACAAAATATAATTTTCGGTGATTATTGTTGAGTTGCAACCTTAAGAGATGTATTTACATCTTTCATGAAGGTTATAAAGACTAATTTAGTTGTTACGGATTCAAAATATGGGACAGAACACAAGACAAGTTTTGTCTAGATTTCGGATTTAGAAATCCTGTATGAACAACTGTTAGTGTATCGATGATATCTTTTTGTACAAAAAGTATTTTTCTGTGATTCTTATTGCGTTGAAATCTTAAGAGATGTATACACATCTTTCATAAAGGTTATAAAGTATAGTTTTTCCCTTTTCCTTTTCAAATCTAAGTTGCAACATGGGGTACTAGACTGACTAGAATCACTGTTTTGGGAACATAGTTATATCTGTGCAGGGTGAGCTTACCTGTGATGATAATCTTGTTTTATTTCGACATTATTGAGATATTAGGAATTAAAGAAGTTATTTAATTTTATTTTTAAGGTTGTATATACTTGTGAACAAGTTGAGGACCTTGATACATTGGTTGGTCTACGGTTTGAGCTCACGCAATTTTGTTGGACTGTTGCTGCGCTAAAGTATTGAGGTTTGTGCATAAACTTGTACTTGCACTCTTTTAAATGCTTTATATTTGAAATTTGATCTCGATACCTTGGTTACCTCTTGTCACTTTGCATTGTCGTGTTGGTGTGACGTTTGTGTAACTCGCCCACTTGTCCGGATTGTTTGATCACTTGGCACTCTTGTTGGGACCTTGTCCTTCTTGTAACTATGACTTTGTCACTATTGGCATTCCTCTTGATTTGGATCATTTGCCATCTTGATTTTGGATTTGTAGTCCGTCTTAAGAATGGAATTTGTCCATTTTAAGTACGAACTAGAAAGCCATTTTTAATATGGTTCTTGGTTCTCTTGATTATTGGGCTGTGACCCTTCTTGATATAGGGCGTTGGCCCTTCTTGATACTTTCTTGTGCCGGGTGTGATGACATGAGGTATATATGGGGCGATCCTTGTTATTGGATCTCTATGAAAATGGTGCTATGAGCTTTCTTGACATTTGTATCTTTGAATATCGAACTTGATACTTGTTATATAGTGTTACTTGATTTATTCATTATGTTTCAGGTATGCTGATCATTGACTTGAAAAAGGTAGCTTGGTGAATTTTTGAGTACTCCGACCCTATAGTTTTACACCACTAAGCTATATGCTTAGCGATGGTTGTTTATATCATAGGGGATCAAGAGGAGGCGTGAAGCTGGCCATTGGGGATGGAAATTTTGAGAACTTTAAAGAAGATCACATTTGTATATAGGCATCTATATTTTGTATAAACTTTAGGACTTATGCACGATCTATGTGGTGTATATTTGCATGCAATTTTTAGGGCTAATTGGATCATGTCCATGGGTTGTAATATAAGTATAGCTACAGGTTTTATTTATTTGGGTGGTGTAAGCCCAAGTTTTGTAATATATTACATTTCCTACTTGTTTTGAACGATCGTATGAAGTCTGAACCCGTTTAGTTTGGGTACTCGAAAGTTGACAATTTTTTTATAGCATCATCTAGTAGCGTGGGGACAATATATGCATTAAAAATATTTAGTGAGTTATTGACATATAGTAATATGAAAGGGTCGTTACATGGTGAGTCCTCATAATTCGAGGACAGTTTCATTTTATTTTATGTTTTTTCTTTATCTGAGATTGTATGTGATGAACAGGTTACATCCCGATAGCTCTTGATGTACTAGATAGATTTAAGACTATGTAGACTTCTGCTTCATTTTATAAAACTCTTTGATATGAATTGTCTTTTAAATTATCTTGAATTTCTATTATCTTGTTTAATGCATGCTAAGTGGCTTGTGTAGGGCCTCTCAGGGTCCTATATGTCATATTACGCCGAGGGTATACTTTGGGTCATGACATGGAAGTACGAAGTAGGATGACAAAGCATAGAGGGAATGCGGTTGGTACTTGGCCATCCGTGATACCAAGCCTGAGGGTCCTTGCCTTTGGTTGAAACTTAGTGTATGAGGAGTGTGCACGACTCGTAGTATAGTTGATGACTTATGGAAGTTAGTTCATAGTTTTGGTCAGAAAATAGGTTCCCGATAAAGTGATCCTCTTCACGCATTGACTGTCAAAACTGAATTTATACTTTATGATTTTCACCCAATGCTAGGGTTCCATGATTCTTCCATGCGTTCAATTGATTTGAAGCTTATTCATCATGATTGATCTTACTATGCATGATTTAATCATATTTCAATGATATTTTTATGAACCCATGATATATATCAAACTTTGTTGATATGCATGCATTATGATATGAAAGATTTATGAATTCAATTGCTTTGAAATAAAGTATCAATTAGTTTTATGAAAATTGAGGTTTTCCATTGAAGTACCTCCTATGATGAAAGAAAGATATGATTTAGTCATTTCTTATTGAAGTGCCCTTGTTCTATGAAAAGATTATCAAGATGCTTTCAATTAAAGTCTCTTATGAATATGTAATGAAATCATGATTTCAAAGGAGCTATTCTTATGAGATGTTACGAATGGTTTGACATCACCAGATTCTTACCATTTCAATGATTATGAATATGACTATTATTATGCATATTTTTTGTTGGGAGTTTACTTAGTATCGATTTGGACTAATGGCAATTATTTAGGTCCCAGAACTACGTGCCCTCATAAGATATCCCAATTGGATAATATCTAGTGGATCCATCTAAGATCATGATCATGATACTTAACTGGGAAAGTAGGACACTATTTTTAATATGGGATTAGTACACTAAAATCCATGTTATAGCTCACATGATTTATGTCGGTTAATGGTAATCTCTACAAAGATATAGAACTTCCTCAAGGACTTATGTTATGCTTTACAGAATAATGCGTGACATTGTACTATGTTTATGAAATCATATGATTAGATTTATGTTATGTTTAGTTGGTCATTGCATTATATGTTTCACAGTTATCATTATATCATGTTATACTCTTGCAACTTTCTCCATATTCAGTACATTTCGAGTACTGATTGCACACATATCTTGTGCCTATATTGTTTTATAATATAGGCTTTGACACACATCACAAAAGCCGCAGTTAGTATTGGATCTTACCAATTTATCTTTGGATTGGTGAGTCCTTATGGTCTGAGGGCATACCACATATGTTTCTTTTATGTCTTTCAGACTTACTTGAGTTTTCAAATTGTTCAAGTTAGATAGGGCTTGTCCTAGTCACTTATTATGTAGTAGAGGCTTATTGTCAGACATAGTATTTCCACATTTAGAGTCTTGTATTCAGATTCTTCATGATATGCTGAGTTGACTATTTGAGACTTTGATTTTGCTTACCTCTTATTTTAGGTATGTTGGTATCTTATTGTCATACTACACCATATGGTTTGTTTAGAGTGTTGCAAGATTCTATTCACCATGTCATGTTTAGGGGGTAATCTTGGGTCATAACAAGCATGGTATTTAGAGCATTAGGTTCAAGTGTCTCAGGATGTGTAACAAGCTATTTTAGTAGATTCTATTTCATGAGTGTGAAGTGTACAACATTTATGAATAGGAAGCTATGAGACATTCCAGAAACTTCACTTCTTTCATTATTCCTAAGTCATGCCATAGAGTTGCACTCTATAAGGTTTTCTATTCAACTCTTGTTCTATGCATTTCAAAATGATGCCTCTAAGAAGAGCTCCAGGGAGAAGGAACTTGAATATGGAACCAGAAACTCTACAAGCTCCAATTGATCCTTGATGAGTCGAGGATTTAGACTAATTTAGGGCTTAATATTTAGAGTTGTAGTGTCCTTAATGCCTGTTTATGCTCTAAACTAATGTTAAAATGCTAATTTGCAGCAATGAAGGCAAAAGAGCAACGCAAGGACATTACCAGGCAAAAAGAAGCAAAAAAGCTGAAGAAAAGCAGGGCTGATGCTCGCCGAATCCACTCGGCGAGTTGCCGAGTGGCTTTTCAGCTCGCCAAAAGTTACAGTAGGCCAACCCATGGACTAAGCCAACTCGGCGAGGATATTGGTGTTTTGGGCAAGCGCCGAATGGATCGGCAATGGAAGTTTTGATTGCCTTATGTCACAGTAGGGAAGTGGTGAAAAGCTAAACCAAGAAGGCGATGAAAAGGGGAGCTCGACGCATCACCTACTTGGTCAAAAGGGTTGACACGACTGTAAAATGGGGGGGGGGGGGTTTGGGTTTGGAATTATCAACTACAACGCAGTCACAAACAATATGAAATAACAATTAAGAGAGGCATTCTCGGGATGTGATTGATATATGCAAATTTGGATATATGGGTGATTAAGACTACTAGTAAATAGCTAAATATCAGTGGATAGGCTAGGCTATATTTGAAATAGCTTTGTCTTGAACAAATATTTCGCTTCAAGTGATTTCTCTCAAACATCAATAAGCATAGCAATTAAGAACAACCCAAAATCTTAATACATCTTCTCTCTCAAGCAAGATGGATAGGATTGGGTTTAGGATTCACTTTTTCGAGCTGAACCCAAATCAACCCAATACCTACAAATCATTAATCAAAAGATTTGGTTTAAAAACTTCTCTCTCGAGCAAGCTAAGAACACAAAAATTTGAACTGCATTTGCAGCTACGATTCATAAATTAAACCTCAGCTAATGATCAAACCCACTTCAATTTAGCATTTAAACTAGTAATTAACAATACCCATAAATTAATTCAATCCATAATCACATGATCACATGATCACACCCCACGAATTGGGGTTTTATCCGAACATCATAAAAAGATAGGAATAGTTTCCAAATTGATTAGCCATTAGCTGGGTAAGAGTAATTAAGCCTTCTTGTGTCCAACTTGGTTTCTTCCCTCAGGGTTGGCACATTGGAACTTTAGGTGGTCAAAGTAGCCACTCGGCAACACGTCAAGTGCTCTTGGCAATCCTCAAGCTCTCCTTTCTTCACTTCTTCAGTTTGTTTTGTTCCTTCTTTCCTGTTAGTGTCCTTGCTTGCTCCTCAATTCATATACCTAAAAGTCAAAGCATTAACATTAGTTTATAGAACAAATTAGGCATTTGAGGACACTAAATCTATATAAAAAAAGGCCTAAATGAGTCCAAATCTCAGACTCATGAACACCCCTAACGTAAACTTTTGCTTGTCCTCAAGTAAAACTCAAGATCAACAATCCAAAAAGGATGTCTCAAATAGTGCTGCATAAGACTCAACATGAATGCACACAACAAGGTTCAACTTTCTTATGCAATGATCAATTATGCACTCAAAGATTCAACTTGTGACTTACCATTATCAAAGTTACTCAAGTTCACAATACTTGCTTCAAATGCAAGTTTAAGCTCAACGAAGGTGTTCAAATGCCCTCACAATAAAGATGATTCATAATTCACACACAATTTCTCGACAATTTAAAGTTCTGGAATTACATACAACTCTCACAGTCACAAAGATGAACACATGCATGACTCAGCAATGCCATTTTGATTAACATATCAACTACACCTCATCCGATACTAGGTGTAGATGATCGTTAAGCAGTATAAATCCAACAAGAGAGTTGGGGTCAATCCTACAAAGAGTAGTTTTACTTTGAATTCAAATATAAAGTTACAATAGTGATTTTTGTAGTTGAAGGAATAAAGGTTTTCAGAAACTATTAATAAAATATGAAGGGTGACATCAAAGTTAGGGTAAGGGGTTTTTAGATCAAAAATCAATCTTAACAATTAACTAAGAATACTCAAATAGAAGAAAGATACTTGGGGAGTTAACCAATCAATTGCTAACTCAACTCGGTGGGTGTTAATTTATAACCAAAAGTACTATCACTTCATGGGTAAGATGAGCTTTAGATGAGATACTTTTCTCTCGAACAACTACCTCACTTCAATTGAGTTCTCTTGAACCTCAGTATTCTAAACAATGAGACCAGACCACACCCTCACTACATTCACTCTCTCGAGCTGATTCATTCTCTCAAGCTGAACCCAACATGACCTAATAACTACGAGCGCCGACTTATCACTTTAGTTTCACACTTCTCTCTGAAGCTAGCGTAAAACACTAAATTATATTGAAATAAACAAACAATAGAGTAGTTAAACCACAACACTTTGAATTAGCACTAAAATTGATAAAAGGAACACCCATCAAGCCAAAATCAGCAATTAATCACATTGTCAAACCCCCAAGATTGTGGTTTTAGCTAATCATCATAAAAGTAAGAAATTCAATACCTAATACATGCTCCATAGCTGGGTATTGAATATCAAAGTTCTAAGATGAATAATATCTTTTCTATTACAACACCCAATTGAAATCTCTTGCCCAAAAGTTGCTTAAAATCAACAAGAATAGTATTTTTGTTCTTTCTATTTTGTTTTACAATGGCTGAATGTTTTCTCTTTCTTCCAAAAGTCACTTTACATTGATCTGAGATGTGACTTTTTGGGGTTGATCGGCAAGGAAAGTCGGGCTTTGCCGACCGATCGGTGACTCACCGATCATCCTTATCCATGGCCTTCTTTCTTCACATTTTTCATCCATCAAGCACTGTAACATTAGGCGGTCTGCATTAGGATTGCCGATCACCTCGGCGATCTGCCCTTTAGTCCTTTGGCTTGCCAATTCGATTTCATCTTTTTCTCGTTCAGTGCATTTTGCGGTACCATCTTATCTTGCTGATTGGTTTGGTGGTCCGCCGATATGGAGTACAGTTCGCCCAAATTTCTCTTATTTCAAACACAATTTACTATAAAATTAGGCAGCCTAGGGACAACTCTGTGATTCGCCTAGTACTCTTATTGATCATTAGGTTTGCTTTTCCTCTCTTTCTTAGCTTGTTTTGTTCCGTTTTGCCTGTTAGTGTCCTTGCTTTGCTCCTCAATTCACATACCTAAAAATCAAGGTTTTAACATCAGTATATTGCATAAATTAGGCATTTGAGGACACTAACACTATCGAAATGAAGCCTCAAATGAGTCCAAATCTTGGACTCATCGACACCCCCAACTTAAACTTTTACTTGTCCTCAAGTAAAATTCAAGATCAGTAGTTCAAAAGGGATGTATCAAATAGTGCTGCATAAGACTCAATCATGAATGTACATATCAAGGTCCAAAACACTTATGCAAAGATCAGTTGTGCACTCTAAGATTCAAACAGTGACTCACCATTATCAAAGATGTTCAAGTTCACAATACTTGCTTCAAATGCAAGTTCAAGCTTAACAAAGGTACTTGAATGCCCTCACAACAAAGATGATTCCATATTCACACACAATTTCTCAACAGTTTTAATGTTCTGGAATCATATACAACTCACACTCTTAAAGATGAACACATGCATGATTTCACCCATAGGTTTGCCCTTATTTTCCAATCATCATACGTTTCAGCTTACTCAAGATAACGAAGGTCTTTTTACCACTTGTAACGAGGTTGAGTGTTAAGGTATGGTTGTTTAGGCTTAGTGGCTCCTACCTTCATGAAGTGTGGTTTGAACATTAGTTTTTGTCCTTTTCTTTGAAAATTTAAATCGTGCTCATAATCCACCCCATTATTCAACTTCATTTAAATTACATGATACCCCATTTTTTTTGGAAATTTTACATGGAGGGTTCCATATTTTTCAAAAAAATTACTCAAAGGGGGATTTCTCACACTTCTGGATTTTCCTTCTCTTTTCACCACACCCTCAACTTAGGCTTTTGGCCTAAGTTGGCTATTCACACAAACCACACTTCATGAAAGTTATGGGTAAATAGGGATTGCCATTGTTCAAGTGTCTTCCAAGAAAAGGATAAGGCTCAATAGGGTTCAAGCAAGGTTCACACATCTCATATGGTTGGCCACAAAAGAGGTATATTTTCAAACAAATTGTTTCAATCTTCAAAATCGTTGCCTAAGATCATTTCGGGTGCTTGCATCACTTAGTCGACTGGACCAACGGGGCAAATTATAGGTGTCATCACATAATTGTTCAAAGTACTCTCATCACACATGGCATTGACAACAATATCAAACAAAACTCCACACTTTTTAGCTAGTGTGCAATGTTCATCACACGAGACTCATTCCCTAACCGGCTAGTCACCACGAAATGCTAAAAGCTCACACATTGTCTATGCAACTTCATTGGCCTCATCGTAGCCGCACATTCATTTCATTCAATTAAGAGAACTATTCAAGTCATCATAACTGACACTTAAATTAGCACAAGAACAACCACAATTACATGCAAAATAGATTGCAACTACACCACCCCTACTAAAAGAATCTAACATTGCCCTCAATGTTAGTAGAGAACCAATACTACAAAAGATAAAATAAGGACGACAAAAAGATAAGGATAAAGTACTGGAACTCAAACAAATAGAGTAGGGTGAAAAGAAGTCTTCACTAGGTGGCCATTAGGCGAGGGTGTGTGGAGATCGCCGAATCAATTGGCAAATCGCAAAGTGGTTGCAAGTCACCAAAATTTCCAGCATGTAACCACTACACCTTGGGGAAAGAAAGTGGACAGAGACTAGACCGCCAAATAGCATCAGCGTCTCGCCAAGTGGAAGTGGTACCTCGCCTAAAGTTCTAGGACTCCGACCTTTTGGGGGTGGGGCAAAGGGTGGAGAAAGTCGGGTTCGCCAATTCATTTGGGTGAATCACTGAGTGGTGTATATGCTCCACCTAATATTTGAGCACCTCAGCCCATTGTTGTCGCCACAAAGGCGAGCAACATCGAGATTGCCAAACCCACTCGGCGGTTTGTAGAAGGAGTCATTGCATTGCAAAATCACCCATAACTGCACATTCAACACACATTATTCAAAACCACTAATGCTTGGGTTGCCTCCCAAGAAGCGCCTTACTTAACATCGTGGGATGATGTGGAAATGCTTTCACATATCTTCCAAATACACCACTTCAATCAAATAAAGTTGTGGTAATGATGGCCAAAAAATGAGAGATTGCCCGATACTTACCTCTAGGGAAAGAGAGAGGGAGAAAATTAGGTCCTATGCTCTCCAAGCTAGAGATAAACAAGAGAGTCCTCCAAATGTTTCTCTTGGTATGTTGATAATTCCCTATAAATGTAAATGATTTATTTGATCCCTATTTTATTTTTTAGACTTTGATGTTAGCCTTGGTTGGGATTGTTTGAAAGAAGTGGTACTTGAGGTTTTAGTAGGGGGCTTCCTCCCAAGGGGGAGATAGTATGCTTAGATAGCAAGATTGTTGAGAGTCCCGATATCTTTATCTCTCTTCTTCTATTCCTATTCTAGCTCGAGACAATGAGTTCCTTGTGACTTGTTTTATGATTTGAAGTCATGTGTGTTTTAGAAATTTCCATGCTCTACTTATGTTATGCATTTTCTTGATGGAATTCATGTTTAGTGAGAAAATGAGTTTTCATGATTTATGTGTTCCTCATGTTGTTGTACATTTAGCATCTGTTGCCTATGTGCTTAATGAGATGAATTGTTAAACATGCTTTCATATTCTTTTGAGAGTAATTACATAATTTGCTTCATGTTATTGAGTTGAGCATGCTTTGAGTTAAAGAAGGTAGTTTCTCCAATGAGTTTTAGAAATGGTGAAGATTTCATGCATAATGGGTTGTTAGATGTAGTTCCTACTTTCTTGTGTTGCATTGAGTATGTTGAGATGGATATGATGTTTCCTCCTTTAAGTTGTGCATTATTTTGATGTTTCATGCATGATGAGCTACTAGTCTTGAGTCTTTAATTCCGTAAGGTGTCTAGATTGACATTCGAGGATGAATGTTCCCAAGGGGGAGATAATGTAACACCCCGGAAACTAATAGGCTTAACTAGAGCTTGACGTACGTATTAGAGTTGTAAAATTTTCTTCTCGTACTTAGAATGAAGGGTTTAGGGGTTTAACATCAAGGTAGGACTCCCCAAGGACCAGCCAAGGGTCATTGAGGAGGACCGTAAACAAACCTCCAAGCTGCCCAGATCAGTGGACCTACAAAGAGACCTATGCCCTGTAGGGTGGTCCACTCTCTGTGGGTGGATCCTCATGGGTCAAGGCCAAGATGAGGGGCAGTAGAACCCTAACCCACGCCCTACCAGTACAGGTCGTGGGTCAGTCCATGCCCCATAGGTAGGGGTCGTGGATGGGGCCTGTAGGTTAGTCCAAGTCGATTTAAAGAAGGGGTAGTTTAGGTAATTCCTATTTTAGTTAGTATGATGTGAGGTCATTTTTTATTGTTTTAATACACCTATATAGGTCTTTTTAAGTCATTAACCAACCCATTCACCTCATAAATCCCAAAACCCAAATCCATAACCAACTTTCCCCAAACAATCTCTCCCTAAAACTCCAAGGAAAAAGACGAAGAAAGCTGAAGCTAGGTTTGAGGAATCAAGTTTTTCTCATCAAATTCATGGTAATTATTCAATAAGGTATGGTAGCTCTTCATCCATGGGTAGCCTTCACCCATGGAGCCCCTTCAAAACCCTTAATTTCAAAGCTAGAAAACCCAAAAGTTATGTTTTGACTTCAATCTCATAAATTCCTTTCAAATTCATTTTTAAAGGTTGAATTATGTTTGTTTATTGATATATTGATGATTTTACATGATTTTAAGTTGAATTCCTCAAGGAATTCATTAATTACCCTGTTTTCTCAAATTGGATCTTAAAGTGTGGGTATGGATTGATGCAAGTAAAATGTTATAGAATTTTGAATGAAATGAATTGATTACTTGAATCATGTTATTATACATGAATAATGTAGTAATTCTAGGTGTGTTGATTGAATGTGATATATGGTTCTTGAAGGGCAAATTATGAGAATTATGTATGATCATGATATTTATATACATGCTTTATGAATACTTTGAGAATAAAGTGATTATGACTATGATGTAATTGTGGTGTTGTTGAAAGGCTATTCTCTCTCTCTCTCTCTCTCTCACACACACACACACCTATGAATAAAGTATGAATGAAGTTTCTATGATTATGATAATGATGTTGTGCTGATTGAAAGGCTATTCTCAATTATACACTTATGAGTGACAATGACATGTTGTGAAAGGTTTTCTCACAATATGGGGATTCTTAGGTTGAAAGGTTTTTCTCACCTATTGAATCTATGAGCTATCCTATGAATGATGTTAGGTTGAGATGGATTCCCATACGTGAGTTGAGATGGGGCATCTAGTATAAATCTCTTTATACCATTTCTTCCATAATAATGAACTCAAGTAATGAAATGTTAAGACTCCGTTGGGATTTAATGCTAAGCACCAAATGGATATTGATTGAGATGGAAACTCATACGTGAGTTGAGGTGGGGTTTCTAGTAGCAATCTCTCGATATGGATGCCTATACGTGAGTTGAGATGGGGTATCTAGTAGTAATCTCCTTATCCCATAAACTACGTGCCCTTATAGGTTATTAGCTAGTGGATCCACCTAAGCTAAATGTTACCGGTTCTAACTTAGGCAAGTAAACCAACCCTTTTCGGTGTGTATAACACCAGATTCCATGATTTGCTCACATGGACTATGTCGATTAAGGCTTTCCCCTACAATGAATAATTATGAACGATGGCTTCTTAAGAATGCACTACTTAATATGGGTTGGGGGTATGGGACTTCATCCATGCATTGCACAAGTAGGTTTTGAGAGTAGTTATGGTGTGTTCCTTTTATGTTATCGTGGTTTATGAAATGAAGTATGCTTAATGTGGATTGTTGCTATGAGTTGCTTTCCTTGATATGACTTATTAAAGGTGAATGTTTCCTTGTATAAGAGTATTAATAAAGGATGAGATCAAAGAATGATAAGTGATTATGGTGGCGTAAAAGTGGTACTTAGTATAGATGGGATTATGGGATCTTATCTATGTATTGCACAAGTATAAGTTAGGGTTACTTATGAGATGGTTCTATTATGCTATGATGATCTATATGTTGAATATGCTTATGACTTATGCTTTTACACTAATGTTCATGATGATTCTCAAACTTGGCATATAGCATGGTTTTCAACCAAAATGCCCTTTTTAGCATATTTTCAAGGTTTTTATGTATGGCTATCATACTTAGTGCATTTTTTTACTTACCCATATTTTCCTACATTTTTCCAAAGTGTATGGTCTGGTTCTTAAAGCGATCTTCTTTTGGTTCAAGCTTGGATCGACTATTCTCCTAGCTTGTGGTGAGTCCTCAATATTCGAGGGTGTATGAGTCATTTGTACTTTCTTTATAGTTGTTTCATTTTCGAATTATATTGTAAGGGCTGTGTCCCTATTTGATTCAAAGATTGTATTAGATGGCTAATTGAGACAAGTCTAGACTTCCGCTTGCTTTTATAAAAGACTTCGATTGTATGGATAGAGTTATAAAAATTTTGCATCATTTTATTTATCTTATGCTATGATATGCTAAGGGACATGTATAAGACCTTTCGGGGTTGCATCAACAGAAGTAATGGTAGACAAGTGGGCCACCAAGGCGATATTGGGAACCTCAATGATGTCAACAACCCAAACCAAATGGGTGGTGTTGGTACCATTTGTTTGCCTCCGATTAAAGGAAACACAATTTTTCACATCACAAGCACCATGCTCCAACTCCTACAACTGAAGGGTTTGTTTGGGGGTTTGGCTCATGAGGATCCCCATGAGCATATCAGAAATTTTGTTGATGTTTGTGGGCCATTCTCATTTAAGAACATATCGCAAGAATCGGTCTGGCTGAGGCTGTTCCCATTTTCTCTCATGGGCGAGGCATGCAAACACTTGGCAGAGTTGCCAAGAGATTCTATCTTTTCATAGGACGAGCTTAATACTACATTCAAAGTGCGTTTGTTTCCCCCATCGAAGATGATGACTCTTAGGGACATCATCCAAGGTTTTAAATGCTTGGAAGGTGAACCAATCCATGAGATATGGCTGAGATTAAAGAAGCTAGTGCTTCAGTGCCCAACACGTGGACTTCCAGATAATATGTTGTTGCAATATTTCTGTAGAAGCCTCGATTCGGTAAACAAATAAGTGGATGATCAACTTTCTCTGGGTGGTTTAATGCAACAGCCCTACGCAATAGCGTCCCAACTCCTTGATTGCATGACCAAGATCAATAAGGCATGGTACACTCGAGAACACCAATTCTCTCATCTTACTTATAAATTGACAAAAGAGCAAATCGAAAAGGATCAAGAGAGAGACCAAAACATGGAAAAAATGATGACCTAGCTGGATATCTTGGCTAAAAATGTCATGGGTGCTGGTGCAAAGAGTGTTCATGTTGTGGGTGTTGGTGGAGTGAGCCTCGATGAAGAAAGGTTTGAAGCATTGTACAATGAGGAATTAAACTTCCTAGCCAACCAAGGAGGAGGTTATCGTTCTAACTACTCAAAGTCGGGTGGTAATCAAAGATAGAATATAGATGAGGGCTAGAGAGACCGTGACAGAGAATGGCGTGATCATAACACCACTTGGAAGAAATGAGACGGGGAGAAGGATAGGTATGTTCCACCCCATGAGCGTCAAAAGCCCAAGGACTCTAAAAGTGGTCGAAAAGAAGATATACTCTCACGCATTCTTAACAAAGTTGAAGGGTCCGACAAGGCGTTGAAAGAAATGAAAGAGGATGTCTTGACTGTCAATTAGACGATGACCTCTCACTCAGTCTCTATGAAGCAGCTGGAGACCCAAATGGGTCAAATTTCATCACATTTGAATCCAAGACAACAAGGGGGTTGCCTAGTTATACAATGGCAAACCCTAAAAATGATGCTTGAATGGGTACTTGCGTCATCCCACAACATTAACTAAGGTGTTTCTTGGGAGGCAACCCAAGTTTTTAATGCTTTTGTTTTTGATTTTGAATAATGGGTGTTGATTGTGCAGGTTCAAACGTGAAGTGTTTTGAAAAATAAAAAGTTTGGTTAGCCAAAAGTGCAATCGATGACTCGCCGAAGAGGTCGGTAAGCCTGACTTGGACTGCAGTTGGACCCATAAGACCTGAAGTGGAAGTCCGTAAAACTTAGTGGGACAATTTCTTAATCGATGACTCACCGAACAGGTCAGCGAAATCAATTTTGTCTGCTTTTTGGACCCCCAAATTGACCGGAGGTCCTGTAAAACTAGGCGAGGGAAATTTCTACTCAGTGCAAACCCCGAGTGGTTTGGCGTTGTCGACTAATATCGCCGAAAGGTCTGAGAACTAAAATGTTTTAAAAGGCCAAATGATTTAATATTTCAAAATCTTTCATATTCTCTCATTTCTAACTCCATACACTCTCACCCGCACTTTAGATTTTCCGTACTTCCCTTTTCTTTCATTTTTTGTGTTTGATGTTATGCTCAGATTCGATTACTTTGCCGCCTAGCCTTTCAAATTATCAATTCGGCATTCAGGTTGGTTTTTTGAACCCCGTAACTTAGTTAAGTGGTTAAACTCAAATGCTTTCGATAAATGTGTGTTATTTTGTGATGGGTAATTGTTGAAATCATGTTTTATGTATCAGATTGCCCGTTGTGTGTTTGACTTATGCCTAAAAGTTCAAAATGTGATTTCCCTGTGTTTTATACGTAAAAACTAAATCTATATTGGTGGGTTGCGGTTAATTTATATTGGTTCTAGTCGGGTGAAGTTTGAGTTGCCTTGAATTGAGCCAAATGATGTAATTTGCCCATTGATAGGGCGTTTGACGTCATTCTTAAGGGCAAAAGTCATCAAATGACCAATTTAGGCCAAATCGGGGGACGTCTGAGTACCCTGAAGGCATGGGTCATATGGGTCTAGTGTTAATTACATAATTTAGGTGTTTGATTTTTATTTTGGGGGCTGCGTGCTTTATTTTGGGAAACAGAGTTGAAAATTTGCACGTTAGACAATTTGACGAGCTGGGTTGAGCTCGCCGAATGGTTTGGCGGTTCGCCAAAGTCCCCCTTTGATCGCCCTTAATTTCTTGATATGGCTTGGTTGAGTCTGTACCTTTTAACGGGAAGCTTGAGCTCGCCGAGTTCACTCGGTGACTCATAGAAAGGTTCCTTTGATCGCCTTTTATTTACCCCTAACCCCTAAAACACACTGGAATATTCGACGGGCTAGTCGAAGCTCACCGATTGGTATAGATGATTCACCGAAGGGCCCTGAACATCTCCGACATGCCTTAATTCTGGAAATATTTTGAGCTGGTCCTTTTGACGTTCTTGATTTGGCTTGCCTAAGCGACTCGACGACTGGTTCAGCGAGTCTTTCTGCAACTTGATATTTGAAATTTTCTTGAACAATTTCTAACATTTTTTGATGTGTTTTGCAGATATGGCTAGACCCAAAGTATTGGGAAGATACATGCCGTCCCGCAAGCGGGCAAAAGGCTTCAGCATATACGAGAATGCACCTGCATCCAAAGCAAAGGAAACCAAACTTCTTACCACAGGTAGGAAAGGCAAAGTAAAGGGCAAGCCACCCATAGTTGATTCATCGAAAGTCAGCTCCGACAGTGAGGGAGACTACGAGACTCACCTTACTACATCAGAAAATATGGGAGAACACCAATATTCTTAGGCTATCATCTTTGAGCCTGAGGATGATCAACTTCTATTAGCTTAGAGAGATGAGTTGCGCTCCAAGAGGATGTATGATCCATCTAGGATTCGAGTGCCTCCAACTACTCCTCCTCCTTCAAGTTTCGATCAGACAGTGGTCCTAGCACCACTTGTACAAGGTCCTCCTCCCCAATCACTCAATAGACTAAAGGACGAAGGACTGAGGACTATTATTGATGAGAAGAGGTTGCTTATAGAGGGTGTGATAGATCGACATCCAGAGATATGGCACACCCTTAGGTCCCACAAGTTTTAGTTTTTCACTAAACCCTAGGGTCCCTACATTCCTAATTGGGTCCAGGAGTTCTATTCAGCCTATGGAGCTCTGGTACGATAGGGAAAGAGGAAGGCTGCTACTTTCAAACTAGTGGATTATGTAGTTTTCTGGGGGAGAAACGTTAAATGTGATAGTGGTAATATCAATGGGGTAATAGAATGCACTAACAACATCAATGATGATTACCAGAGTATGATTAAGAGAATGGAATTGGAGGACATGAAAAGTTGGCTGGCACCTCTCCTTTATGATGGTACTCCTAGATGGATTGAGGCTGGAATACCCATAGAGAAGAAAGATTTAAATATGGTCGTGAAATACTAGTTTGGGTTTATTAGCAGTACAATCATGCCGTCCCAGAACGAGTCTATCCTTTGCCACACGAAGGCATCTTGCCTTGAATCTCTCATTGATTGGAAGAGCCTTAATTTAGGTTTGATAATTGGACAAGAGATGGCCATGAGGGAAGGCAACGCCAAACATCTCTCCCATTTCCAGTGTTGATCACCGAGCTATGCAAATGGAACCGTATTTCGCGAGATGAGAAGATAGATGTTGAAGTGATTCCCATATCCTCTACTAACATCCGACCTATTGAGGACGAGTACTTGAAGGATGAGGCTGAGAAGAAGAGGTCAACTCTGGTAGATACATCCTTGATTGTTGATATTGAGACACTACCTGCAGAGGCAGTACTGCCTACCCGGCCACTAGGCCTTCAGGTATCTCTAGCCCTTCCCCTTCTATGAATCTGAGTTTTTCTACCGCTGCCCTTCCTTCTAGGTCTGTTGTTAGTGCTGCGGCATCCCTACCTCTACTCACCCAAGCCATGTTGCTACAGATGGGGCACCTATCCCATTCTATTGATGTTCGTACCTCTACGCTAGAGTCTACAATTCTTGGGATGATTGATAGAGCCCTTATTGCTACATTGACACCTATTAGAGAGTCTATTGATACCCTCACGATGAGGATTGAGGTGTGTGAGAGAGGTTAGAGAGCCACTTATGAGGTGACGACCTTAAATGCCACAATCGCGGTGTCGAGGAAAGATGTGGACCGGCTGAAGTCCACTGATATGTCAATGATTTTTGGGATCGTAGAGATCCGTGACGACCTGGACACAGATATTCCAGCATGTTCTGACGTGCCTCCAGCTACCACCGGAGATGAGGTTAGAGCTAATGATACTACTATTGAGTCAGAGGCTGATACAAATGAGGAGTAGCTTCGTGTTCAGGAGGATACCACCTATGAGGGCCTGATCGAGATCGAGGGGGCTATGGTACATTCGGCCATTCAGACATCTTTAAGGGATACTTCTATGGCAGGCTCCGGTGGAGCTAGTATTTATGTTGCACCAGGCACTGATGCCCAATCCTAGATTGTGACACTAGGCACTGATGCCTAACCTCAAAATGTGATCTCGGGCATTGATGACCTGACAGATAGAGTGACTGCGATGCATACTTCACCTTAGGCTTAGCTTGGCAGGATGACATTTTTACCTCCCCCTTTGTTATTTTTATTGTTTATCTTTGTTTTAGTTGCATTTGAGGACAATTGCTTTTCTTTTGTGGATGGGGTGAGGTATTTCCATACCTACCTCTTGTGATTCAGTTTTGTTTATGAATATTGGGTTTTGTGATCTATTTATATCTTATGGATGTTTGAGCTTGTGGCTCCTCATTTTGAATGGAAATGGTTTTAACCTATTTTTAAAATTTGCCACCTCTTTTGTGTGTGATTATGGTTGTTCTTGTGCGAATTTGAGTGTCAGTTATGATTAATACCGATGAATTAAATAGTGCTCTTAATTGAACGAAATGAATATGCGTCTATGATGAGGCCAATGAAGTTGCATAGAAAATGTGTGAACTTTTAACATCTCGTTGTGAATAGCCGGCTATCGAATGATTTTGTTGTGATGAACATTGCACACTAGATAAAATGTGTGGAGTCTTGTTTGATTTTGGTGCCAATGCTGTGTGCGATGAGTTTACTTTGAGTATTGTGTGTGATGGCACATAGAATTTTCCCCATTGGTCTGATTGACTAGGTGATGCAAGCACTTAAAATGATCTTAGGCAACAATTTGCAAGAGTGAAACAATTTGACATTATATCTCTTTTAAGGCCAACCATGTGAGATGTGTGAACCTTGGTTGAACCCTCTTTTTGAGCCTTATCCTTTTCTTGGAAGAAACTTGAACAATTGTGATTCCTCTTTATCCATTTACCCATAACTTTCATGAAGTGTGGTTTGTGTGAATAGCTAACTTAGGCCAAAAGCCTAAGTTGGGGGTGTAGTGAAAAGAGAAGGAAAATCAAGAAGTGTGAGAAATCCCTCTTTGAGTAATAGTTTTGAAACAGATGGAACCCTTCCATATAAAAAAAGAGAAAAGAAATGAGAAAAGAAGCAAAGAAAAAGAATGAAAAATTTGTGAAATAAAGTGATGAAAATTGTGAAAGAAATGGGGTATCCGGTAATTCATATGTAGTTGAATAATGGGATGGATTATGAGAATGTTTGAAATGTTAAAGAAAAGGAAGAAAGTGATGTTTAGGCCACACTTCATGAAGGTAGAAACCACAAAGACTAAATGACCATACCTTTACACTCAGCCCCGTTACAAGACTTGAAAAGACCTTTGCATTTGAGTGAGCTGAAACAAATGTTGATTGGAAATTAAGGGCAAACCTATGGGTTAAGTCATGCATATGTTCATCTTTGTGAGTGTGAGAGTTGTATGCCTCCAGTAGAGCGAAGGATGTAGATGAGCCGGGCACTGATGCCCATATTGAGAGGGCCCATGATGTGCAGAGTTCACCTTAGGCTTAGCCTAACAAGGGTATCTTGACTCTCTTTTAGTTTTATTTTGAGACTATTTATTTCTGTTACATTGAGGAAAATTGTTAGTTTTGTTTGGCAGGGTGAGGTATCTTCATATGTACCTCATTTGGGTTACTTTTGTGAATAATTTATTTTTGGTAGCTTGTTCTGAATGCCTACTTTTTGTGACTACCGATTTTTGGTTTTTAATGTGAATGTGTTATTTTTAAGATCCAAATTAAAAATTTCACCTCTTGATGTTTGTGAATGTGGTTGTTCTTTTGCATATTTGAGTGTCAGTTGCGATCAATATCGATAACTTGAATAGTGCTCTTGATTGAATGATATGTTTTTGTGATTCCAATGTGACAAATTTGAGTTGCATAAGTCATGTGTGAACTCTTAGCATCTCATTGTGACTGGCCGATTGTGAAATGAATCTTGCGATGATCATTGCACGCGAGCTAAATTTGTAGAATCTTGATTGATGATTATGTTGAATGCCATGTGTAGTGAGATTGTTTTGAAACATGTGCTTGGTGATACCTAGAACTTACCCCGTTGGTCCAATTTATTAATGTAGGTGATTGAAGGAAATGATCTTAGGCACAAATTTTGGAGAGTGAACAAAAGGGCCATTCTACCTCTTTGTGACACCTTGTGAGAGTGTGAACCTAGCTTGGCTCCGTTTGAGCCTATCCTTTTCTTTGGAAGAAACTTGATCATATTTGACCTCTTCCCATCCCACCTAAAATCTTCATGAAAGTTTGGTTTGTTTTAAATAGCCAACTTAGACCAACAACCTAAGTTGGGGGTGTGGTGAAACTAAGGAGAGTCAAGAAGTTCGAGAAATTTTCCCTTGAAGGATCGTGTTGAAAAATATGGAACCCCACCATATAAAAAAAAAAGAAAAGAAAAGCAAAAGAAGAAAAGTATTGAAAAACAAAATTGCAATGGAACTTGAATAAAATAAAAAGGGTGTCCAATGAGTCATAGAAGAATGCATGTGCTTAAAAGGACATTGGGTGAATTGTGAAAAAAATGAAAATAGTGAAAGAAAAGGAGAAAAAGTGAAATGCAGGCCATGCTTCATTAAGGTAGAAGTTACTAAGACAAAATGGTCATACCTTTACCCTCAGCCCCGTTACAACCTTTGAAAGACCTTTGTGATCCTGTTAGATCTTAATGACATGTTGATTGGAAAATACGAGCAAGCCTATGGGTAGAATTATGCATGTGTTTATCTTTGAGAGTGTTAGTTGCTTTAGATTCCTTAATTCTAAAAATTTGATAAGTTTTGGGTGAGCATGGAATCATTCTTTATGTGAGGGCATTCAAATACTTTTGTTGAGCTTGAATTTGCATTTGAAGCAAGCATTGTGAGCTTGATTTTTGTTAAATGATGGCTAGTCACTGTTTGAAACTTATAGTGAAAAATATAACATTGTATGGGTGATTTGAATCTCATGTGCATTCATGTTGAGTCTTGAGTAACACTCTTTGTAGACATCTTTGTTGAACTGATTGATCTTGTGTTTTACTTAAAGACAAACAAAAGTTTAAGTTGGGGATTTCGACAAATATAGGGTTTAATATTCAGAGTTTTAGTGTCCTTAATGTCTGTTTATGCTCTAAACTAATTTTAAAATTCTAATTTTTAGCAATGAAGGCAAAAGAGCAAGGCAAGGATATTACCGGGCAAAAGGAGCGAAAAAGCTAAACAAAAGGAAGGCTGATGCTAACCAAAGCCACCTGGCGAGTCACCAAGTGGCTTTTTAGAATTGCCAAAAGTTACACTAGGCCAGCCCATAGACAGAGTCAACTCGGTAAGGAGATTGGTGTTTTGGTGAAGCATCGAATGGATCAGTGATGGAAGTTTTGATCGCCTAAAGTCACAGAAGGGAAGTGGTGAAAAGCTAAGCCAAGAAAGCGATGTAAAGGGGAACTCAACGCATCGCTAACCTGGTCGGCGAAGCCTGACTTATTTCACCGAGTGGTTCCAAAGTTGAAAATGCAGGAATGTATAAATGCAATTTTCAAAAGAAGAAAAAGAGTTCTGGAGTTTTTGAGAGTTCCAACATTATTCTTTAACTTTTTGAGTAGAGATGTAGGGTTTCTTTGATCGAAATTCTAATTTGAGCATTTTGGAGACTTGTGATTTGTTACCTAAGATGATTATAACAATTTCTTGCTCTTTATTACATGTAGCTAAAACCCCTATTCTTGGGGTGTGATTATGTGATTGAATGTTTTAATTAGCTTATGGGTGTTATTATTTACTGTTTTTAATGTTGATTTGAAATGGGTTCAATTGATAGATTAGTTTAAATTGATGAATTGTAGTTGCAAATACAATTCTAGTGTAGCTTTCTAAGCTTTCTTGAGAAGAAGTTTTGGAGTTAAATCTATTGATTGATGATAGTAGTGAATGTGTTGTTGTGGACTTAGCTTGAGAAAGTGGGTCTAAACTAAATTCTACTAATATAGCTTGAAAAAGTAGATTGATTGAGCTATTGGGTTGTTCATATGTGTTTTGCTTTTCGAGGTTTGAGAGAACTCGCTCGATTCGTGATAGTTTATTGAGCAATGGCTACTCCACCTAAAGCCTAGCCTACCCACTAAGATTCAACAACTTTTAGTAAATAGTAATCACCCATTTAGCGAAATTGACATTCAATTGACCACACTACCAAGGACCTCTCTCTACTTGTTTACTTCCAGTTGTTCGAAGTTGTTAATTGTTCACTCTAATCCCCCCATTTGACATTAATTGTCAACCCCTAGCCATTTACTTTATTGTTTCAAAAATTTCTACACCTACAAATGATTAAAACGCCATTTCACTTTGTAATCGAATTCTTTACTGTATCACTTCTTGTGGGATCGACCCCAACTCTTAGTTGGGTTCATACTTGATTGCAACCGCTTACACTTAGAATCGAATGAAGTGTAGTTTAGCGTTATCAATCCCTTGGCCGAGCAAGTCACTAATGCTCAATTTAGGGTTACTTTCCAAGTAATTTCTTAAGGCATAACTACTCAAGCTAATTGTGAGGCTGTAGCTCCTTGAACCCCAAATGTCGATACGGCAACGACTAGGGTTCGATACTTAACTAGACTGAATCTTGAATTCCAAGGTTATAAGGTGGATGGGGATCCATAAGAGTTTGTTGAGGGGATTTAAAATATTGTTGATATTATGGGTCTGACGGTTGTTGATAAGGAGGATTTGGCCTCTTATTAATTGAAAGGGGATCCTCAAGTGTGGTTCAACCAATGGAATGAAGAAAGGGTTGTTGATGTAGGTCCTTTGGATTGGGGAAAATTCATGGGTTCTTTCTATAACAATTTTTTCCTCTTGAGATAAGAGAGGTTAAGGTGCAAGAATTCATCAATTTGAGGCTAGAAAATATTAGTGTGAAGGAATATGCTTTGATGTTCACTCAACTCTCTAAGTATGATTCGACTATGACTGTCAATTCCAGAGCTCTAATGAGTAAGTTTGTTTTTGGGTTTTCAAAAATTGTGGTCAAGGATTCTAGAACATCCATGTTGATAAAACAGATAGACATCTCGAGGTTTATGACTTATATTCAAGAGATTGAGTAAGAGAAGCTTATGGAGAGTGCTAAGGAGAGTAAGAGGGCTCAAATAGATAGTGTTGACTCTCTCATCAGACATCCTTTGGTGGTGGTCGTCCTTAGTTTCAGAAAAGGTATTCAGGACTAGCCCTTTCTTCTGCTAGTGCTCCAACGCATAATTTCAACAAGGACAGAGTGCCTAACCCTAAGTTTCATAGTAGTGCTTATGGTGGGCATCCTATCCCCACGCCAGAAATGTGGGAAAAGCAATTTAGGTGATTGCTTAGCTAGTTTCGGTGCATTCTTTGTTGTTGTAAGATTGGCCATAAATTGAGAGATTAACCTTTGGTTGTAACAAGGTGGAGATGGTCTTCGACAAGTTTAATATACTTCTTCTGGTGGCCCTACTCAATAGGTTGTTTCATCTAGTTTTGTTGGCGGACAATATCATGACAAGTTTTATGCTCTTCAGACTCGACATGATGAAGTGTCTTCCCTAGATATTGTCAGTATATGTTATGAGTCTTTAAATTTGATGTTTATGCATCACTAGATCAATGAGCTACATTGTCTTTCGTGGCTCCTTATGTTGCAATGAAGTTTGATGTCAGTCCAAAAATTTTATTAGAAGCTTTCTCAATCTCTACTCATGTCGGTGATTCCATTGTTACTGAATGGGTCTATAGAAATTTCCTAATCTCAGTTTTTTAGAAAAACACCTCAGTTGATTTAGTAGAGTTAAGAATGATTTCGATGTCATTCTTGGTATGAATTGGCTCCGTTCTTGTTATTCATCTATTGACTATAGAACTCGAGTGGCAAAGTTTTACTTTTCGAATGAACCTATCTTAGAGTGGAAAGGTAGTATTCTGCTCTTACAGGTCAGTTTATCTCATGACTTAAAGCTCAAAACATGATATATAAGGGTTGAATTTATCATCTAGTAAAAATTAGGGATACATATTCCGAAGCTCCTACTCTTGAGTCAGTTTCAGTTGTAAATGAGTTTCTAGAAGTGTTGCTCAATGATCTTCCCAGAGTTTCTCCCGAAAGGGGAATTAACTTTAGAATTAACCTTCTTTCACATATACAACCTATCTCTATTCGTCCTTATAGAATATCTCCAGCAGAACTTAAAGTGTTGAAGGATCAGTTGAAGAACCTTTTGGATAAGGTTTAATTAGACCAAGTATTTCTCCACTGGGTGTTCTAGTTTTTTTTTTTGTTTGAAAGAAAGATGGTACACTCAGAATGTGTATCGATTATCAACAATTGAACAAGGTCACAATAAAAAATAAGTGTCTCATCCCAAGAATATATGACTTGTTCGATCAACTTCAGGGTACTATCTTATTTTGTTAGATTGACCTCCGCTCAGGTTATCACCAGTTGAGAGTTCTAGAGTGTGACATTCCGAAGACAACCTTTAGAACTTGGTATGGTCACTATGAACTCTTAATTATGTATTTTGGATTAACGAATTCTCTAGCAACTTTCATGGACCTGATGAACAAAGCATTCAAGAAATACCTTGATATGTTTGTGATTGTGTTTATTGATGATATATTAATCTACTCGCAGAATGAAGTTGAGCATGCCGCCAATCATTTGAGAATTCTCTTGAAAGTTCTCAAGGATCGTCAGTTGTTTTCTAAGTTTAGTAAATGTGAATTTTGGTTGAGGTCGTTTGCATTGCTTTTCCATATTGTTCCAGTAGAAGGAATTCAAGTGGATCCTAAGAATATCAAGGCAGTTAAGAACTAAGCTAGACCTCTTTCCCCTTTTGATATTCAGAGTTTTTTTTTGGTTTATTTGGTTATTATTGATGGTTTATGGAAGGTTTCTCCTCTATTTATTCTCCTTTGATTACTTTGACTCAGAAAAAAGTGAAATTTCAGTGGTCGGAAGCTTATGAGAAAAGTTTTCAAGAGTTGAAGACTTGACTTACTTCAACCCCTGCTTTGAGTTTATCGGAAGGATTCGATGGTTTTGTGGTATATTGTGATACCTCTTAGATCTGTCTTAGTTGTATTTTGATGTAACATGATAAGGTTATAACCTATGCTTCTAGGAAACTATTGATTTGTGAGAAGAATTATGTGACCTAGGATTTGGAGTTGGTAGCGTGGTGTTTGCCTTGAATATACAGAGACATTATCTTTACAATGTTCATGTGGATGTTCAACGATCATAAGAGCCTTCAATATATGTTTAAGTAAAATAATTTTAATCATTGCCAAAGAAGGTGGTTTTATTTTTTGAAGGACTATGATATGAGTGTTCTTTATCATCCGGGTTAGAAAAATGTGGTTACCGATGCTCTTTGCCAATTGTCTATGAATAATGTTTCTCACATCGATGATGATAAGGAGATAGTTAGTTATGTTCATAGACTGGCTCATTTGGGTGTCTTTTTGATTAATTAAGAGGAGGGTGGTATTTTTGTGCAAAATGTTTTGAAATCGTATCTTGTGTCAGATGTTAAGGGAAAGAAAGATAACGATCAAACTTTGGTTGAATTGAAGAAAGCAATTTCTGAAAAAGCTATTGAGGCTTTATTCTAAGGGGGAAAATGGTTTGCTTTTTTACCAATGTCATTTGTATGTTCAAAATATTGATAAGTTGAGGAAACAAATTTTATTTAAAGATCACAATTCTCGATATTCTATTTACCTTAGATCCACCAAGATGTACCATGATCTATGGAAAGTCTATTAGTGGAATAAAATGAATTGCATATTTTTTGGCTAAGTGTCCAAATTGCCAATAAGTAAAGTTAAGCATCAGAAATTGATAGGTATGATTCAAGATATCAACATTCTTACTTGGAAGAGAGAATATTTAAATATGGCGTTCATTACGAGTTTACCTCATACTAGTTGATGATTTGGGTTGTTGTTGACCGAATGAAGAAATTGGTGCATTTTCTTCCAATGAATACCTCATATTCAGCTGAAGACTATGCTAGGATCTATATTCGGGAGATGATGAAATTTCATGGAGTGCATTTATCCATCATTTTAGATAGAAGTACCCAGTTCACTTCTCCGTTTTTGAGATCGTTTTAGAAGGTTGTTGGTACTCACGTCAAGATTAGCACAACTTTTCACCCTTAGATCGATGGTCAAGCCGAGCGTACTATTTAAATTTTGAAAGATATGTTGAGAGCTTTTGTGATTGAATTGAAGGGTAATTGGGATTATCACTTTCTTTTGATTGAGTTTGCTTCTAATAATAGTTATCACTCATGTATTTAGGTGATTCCATTTGATTCTCTCTATGGTAGGAGGTGTAGGTCTCGTATTGGTTGGTTCGAAGTTGGGGGGGTTGCTTTGATAGGGCCTGAGTTAGTTTAGGAGGCAATGGAAAAGGTTTAGCTTATCTGAGATCCTTTGAAAATAGCTCAATGATGACAAAAATCTTATGCGGATGTCAGTAGAAGAGAGTTAGAATTCATTGTTGATGACTGAGTTTATTTGAAAATCTCACCAATGAAGGGTGTGATGAGATTTGGAAAGCAAGGGAAGCTCAACTCCCATTATGTAGGCCCATATAAGATTTTGAGACATTTCGGATAAGGTGGCTTATGAGTTGGATTTCTGATTGTTGGCTCATCTAGTGTTTCATGTTTTTTATGTTAAAAAAGTGTTTTGGTTTTCCTACTTTAGTTGTGCCATTAGAGAGTGTTGGTGTGAAAGAAAGTCTTTCTTATGAAAAGGTTCTGGTTGAGATTCTAGGTCGTCAAGCCTGAAAGTTAAGAAATAAAGAAGTTACTTCCATGAAAGTTCTTTGGAGGTATAAGTTAGTTGAGAGTGTCACTTCGGACACTAAAGTCGATATGATACCCAAGTACCCCTATCTCTTTCACTCTGCTTCAATTTCAATTTGAGGTATTAGTTCCTCTTATGTACTTTTTTAGACTCATGCATTTAAGATATTCTCTCGTTTCCATATTCATGCATGTTCCTGAAATCAATTTTAAAGTTCATGTTTTATCTTAAAGTCAATTACACCTTGGTTTTATGCATTTTATGTGTTTTTCATTCATGTTGGGCTGATAGATCTCTTCCCTACTCTATTCATGCTTAGTTGAATCTCATTCGCGGATGAATTCTCCCAAGGAGAAGATATTGTAAGACCTCAAAAGTATAAAAGTGGTTGGAAGTTGAAAAGTTGTAGAAAATGTTGCTAGTGCAGGATTGTACGAGGATATGTACGGGATATGTAAGGTTCTACGACTCATGGGTAGCAGTGTTGGTTGAGGCCTTGAGTTTCAAAATTATTGAGTTTCATACCAATATCTAGGGCCTATCATGGATGTAGACTTTAGAAAGTGGGAAAACTTGTACTTCAGAAGTGCGAAGGAGGATGACCGACGTATAGGGGAAGACAGTCTGCACTTGGCCATTTGTGGTACCAAGCCTGAGGGTCCAGACATTGGGTTGAGGCTCAATATATACATAGTGTGTACGACTCATGGTATGGTTGATGACTCGTGAAAGTTGGTTCTTAGTTCTTGGTCAGAAAATGGGTTCCTAGTAAAGTGATCCACGAAGGACCTATACGGTCCGTGGTCTTATGCATGGACCATACATGGGGTCGTGAAGGTGATTTCAATAATTATTTCTCAAGGTTATTTGGGTATTTTTCATACATTTTAAATTCCTATACTACATCATTTTTGGGGTTATTTAGAAGACTCTAAAAGGTTCCTAAGACCCCTAACCTCCCCATTCCCTCTCTTTCTCTAAAAACTCCAATGAGTTCTCTCTCAAGTCTTTTTCTCCAAGCTAGCTAGGGTTCAAGGATTCAAGTCTCCACTGAAGATATCAAGTAAGACTTTAATCAAGGTATGTGAGAAATTCATTAATGGGTTCCTCTTCACCCATAAAATCCCAGTAAAACCTAAATTTTTACTTTCTGATTCTCACCCAATTCTAGGGTTTCATGATTCTTCCACGAGTTCATTTGATTTCAAGCTTATTCATCATGATTAATCTTATTATGCATGGTTTGATCATATTTCCTTGATATTTTTATAAACGCATACTATAACACCCCGTATTCAAAAGACCAAAATAACAGTTTTTTAGGACTTATCGGTGCCATCCACGAGGACCCAACCATGGGCCGTGGGTCGAGCCATGAGCCGTAGGTGGGCCCATGGAGAGGACCACCCAAAATTGTCCAGGACATGGACCATAGTGGGACCACGCCCCGTGGTTCAGCAGCCGTTGGTCCAGGCAAAAGTCTCTGACCATGGACCACGAGTGTGCAGGACGGACCGTTGGTCCATCCACGGTCCATCGGTGGTGAGTCGTGGGTCAGGGATGACAGTTACGTTTTAGGGATAGTTGAGTCTTTTTCTAATTAATTAGTTCCTATACTATGTCATTTTGCCTATGTTTAGGACCCATATATAAGTCTTTTTACCCCTAAATTAGACCCATTTACTTCATTCTTATAAAATCCCAAAAGAAAACCAAATTCCTCTCAAATATTCTCTCTCTAGAAACTTGAAGAAGAAGAAGAAGTATTCACCTAGGGCGCTTCAAGCTAAGGTTCTAATTCCTTCATTGAAGGCTAGCATTTGGATTCAAGATATGATAGTTTTCATCTGTGGATTCTTTCCATCCATGGAGTTCCTGAATTCCTTTATTTCAAAAGGTAGAATTCCCCAATTAGCTAGGGTTTTGTTCAATCACCATGGTTCTTATGATTATTGATTCGAATGATTGAATTATGATCTTGTAAGCATGAATTGATGATTTACTATGGTTTTATGATGTTTTCCCCTATGAAACCATGTAATCCCCACGTTTTCAAGTTATGACCCATATGATTTGAGATTTTGATCTTAAGGGAAGAGTTTCATGAAATTAAGCATGTAATGAGAGAATTGCATGAAGCTATGATGAAATCCATATCTAACCCTTATTTTCTAAATGTTGATGATTGAAAGAGGGTTTTTGGCCTTGAAAGATGATTATGGAACTATGCATGTTTTCATGAGAATTATGTAACTTTCTTAAGGGTGCTTTGAGAGTACAGTACCAAATGACGACGTTGTTGTTGTGTTGTTGAAAGGATATTCTCATAAACACAATCTAGCATAATGGGAAAGGTTTTATCATATAGAAAGGATTCTTAGGTTGAAAGGCTTTCTCACCTAATTGAATTAATTAATAAGAGCTATCCTAATGAACTAGCTTGGATTGGCAAGATGACATGCCTTTCCATGGATAATGAGAATAAGTAAGAAAATACTATTCCATGGGATTTATGCTTAGCACCGAGTGAATATTGTTATGATATGGAAGCTCTCCCGTTAGTATAGGTCGGGTTTCTAGAAACAATCTCTTGAGATGTAAGCTCTCCCATTAGTAAAGGATGGGTTTCTAGTAGCAATCTCCTTAGCCCTTAACTATGTTCCCCATAGGTTGATTAGCTAGTGGATTCACTTAAGCTAGAAGTTCATGGTTCTAACTTAGGCAAGCTAAACAACACTTTTCGGTGTGGGAGACACTAGGGGATCTTGTCATAACTCACATGGTCTCTATGTCGGTTAAGGCTAATTCCCCACAACATGATTAATAATTAACTAAGGTTACTCAAGGAGTATCTCATATGTGTTCAAAGGTTTTAAAGATTATTAGCTTGCATTGGCCTTGATTTATGAAGTATGTTTTCTAACTCTCTTATATCATGTTTTAACTTGGTCAATTGCATGTCAGAAAATGAAATGTCCCTTTTTGCATGTTTTAAATGTTTACGCATGGCTATCATACTTGGTACATTGTTTTGTACTAACGCATACTCTTGCCTACATTTTCCCCAAATGTAGGGTCCGACAGATAGGGTTTCCAGTTTTGTGGCTAGAGCTTGGGTATTGATTATCTCCCGTGCTTGGTGAGTCCTCATGGTTTGAGGAAGAATTTCCTATGTTTAGTTTATTTTCATGTACTTTCTCTTTTGAACATGATTTTTATATTTCTTATGTTATGAGAGCTAAGTGGCTTGTATGGATTCCTTCGGGGTTATATACGCCATGTTACGTCTAGGGGGTACCCCTGGATCGTGACACATATGATATATGTGTTTTTGAGATATCATGAAGCTTTGAGGATATACATGCATTATGATATGAAGATTTATGAATTCAAGAATGTTTCAAATAATGTATCTTATAAAAATTAATGCTTCCAATTGAAGTAACTCCTATGATGAGATAATAATATGATTTAGGCCCTTTTGATTGAAGTGCCCTTTTTGTGTGAAAATATTATCATGACTTAGATGATTTAGATTAAAGTATCTCTTATGACTATTATGGAATCATAATTTTGAAGAAGATATTCTTATGAGATGTTCTGAATGATTTCATATTACTACATTCTTACCATTTCATGGATTATGAATATGATAATGACATCCATTGAGAGTTTACTTAGTACCGCATTGGACTAGTGGCGATTACCCAGGTCCCAAGACTACTTGCTCCCTAGGATGTCTCTAGTTGACAACAACTAGTGGATCCACCTAAGCTCATGATTATGGTCCTTACCTTGGGAAGTAGGACACTCTCTTTTCTTTGTGGGAGTAGTACACTAAACTCTATGTTATATCTCACATGGTTTATGTTGGTTAACGACAATTCCTACAAAGATTTATGACTTTCACAAAGACTTATGTTATAATTATGATATATGAAATAATGCATTACCTTATACTATGTTTTATGAAATGATATGATGAGATTTATGTTATGTTTTCTTGGTCATTGCATTATCATGTTTCAGATTTATCATGCTATCATGATATACTCATGCATCTTTCCCCATATTCAATACATTCCGAGTATTGGCACATACATGTCCTACATTTATATTTTTTATAATATAGGTTCTAATGCACATCAATTAGGCTGCAGTTAGTATTGGATCCTTCCAGCTTTGCTTTGGATTCGTTAGTCCTCATGGTCTAAGGGCATACCCTATATGTTTCTTTTATATCTTCTAGACTTACTTCATTTTTCACATTGTTTAAGTGAGGTAGGACTTGTCCTATTCACTTATTATGTAGTAGAAGCTTATTGTCAGACATAGTATATCTGCATTTTGAGTATGATATTCAAAATACTGAGTTGTCTATTTGAGACTTTAATTCTGCAAACCTCTTTATTTCAATTATGTTGATATCCTAGTGTCATGCTACGCCATGTGGTTTGTTTAGAGTCTTTCGAGCTTATCTTCACCATGTCACATCTGTGGGGTAGTCATTGGTTGTGACAATGAGTGTATGAATGGTAACTGAAAATATAAATCTCCCTTATTCTTCCTTATTTTTTCATTCCTTAGATTTGTGAAAACAAAGAGGAATTATAGATTTGTAATAGTGCAGATATTGATATATGGAGGGAAAAGAGAAGAAATTGTTTATGTCACCTTTGGCTTTAAAAACATAATTTTATGTCATTTGGGTGAACGAGTTTCACTTAATTACTACTTGAGAGTGAAGATTGTTAAGGCAAAGCAATAAACTTTTGGGAATTCCTTATTTTTAGGGATGCAGTTGATCATTAATTAATGATTGTGTCAGAAAAGTAGAAAATAGACCTAATTGATAATTAATGTGATTGTTGAGCAAAACGGTAACTAATTAATGATTGTGTCAGAAATATATAAAATAGACCTAATTTCTAATTAAGAGACCTGATTGTTGAGTCAAAGCGGTAAACTCCCTTTGTTTTAGGAAGGTATAACTATTTATTAATCAATTGTTAAATAATAAAGAAAATGTCTAAATTATGGGAAATAGATCTTTCATGATCATTGAGGCATATATATATATAATTTAATACCTAAACATTGAATCAAGGAGTAGAAATTGGAGATTTCGAAAATCGATTGGGAATCAAATGTTGGATTTGAACTTGTAAGATTATGGCTAACCCAAAAATATAATTTATATTGGTATTTGACCATTGGGCTCAAGATATATTTTGATTGAGTCTAAAAATATGAAATTGTACAAATGAATTTGTTTATCCTCATAGAGTTTTATTTTGAAAAGACTGTGCTCATGTGGTTGATTTGGCACAAGGAAAGGCAGTTTGTGAAAGTTTTGGCAACTTTAGATTGTGGTATGCTAAGAATTTAACCTTAGTAAAGGATTTTTTCCAAATTGGTATTGTGCTTGTGTGGTTGGTTTGGTGCGAGGAAATGCAGTTCATGAAAGTTAAGGCTATTTCAAATGGAGATGCTTTAAGACTTAGACCTCAATTAAGAATTCCAAATTGATATCATTTGTATATGCTATGGGTATGGAGGCATTGTATATATGAGGTGATGAGCATGTATGCAAATGTCGAGGTTATAAATTTTATGGGGTATAGTTCATTGTAGATGTGTGTGTGTGTGTATATATATATATATATATATGCTTTATGTGTTGCTTTCTATGAAATGATCCTTGAGCATCTTATCACGTAGAACCACTGTTATAGGCATCTGTTATGACCCAAATCCAATATCTAGTATGTGATAGGGGATCCAATGATCCATTACATATTATGTAAGCCGTGTAATATTCTAGAATGTGTCAAAATATACAAAAGATAAGATAAAAATACTACTCAATTATTTAATATAAATAAAAAATAGAGGATTAGAAAATATCTAAATGACACTCCATAAACCTAATGACTATACTAAGTCGTGGAGCTTTTAGAATGAATACAAGTACAAGTCAAATTTTGGTAATAAAAAATGCATTAACGTAAGCGAATAGATGAAGTTTCCTCCTTGAACTAGTGGTGTTTCACCTCAAATGAAAGGATGGATAGTAAAGTTGGAATTATGTCTCAACATTGGATTTTCCTCAGTAGTATATACACACACTTTGAGTTTAAGATATCCAATATGATCATCTACTCACTCTCTCAACCTATACCCGTAAGGTGTTGAAGGATTTGAAAAGTGACTTTTCCACCTTATCTCAAATAATAACCTCTCATGTAGTGTCTATCAAATAGCTGGAGACTCAAATGTAAAAAATTTCCACCCATCTCAATCCAAGGTAAAAGGAAACGTTACCTAGTGATACCATACCAAATCCCAGGAATGATTGTTGTAGAGTTGCGAGCTATGTCGTGCCACAACGCTATATAAGGCGCTTCTTGGGGGCAACCCAAGTGTTACTTTTATTTTATTGCTTTCAATAATGTTTAGTTTGAGTGCAAGTTGAAATGAAGTCAAGGTGTTGCAAAAGGTATTTTAGGTGATGCCAAGACCATGTTGGTGATCCACCAAAGGCATTGTGCGGACTCGTTCTTGTCCGCCTTATGAGTTGGAAATGGTGAAAAAATGTTCTGTCAACTTAGGAGATCTGAGCTACAATTAGTGATCCGTTGAAGTACACTATGCGGACTCTATCAAGTTAGCCGAATCAACCTTTATGTTTTGTATCTGTTCATGCCTCATTGTCGACCTTCTGCTTATTGAGCGATTCACCGAATGCGTTTGATGATGTTAGTCGCAGATCACTGAGTGGGCTTGACATAAATATTCCAAGAGTCTTTTCAAGTACAAAAAGAAACCCTTACATATATTTGTACTTATTTTCCCTCCTAAGCTCCCAATACCCTAATTTTAATGTTTGAGTGCCTCGTGTTTGCACTTTTGTGTGTTGGAATTCTCGCATGTTTTACCCAACCCTATTTTCCTTCATTTTCTTTGTTTTTCTTCTACTTGAGTTTGGTGTTCAATGTTTATCTTGTCATTTGTGCTTAAATTTGTGTTATTTGATGTGGACTTAAAGCCATGTGAAGCATATTGCTATTTGATTTGATTAAGTAGTGCGAAATAGATTGTATTGAGCTGTGCCATGAGTTAGATATTTGAGTTTGTACCCAAAATTGCTAAAATTGATATTATTGGTAAAAATGTGAAATTGAACCCTCATATATGTTGGGTCTTTATTGAGTTACATGTGGGTGAAGTCTGATTAGCCCATTGTTTCTCCGATTTCATGATTTTATCGATGATAAATGGAGTGACAACTTTATTAAGGCCAAATCATCATTTGAGTAATACTTTGTGATATTTGGGGAGTCTGAGTACCCATAGGTAGAAAAATAAAAAGCACGTGGTAGATTCTATAGTTAATTGGGAATTGGGTATTTTTGCGTATTGTGATTGGTTCGTGAAAATAGACATTGGGCTGAATACTTCCTGTTTGCCGAGCTTGTCTCAGTTTGCCAAGGCAGTTAGGCAAAAATCCAAATAAGTCCCAGCTTGAATATGTGACACGGGTACTCTTCCATTCAGTGGGTTTAACTGAGCTTGCCTAACCTGTTAGGCGAACCGACTTCCCAGTAAGTGAGACTCAGAACAATTTTTAAAACGGTGATTTCTTTTGGGTTTTGATTTCAACTAACCTTCACCACATCTATGTTTGTATGATTGTTCTTTGCAAGAAATGGCTAGAACAAAGGGTAAGAAAGTGGTCACTTCTGACACAAAATCAGAAAGAGAGGCTTCTCGTCCTCCTTGTCCATTGAAAAGGCATAGGGGGATCTTTGTCAATGACTTAATATACAACCATTGTGCTATTATAATACCTCATAACACATTATTCTAAGCATGTTAGACACTCATAGGCTTATCCCAAAGGTATGTGTTAATTTAAACCTTTAAACAGGCAAAGTGCTACCTGAGCCATTTCGTTAATCCCAAACCTTTGTTTGAGGGTTTCCTTTGATCTAAAACTTTAGTCTAGTTCCTTGATATTGCCACTCATTTGCAATATTATTCTACAATTTACTATACCAAGTCATAGACACCTCATATAATCACACCACACAATGCCACATATATTATGCAAGAATAGAAAAATAAGTAATTAAGGGATCTCACATATAAGGTGAAGGGTTAGTTGAAAATAGTCAAAAGGAAGGCTTAAAATGAAACATGTCCTGAGGCTTGCCAACTAGGTTGGTGAGCCACTGAACAAGTTCAGCAAGCTGAAATGGGTTCGCTGAAAGTGACAGTAGCAACTCATCAAAATTTAGGTAAAAAGGGTGAGATTAGGAACATATTAGAGATTTGACAAATTTACTCGATGAGCTAGAGGGATCTCATTAAAATTTATAGTACAAAAGTTCAAAAATTCTCAACCAAAGGGTGAGCTATGACTTAAACGTTGATTGGTTGAATCACCTTGGCGAGCTTGATGGAGCTCATCGAACAAGTAATTTATAGACCTTCTCCCATTTTTTTTAAAAATTTGACTCAATTTTCAACCAATGATCAATGCGCACACACAATTTGGATAGTATAAAAGCTACCCAACACATCAATTAACTCAGGGTACTCACACTTCCCCCAATTTCAACAATAAATAACAAGCTAATGATATGACCTTAATAATGACATCACTCAATTTATCATTGGGAAAATTCAAGCCATTTTGTTGTCAATGGATCGATTAGACTTTGCCCACATAATACACAGGTGATACCCATAAGCAAAGCATAATCAATTTCAACTAAAAGTCTCTAATACCCAAAAATTTCAACATAAAAACAAGATTTGACATTTATGAACATTGGGCAGTCAAACATTCAGATACAATCAATGACCTAATATGATTAAGCAATAAACAAAGCAACAAAAATATCAAGAACAAGACAAACAAGTTCATCAAGCATAAAATACTAGAGGTCACAAATTTTGAATGAAAAACCAACCCCTATAACCAAGAAAGAGTAGGTAACGGGGCAAGGGTTTGTGTACGACTAATTCTTTCCAAATACACAATCCATAAGAGAAAATTGAAGATAAAAATGCAAAAGGACTATTTAGAACAATGTATTAAAGAGTGAGGAAGATGAAAATTTATGGAATTTTAAAAGACTTGGCATTTAAACAGTTAAAGACCCTTGGCCTTTCAACTTACCATCATTCGACGAGCTGCAACTAACATCGCCGAGGAGATTCAACAACTTGCTGAAGGATCTCAAGCTCACCAACCTGGCTTCTTCAAATCTTCAAACTTGAATTTCAACTCAGAGAACATGATTTATCCCACCAAAGTGGATTGTTGACTTGCCGAATGAGATTTTGTCCACCAAAGCTGACAGAACCATTTTCAATCTTTTTAACCGACAAGGAAAGCAAATATAAGCTTGCCAAATCTAATCAACAACTCGCCAACTAAGCATGCATCTCGCCAATCTTTCCTGAGCTTGGGGACTTTACTTCCACCTGCCCATTCAACAGAATTTATTGAAAAATACTCAAAACTTGGGTTGCCTCCGAGGAAGTGTCTTGTTTAACTTAGTGGCACAATATGGACATGCCTTAAAGCATTATTCTTCGGGTTGGCAATCATGTCACTTGGTGAACTCCCTCTTTGTCTTGGATTTAAATGAGTTGAAATCTGGCACATTTGAGCCTCAAGTCACTTAATGGACAGTGTGTGAGAAGTGATAGTTTGGGTCAAAGTGGAGAAATCAGTTTTCAGTTCGTTCAACACCTTGTCGGACCCCTCTACTTTGTTAAAGATTTTTTCCAACATATCTTTGGTCTGAAAATTCTCCGAATCCACTTTTTGTTCTTATTTTTTGGGTCGGTCATGAGGTGGCACGTATCTATCTTTGTTGCCTTCACGCTCCCTCCAATTTATAACTATATCATGCCAATCCCATTCACGGTCTCTCCATCCATTATCACGATCTTTGCTCCAACCTTGATTCCCACCCGACCTTGGATAACTTGGGCGAGAACCCCCAACTTGGTTGCCTAAAAACTAGACCTCTTCACCATACATAGATTCAAATTTTGCGTCCTTAGGTTGCCACCCACTACTAGCACCAACAACATTCACATATTTGAATCCACCCCCAATGACATGCTTTGACAACAAGTCAAGTGGGTCATCATTTATCCATGTTCTCATCACGCTCTTCGTTCTTTCCTAATGTGTCTTTAGTCAAACATAGATTGAGAAGAGACACTTGATCTTCCCTTGTATGCCATGCACGATTGATCTTGGTAATCTCATCAAGCAAAGTCGAAGCTACTTCAAATAGTTGTCTCATTATTCCATCTCGTATGAGTTGATCAACTATTCATGTGTTCACGGTGTCAAGACTCTAGTAAAAGTATTGAAACGATACTTTATCCAATAACTCATGATTTGGACATTGTAACACCAGCTTTTGGAACCTCAACCATGTCTCATGGATAGGTTCACCATCAAATCACTTGAAATGTTGGTGTTTTCCTCAAGGATCACCATCCTCAAAGGAGGAAATTTATCTTTCAAAGAACACCTTGGTTAGCTCTTCCATGAAATAATTGAGTCCCTTAGTAATTATTCCAACCATTTCGTTGCTTCACCTATTACAGAGAAAGGAAACAACCTTAACCGAATGGATTCTTAAGTGATATTCTTGAAAATAAATGAACCACATACATCCACAAAGTTGCAAATGTGGTCATGGGAATCTTTATGAGCTAGACCCCTAAATATTCCCTTCATTTTTGGTCATGGGAATCTTTATGAGCTAGACCCCTAAATATTCCCTTCATTTTTAGTAATTAGAGCATGGTTTCAATCACGTGAAATATAGCACTACCCACATTTGAGGGTAGCTGGATAGCTCCCCTACTCCGTATTATATTAAAGTTCACGTAGTCCAAATTCCCAACATCATCATTCTACCCATTGTGATTAGAGGCATTGTTCCCAATGACCCTCATATACTTATTAAGAACACAATAATGAAACAAATGGTAAGAGTATTCTACTATAACTAAACCAGGTCACAAAATTACTCCACTAATAGAATTCTATGCACCACTCATTAAAAGCGATGCCATTTTCTATAACACTGAAATTACTCATAAGACAATTTAACGAATAACCAATTATTAAGAATATAATAACCCAGTATAGAAGGTTGGAGGTAAATCCCAGAAGTAGTGGTATATGGAAGAATTCAATTATGAAGTCAAACAATGATCCAATTGATTGTAGTAAGCTAGTAACAAGTGTTGATAATTCCAAATATCAAATTAAGAAGATTTAGTAACCAATTTTGATAAAAGTAAACCAAATTGAGTGTTTTGCAAGCGGAGCAACAATCTAGGAATGTGCGAAAGTGGGTATTGATTTCAAATCATGGATCGATGCAATTAATCAATAACATTAGTTACCCATGGATAGGCTAGATTAATCTCAAAAGCACATTTCATTTCTTAATGACAACACGCTTATTATAGGAGCTATTTTCAAGCCTCCCACGTAAAATCTACGAAACAATCCATTTCCTTAACATAAATCTTCTCTTTGAAGCAAATGTAGCATTTTGAAATGAAAATCCAAATTTCTTTTCTCAAGCAAACAAAGAATTCAAATCTAATATGCAATCATCAAACTAATTACCCACTTCTTGTAACCTTTTTCAAGAAATACATGAAGATCTATCGTATAATTAAGTTTGGAACCTCAAGTCATAAATTAAAACATGAAAATAAGTTTGAATCCACGAAAACTAATGTAAAACAGACCAATACACAAAATTCCATTAAACTATTCAATACCCAACTTCATTTGCACCATTCAAGAATTGAGGTTCTAGCTAATGGATAATGCTCAAATGTCTTCATTAAAACAAATTAAAAGGGACATCGCTCGCAGTAAATAAAAATACCCAAAAAAGAGTCGAGGTTGAATCCCACAGGGAATGGTATATCATAGAGAATTCCTATCAAGAGCTTTGGATTTTAAGATTGCTCATTTATAATAGTAAGAACAAGTGGGTGGATGATTCCACCAATTTAATAAAAAGTTTTGGTTATCTATTATCGCAATTAAACTAAAATATTGAAGAATATAAGAGTTAACATGCAATTTAGGGGTGAGGGGGATTGGAAATCAATGTCACATAGGGGTAATTGTGTTGCTTTATAGTGATGAACATTCATGAATAGGCTAAGTCATCTTCATTGACACTAAGCATCTTTTGATCTCAAAGCATATATGCATAGAATCTCCTTTCGGTCTCATCTAATTGTCAATATAAACAACCCAATACCTTACTCTATTATCTGTTACAAAAATAGGGCAAACAGATCCAACCCATAACCTCTATTTTCAATCAAGCAGCAAACATCAAATCTAAATTGCTAGTATCAGACTAGTTACCCACTCTAATTAATCACTTTTGAGCATTGACGGGAGATCAAAAGTAGGAATTAAGTTTGCAACCTTAACCTTTAAATTATCCCCATGATAATTAGACTAAACTTATGTATGAAAAACAGCAAAACGGAGCATATCACAATACCACTACATTAATCAACACTCAACCCCATAATTACACCCCTTAGATCTTAGGGTTTTAGCCCCTCATCACAAAGTGAAGAGATTATACCTTCCATGAAAGAAGCCATGAGTAACATGAAATTAAGCAATTACAAGTAAATCCACTTTGGATTCAACTTCAATTTGTCAATTTCAAGAACAAAGTTGAATACCCTAAAAGCTAGAAAGTATTCTTCACAAGAGTAAAGTGTTCTCTCTCTAAACTCTATTTTAGAAATCTTTTTTTGATACACACTCTAATATACTCTTTTATTTCTCTCTCTTATGGGATATTTATAATTTCCCAAAATTAGGCTCAAAATCCAATACGTGACTCAGTCGGAAACATTAGTTGGGCTTGTTGAGCTCGTCTGGCGAATCGCCTCTTGCTCCTTAACTCGCCTTTTCATGCTCTAAGCTTCAGTATTTCAACCTCAGTTGGCAAACTCAATTGAGTCAGCTTTTCACATTCAGCGAATTTCCGAGTACCACCTTGGTTCTCCTTTGCAGCATTCACTCTGTTCTTTTCACATTGTCTTTTTGGGCGATGTTCATCAAGGCCGTCTTTCTCATTTGGTGCATCGCCTTTTCTACTAGAGTTCACCGACCTAATTCGATAGACACAAGTGCTATGCACTATTATTTTTGGGCGAGGCCGTGCTCAATTGGCAGCCCACCCTTCTTATTAGGCGATCAACAATGTATAGTTTGCACTTCTTTTCGCATTTTGGCCACTCATTCAAATATCAATCCTTGGCTTGTTCATTTACCTTCATAGTTGCAAATCATCAACATTTTATCATAATTAGACAAAATTAGGCATTTAGGACACTAATTATTAAGCTAAATAGACCTCGAATGAATGTAAATCTACCACTCATCAAAACTTCCAACTTAAAATTTTGTTTGTCCTCAAGTAAATCGAGAACACAATTAGCTCAATAAGGGTGTCTACAACAATACTCAATGAGAGTTAACATGCAAGTATCATAACAAGACTACTCTCAACAACATGCTACACTAAATCATGATAAAAAAGCTTTAAATGATGACAAGCCGGTCTCAACACAAGTTTAAGCTCAATTTAGCTTCTTGTCTAATGCAAGAACATGTTTCAAAAAATGCATTCAAGAAACCTCACATCATGAAAAATTTCATGCTCTCACAAACCAAATCAACAAATATATAAGGAATTTACGCAAATTTCACTCTCTCAAAAGAGAAACACATGAAAGCTTTGTCCTATATGTTTGTCCATATTGTCCAATAATCACTTAACCTAGTTCATGAAGGATATCAAGGGTATTTTAGGCTTGTAATGGGGTTGGGGGTTAAGGTACGGTTAATCTGGCTTGTTGACTTTACCTTTTCAAAGCATCGTTGCAATTATCATCACCTCTTCTCAGTTTTTTTCCTACTTTCTTATTTGAGAATTCAAACTTTGACTTGTCACTCAATTTATTTGGAATCCCCTTCATTTCATTCACTTCTATTTTTCATTTTTGTTTTTCAAAAGCATTTTCATCACAATGACTCTTTTTTTTTTTATAAGGAATCTTTTTGTAACAACTTTTAAAGTATCATGTCATCTTTCTTTGTCCTTCACTTGGATTTAATTCTTCCTTCCTTTGCAAACACCCAACTTAGGATTTTGACCTAAGTTGGCTATCCAAACATAACAATGCTTCAAAACAGATTTTTGGTGAGAAGGTAGGGATAATTTGGTTCAAGAGTCTTTCTTTCGATTTTGCCAACAAACAGGTTAGGCTCAAATGGTGCCAAATTTGTTGCACACCCTTGTAAGGTAGTTACAAAAGATTAAGGACATTTGGGTTCTCTCTTTGAGTTGTTGACCAAGATCATGTATCACATTCACGAAGATTCAAACAATAGGACTAACAAGGCAAATTCTAGGACTCCACATACATGTTTTCAAGTAAGGCCTCACCACATATGAAACTTCAAAATACACTCATTTAGCACATCCCAAAAATATCAAAAGTGTATATGTGATGTTAATTTCAAGGCTCACATCAATACACAACTAGTCAACACAAGATTCAAAGAGATCGCTCAAAAGTGCAATCACATTGATTTCATTCTTACCACACCAACACTCTACACCATGCTCATCATGAGTACTATTCAAGACATCGATATTGTACACAATCGATCCTTAAATCATTATCAATGAAAACATCAAGAATTTCACAATTTTCAAAACTCATGGGGGGTTGCAAAAACAAGAGAGAACAAAATAGATACAAGAGACACATTCCAACCAAACAAGCACTTTAATATAAACAAAAGTAAAGTACTATAGTTATCCAAATCTCAAAATAACAAAAATAATAAAAAAAGAGGGAATATTGTCTCAAAGGCCCTCACCCCGCAATAAAAATAAAGCAGTGTCCTCAATGCAATGAAAATAAAAGTACGGGAGGTTGAGATAAAAGGGTCACCCTGATAGGATATGCCGGTGGAACACTCTCATACGTAGTCTCAGGTTGGGAAGCCTCAAGAGGGGCATTAATGCCTGACAACAAGATCAATCGAGGCGGTAGGAAAGGCTCAACAGGGGCATCAATGCCCGTCTCACCATTAAGAGGGATGGGGGAGTCTGAAGTGACTTCACTAGTGACAACCATTGAAGTCTCCCGAAGGGATTGCTCCAGGGTCACCTGAAGAATGACCTCCTCAATCCTTCATCTCATTCAAGGTATGAGCAATCCCATGCTCCTCGCTCCTCAACTCTTCCTCATCTGTCTCTTCGACCAATTTATCCTCAGCTTTCTAACTATCATCATCAACAACATCAACATTCGCAACTATCTCTGGTTGCACAGTTAAAAGAGGGTCAGTTCTAGGAATCTCTAGAATGGAGGTGGGTACATTCGGTAGGATAATATCTCCCTAAAGCATAGATATGTTCGTAGACTATAACTGGGTCACCTCAGCTCGCAAGGTAGCAAGCTCGTCCCTTATGTACCAAAGCTACCCTTGGCCTTCTTTTGGGCCTCTAATCTCATTATGAGATTATCCAACCTCAAAATATGACTCTCAACCAACCCCTCACACTTAACCACTTTCTCTATCAATGGAGCTAAGGCATTTTAATGGCCCTTTCAATCATCTTTGGCATATCCGTCTCAACCTGTGTGGCTCTAACATCTACCAACCTATCAAGGATGCACATCAAATAAATCATCGCATGGGTCAATGGGGGATATGCGATAGGAGTGGGAGAAGATCTTGTAGTAGAAATAATAGAAATATTAGCACTAATAGGAATAGCACAAGAAGCACTAGCAGCAACAGGAATAGGAGGCATAGTAGAAAAATTACCTACCTGCTCCATATATAGAGTAAGTGTGCTAGCCTCAACCACTAATGTGGTGGGATCAACCATGGGCATAATGTTTGGTGGTGGTGGTTTGCTCTAAGCTATATCATCCCGCAAGTACTTAACCTCAATCCTCTAGATGTCATTGGAGGAGGCTAGCGTGATTCTTACATCAATCTTCTTGAAAGTAACTCATGATCTCTCACACAACTGAGTGATGAGAACTGGTAACGAGAGAGATGTATGCTCTTGTCGAGCCCTCATAAACATCTCATTGATAATGATTTACCCAATATTGAGCTTAATCTGATCAATGATACAACCCACCAACACCACTTTAGGTAGCCTAAGATTGACTCATTTTGAGATGGCATTAGATTGCTACTGATGAATCCAAACAAATAGTGACCCATTATATTCATATCTTTCTTTTCAATTGTCTTCCCTTACTCCATCCATGGAGGAGAACCATATGCAATAGGAGGTTCCATACATTCATTATGGGCATCCAACTTGAACTTCATATAGAGTTTGAATCTATCAAGCAATTTGCTTTTGGTGCCAAGGATTTCATTTATTGTACCAACATCATAAGGCACTTTCTTACCACGTATATCTACTTTTTAAGGGTCTTTCAAATAGTGCCCTTTCTTTTCTTGAGCAGGGCCTTAGCTTATGAGCCATAAAACTTCCAGACTCACTGCGACATATAAAACTTTTTAAGCTTTGTAAATTGCTCAAACTTGTGGAACTTGATGGTTTCTTAAATGGTTGGGTAGTCACTCATGACTTCATCAGTTGAGATCCTCCATTCTTCCAAGATAGTTCTTCTACTTCTTCCTTGAGCCTATTTAAATCCCCTGGAGCTATTATTGCGAGAACATGGGAAGCAAGATTAGGATATTGTAGAGGTGATGCAAACTTGGAGTGAACGTTCACCTGCTTGGTGGCAATAAGCTTTCTCACTTTCTTACCCCCTACTGGTAAGGTTCTGAGGATTGGCTTGTTGGGCACGAGAAGCCTCTAATGCTCATTAATGGATATGAACTTTTGTTATTTTGAGGAGGAGGAAAATCTATGTTTGACTCAGTATCAGATGTAACCACTTGCTTTTCTTTAGTTCTTGCCACTACCTGCAAAGAGCATATTTAAACATAGGATTTGTGAAGGTTAGTTGAAATCAAATAAACTTTGAATCAAATTTCAAAAAATACCCTGAGGATCGCCTAACAAGAAGGAAGATTTCTAAACAGGATCGACAAGTTCCAATGAGCTTACCAAATTGGACAATAGCAAATATCTCTAGATTCATGCATGATGAGTCTGAGATTTTGACTCATTTAAGGATTTGTTTTAATATTTTCAATATCCTCAAATGCCTAATTTATGCTCTAAACTGATGTTAAAGTGTTGATTTACGACATTTAAGGCTAAGGAACAAGGCAAGGACATTACCGGGAGAAAGAAGAAAACAAGCTGAAGAAGTGAACAAAAGCGATCTTGGTAATCACCAAGACCACTCGGCGAACTACTGAGTGGCTCTTCTAGTTCGTCTAAAGTTCCAGTGTGCCATCCCTGGTGAATAACCAACTTGGCAACAAGAATGGGCTGTTGGTGGATCGCCAAACAACTCCGCGATGGAAACTTTGATCGCCTAAAGTCACAAAACCCTGAAAACAAATGGAAATGCAAAAAGGCGATAAATTGGAGAAAAGTGCGACACTGACATGTTCGGCGAGGCCCGACTTATTCCAGCAAATTGCCTCTCAGGTCAAATTTTGGTCAACTATAAATTGGAATTCTAAACAAAATTTGAGTAGTTCTCTTCGAGTTTTGATCCCTAAGTTTTAGAGTTAGAGTTTTATATATATTTTGGAGTTCAGGATGATGACAAGGAAAGATATGTCCCACCTCATGAACACGAAAAGCGCAAAGACTAAAGAGCTGACCCCAAGAACTTTCGTTTGAAAGACATGCTTGCACGCATTCTCAACAAAGTTGAAGGGTCAGATAAAGTGTTGAAAGATATGAAGGAGTATGTCTCAATTCTGAATAAGGTGGTGACTTCTCACTTAATCTCTATTAAGCAGCTGGAGACATAAATAGGTCAAATCTTGATTTATTTAAATCCAAGACCAAATTGAGGGTTGCCTAGTGATACAATGGTAAACCCTAAAAATGAAGCTTGAATGGGTATTTCCGTCGTGCCACATCATTAAATAAGGCGCTTCTTGGGAGGCAACCCATGTTTTTGATGTTCTTAAAGTTTGTTTTTAAATAACGACTGTTGATATTGCAGGTTGAAAAGTGAAAAGTGTTGGAAAATGGGAATTTAGGTGAGCCAAAAGTCTAGTCGGTGAATCGCCGAAGAGGTCGGCAAGCCCCGACTTGGACTGTCGTTGGAACCACCTAGCTTAATAGGGAACTCTGTAAAACTCGGTGAGCGAAAAGCTCAATCGGTGACTTACCGAACAGGTTAGCGAGCCCAACTTTTTTCGCCATTTGAATCCCTAAATTACTGGGAATTCTGTAAAACTCGATGAGCCAAAATACCACTCAGTGCATCACTGAGTGGTTCGGTGGGTGCGACTTGCTCCACCGACTGGCAAGCAAATTGAAAGGTTTTAAAGGCCAAACGATTTAAAATTTCAAAATCCTTTCACTTTCCTACCTTTTAAACTCTCGTTTCAAAATTCTTAAATATTTTCACATTTTACTTTCATTTTATTGGGATCTTTGCTTGGATTACTTTAAGATTCTTTGCCGCCTAGCATTTCAAATTCTTCTTCAGCATAAAGGTTGGTTTTCCAGACCCTAAATTACAGTTGTGGTTGAAATAAATTGTTTGTGATAAAATGTTGTCGATAATTATTGGGTAGTATGGTTTAATCGTGTTTAACTTTTGGATTGCTCGTAATTAATTGGATTAGTGCCTAGTTGTTCGTAAATGATTGATTCACGTGTCTTTGCTTGTTGAATTTGTTTCAAAATTGTTGGGTTGTGTTAAAAATGTGTTGGGTCTAGTAGGGTGAAGTCTGAGTAACCCCAGATTGTGCCAAATGTCAAATTTTTCCCAAAGATAGAGCGGTTGACGTCATTTTTAAGGGCAAAAGACGTCAAATGGCCAATTTTGACCAAATCAGGGGAAGTCTAAGTACCCCGAGGGCATGGCTAGTATGGGTCTTGCTTTAATTTCATAGTGTAGGTGTTTAATTTGATTTTGTGGGTTGTGGGCTTGAGTTTGAAGAAGTGGGGTGAAAACTGGAATGAAGAGCCATTTGACGAGTGATGAGTCCATGATTTGGACTCATTTAGGGCTTTATTTGGATAGATTTTATGTCCTCAAATGCTTGTTTTGTGCCAATAACTGATGAAAAACCCTTGATTTCCATGTGTTTGGATCGAGGAAGAAATCATGGACACTAACTTGCAAAAAGGAGCAAAGCAAGTTGAAAGAGCGAAGAAATGAAGGCCTGGTGATTGCCGAATCCCTTTGGCGAGTCGTAGAATGATCATTACCTCGCCTAAAGTTCCAGAATGCCAAGCCTTGAAGGAGAAAGTCAATTTGGTGATAGAAAAGAGCAGTCGGCGTGTCGCTGAATGGTTCTGCGATGCAGTGTTAGATTGCCCAAAGTTATAGAACTTGAAGATGCTGAAGGCCAAAGCAAAAAGGCGATGAACTTGGCAAACGGGAGGATTGACGAGTTGATCGGTGATCCCGACTTACTGCGTCGAATGGTCCTTCGCAGCATATTTCTGGTGACTATAAAAACATTTTCAAACATCAATGTTAGGACCTTTTATCATAATCTTAGAATAAATTTTTAGAATTTCAGTTTTGAACTATGAGTATTGAGACAAAAACTTTTCCTTAGCTTTGAAGAATTGAAGTTTTTCATTTTTGAGAAATTGGAGGTGGGTCTTTGAGATTCATCAACTTGGACCTTTGAAAAGACGAAATTAATCTTACCCAATTGATGGAAACATAATTTTGTAATGATTTCTATCTTTTTATGATGTCTAGCTAAAACCCTAATTCTTGGGATGTGATTATGGGTTGATTTATATTGTGGGTATTGCTAATTATTAGTTTAAATGCTGTTTAGAAGTGATTTGATTCAGTAATTGTGGTTTAATTTGAAGGGTTGTAGTACAAATGCAATTCTAACTTAGTGTTTTTGGCTTTCTTGAGAGAGAGGTTTTAAAACCAAGATTACTGAATTGATAGTCTGTGGGTATTGGGTTGTCACGGGTTCAACTCAAGAGAGTGAATCCTAACCCCTTTTCCACACATCCAACTCGAGAGAGTGAATGGACTAAAGCGAAGGTTGTTCTTATTTTCTTGTTTGTTGTTGTTCGAGAGAAACCAACTTGATTCGAAGTAAATTGTTCGAGAGAAAGTTTATCCCTACTAAACTCTAGCTTATTCACTGATTTACAACTATTTACTAACAGTTGCAATCACCCATTTATCTATATTAGCCTATAATTCAATCAAATCCCAAGAACCCGTTTCATTATTTGTTAATTCGTGTTATTTGATGTTGATGTAGCTGATAGTTAAAACCAAACCCCCTTTATTTGACATTTGTGTCACCATAATGATCGTTAACACTTAGAATTGGATGAAGTGTCTTTGAAATATTATTAATCAGCGAGCTGGGTCGAGCTCGTTGAGTGGTTTGGCGGTTCGCATAAGTCCTACTAGATTGCCCTTTATTTCTCTAATTTGTGAGTATTGGGTCTGTAACTTTTGCAATATGCCTGAGCTCGCCGAGTCAGCTACTCGCCAAAAGTCTTTCCTGATTGCCCTTCTACGCCATTAAATCCTTAAAAGACACTAAACTTTTGGTGAGCTACCCTTAGTTCACCGATTGGTTTCGGAGATCTGCCAAAAGGCCCTGGACACCACTGACCAGCTTTTAATTTTCAAATTTTTTATGATGGAACTTTCGGCGAGCTCGATATAGCTCGCCAAAGTGATTTGGCGACTCGCCGAACTGGTCGGTGAGTCTTTCTGCAACTTATATTCTGCACTTTTTCTAGAACATTTTCTAATGTTTTTTTATGTTGTTCGCAGTAATAGATAGACCCAAATTCTCTGGAAGAGACATGCCACCCTGAAAGCGAGCACGAGGAATAACTATTGATGAGGATACAGTTGTATTTTGAGAAAAGGCAGAAAAACTCCCTACTAAGGAAGGAAAAGGCAAAGGCAAGGGCAAAGAGATCATAGTAGTTACACCTACGGAGGAGAGCTCCAACAGTGAGGGGGTGTATGAGACACACCTCACATTATCCGGCAGTGAGGGGGACTCATAAGATTATCAGGCTTCTATCTCCGAGCCTGAGGATGATCAGTTGTTGTAGGCCCAGAGAACAAAGCTACACCAAGTCTATTATTGATACTTCTAGGATCCTGGTGCATCCTCCTCCTCCTTTAGAGCAGACAGTGGTTCTATAACCACCAGGACAAGGTCCTCCTCCCCGATCACTCAATTGACTAAAGGCCGAAGGTTTGTAGACCATCTTAGAGGAGAAGAGATTGTCTATCGACGGTGTGGTGGACATACATTCGGAGGTGTGGAACACTATTAAGTTCCACAAGTTTGAAAGTTTCACCAAACCCCGGGGCCCCTATATTCCCAATTGGGTCTGGGAGTTTTATTCGGCATATGGTGAGCTGTTCCCTAAGGGAAAGAAAAAGGACAAAATGTTCAGGCCAGTTGATTCTGTGATAGTCCGAGGCAAGAAGGTGAGGTGCGATAGTTCTCACATCAATGTTGTTCTGGGGTGCACTTATGATTTTATGCACTAATAGATCGATCTGATCCAGAATAAGACCTTGGAGGACCTGAAGGGTTGGCTGGCACCCCTTATATCTGATTCCACCCCGAGGTGGATAGAGGCAAGTACGCCTATAGAAAATAAGGATCTTAATGTGGAAGCTCGACACTAGTTCGAGTTCATTAGCAATACTATTATGCCGTCCCAAAATGAATCCATCCTCATACACTCGAAGGCAGCATATTTATGGTCTATCATTTCTCACTAGAAGCTAAATATGGGGCTTTTGATTGAGTAGGAGATAGCCATGAATGCCTAGCAGAGATAGACTTCGCTTCCATTCCCGGTGTTGATCACTAAGCTGTGCAGACGGGCCTGCTTTCGTAGAGATGAAGATGGATCTGGAGGTAACACCTACCTTTTCTACTGACATCCAGCGTATTAAGGCCGAATACCAGAGGGATAATGCTGATAGGAGGAGGGCAGCATCGGTGGATACTTCCCCGGAGGTTGATGTTGACATGTTGCCGACAGAGGCAATAATTCCCCCTCAGGCTAGTGGGTCTTTAGGTACTTCTAGAGCTACTGCTTCTGAGACTCCTGGAAATTTTGTTGCACCACTCCTCCTAGATCTTCTGATGCTACTGCCGCCTCTGCCTCCCAACCCCCTATCACCCAGGCCATGCTTGATAAAATGGTCCATTTTGCCCAATTTGTCGATGTGCGTGCCTCCAGGGTAAAGTCTTCTATGCCTTGGATGATAGAGAGGGCGATAACTGTTGTCTTAGCCCCACTTAGGGTAGAGATAAGGGATCACAAGTTGGCACTAGATGCCCTTATTGTTTGAGTCACAACTTGTGAGCAAACCCAAGGTGCTACAGAGGAGGTGACAACCTTGAAGACCGATATTACTAGGTTGAGAAGAGATGTGGACCAGTTGAAGTCCACTAATTTTACTCTATTATTTGGGACAGAGATCCGAGATGACTCGAGAACAGATATTCCAACTTGTTCTGAGGTGCCTCCGTTTACTACCAAAGATAATACTAGAGTTGATGTCGCTGCTACTGAGTCTGAGGCTGAGACTAATGAGGAGCAATGTTCGTGAGGAGACGGTCTTACGATGATCTGGTTGACTTGGAGAGTGCCATGCTTGAGACTGCTAGGCAGGCATCGCATTAAGACATATCTATGGTGGGCTCCAATGGAGCCAAGGATGCTAAGATACTGAGCACTGATGCCCAGACAGAGGGAGCTGTGGATATGCAAACTTTACCCTTGGCTTAGCCTGGTAGGATGATTCTCTTACCTTCTTCTTTGTCACTTTTTATACTATTTTTATTTTAGTTGCATTTGAGAACAACTGCATATTTTGTTGGTGGGGTGAGGTATTCCATACCTACCTCTTTTGTGTGTTGTATTAGGAATATTGATTTCAATTGTGTTTTGTGAATATTGAGCTTATTGTAATATATATATATATATATCTTGGTTATGGAATTGTGGTTGTTGATAAATTGTGGCCCATTGTTTTGATATGAAAATGGTTTTGAACCAAGTTTTAAAATGTTACCACCTCTTTTGTGTGTGATTGTGGGCTTTTTTTGTGCAAATTTGAGTGTTAGCTATGGTCAATGCCTCGAATAGTGTGCTTAATTGAACGAAATGAATGTGCAGCTACGATGAGGCAAACTAAGTTACATACACAATATGTGAACTTTTAGCATCTCATTGTGACTTGTCAGCTGTCAAATGAGTTTCTTGTTATAAACATTGCACGCTAGCTAAAAAGTGTGGAGTCTTGTTTGATTATGGTACCAATGCCTTGTGTGATGAGGTTGTCTTGAACATTATGCTTGATGACACCTATAATTTGCTTCGTTGGTCCGATTGAGTGAGTGAATTAAGCAATTGAAATGATCTTAGGTGAAATTTTTGGAGAGTGAGCCAATTTGACAACATACATCTTTGTGGCTAACCTTGTAGATGTGTGAACCTTGCTTGGCACCTTTTGAGCCTATCCTTTTCTTGGAAGAAACTCGAACAACTTTGACCTCTTTATCCCATCACCTATAACCTTCATAAAGTATTGGTTTATTTGAATAGCCAACTTAGGCCAAAAGCCTAAGCTAGGGGTGTGGTGAAAAAGAGGAAAAGTCAAGAAGTGTGAAAAATCCCCATTTTGATGGATTGTTTTGGAATAAAAGATGAACCCCTCCATGTAAAAAAAAAAAAAAGAAAAAGAAGAAAGAAAAGAAGAAGACTGAAAAAGATCAATTGTGAAATAAAAGTGTGTGAAAATAGTGAAAAATGGGGTATCTAGTGATTCATGTTTAGTTGAATAATGAGGGGGATTAGGAGCATGATTTGAATGTGAAGGAGAAAGGAAGGAGAAAAGTGATGTTCAGGCCATACTTTATGAAGATAGAAGCCACTAAGACTAAATGACCATACATTTACACTCAGCCCCATTACGAGCCTTAAAAAGACCTTTGTTATCTTTAGTGAGCTGAAACGAATGTTGATTGGAAAATAAGGGCAATCCTATGCGTGGAATCATGCATGTTTTCATCTTTGTGAGTGAGAGTGGTATTTGATTTCGGGACTTTAAATTTTTGAAAAATTTTGTGTGATTATCGAATCATCTTTGTTGTGAGGGCAATTAGAGTACCTTTATTGAGCTTGAACTTGCATTTGAAGCAAGCATTGTAAGCTTGAGCACACTTAATAATGGTGAGTCACAATTTGAATCTTTGAGTGCACATTTGATCATTGTATGAGTAATTTGAACCTTGTTGTGTGCATTTATGTTGAGTCTTATACAACACTATTTTGTAGACATTCTTGTTGAACTGGTTGATCTTGAGTTTTACTTAAGGACAAGCAAATGTTTAAGTTAGGAGTGTTGACGAGTCCGAGATTTTAACTCATTAAGGCTTTGTTTTAATAGTTTTAGTGTCCTCAAATGCCTAATTTATGCTCTAAACTAATGTTTAAGTGTTGATTTGCATCATTTAAGGCTAAGGAGCAATGAAAGGACACTATCGGGATAAAACAAAAAGCAAACAAGCTGAAGAAGTGAAGAAAAGCGATTCTGGTGATCGCCAAGACCACTCGACGAACTGCCAAGTGGCTCTTCTAGCTCGCCTAAAGTTCCAGCATGCCAGCCCTGGTGAAGAACCATCTTGGCGACAGGAATGGGTAATCGGCGGATCACCGAACAACTCCAACTCCATGATGGCAACTTTGATCCCCTAAAGGCACAGAACCCTGAAGACAACTGGCCAATGCAAAATGGCGATGGATTTGAACAAAGGGGGGATTGCTGACCCGTTCACCGAGGCCCGACTTATTCCGCCAAATGGCCTCTCTGGCTAAATTTTGGGCTACTATAAATTGGAATTTTTAATGAAATTTGAGTAGTTCTCTCCGAGTTCTGATCCCCAAGTTTTAGAGTTAGAATTATTTCTTAGTTTTTGGAGTTCCATTGTAGACCTTGAATCTTTTTGACACTTCAACTTGAAGATTTACAAGTGGGTTTTTGAATTTAACCAATTTCGACCATTGTAAAGACTAGGGAACCTTTACCAAGATCATGGCTAATGTATTTGGTAATCCCCTAATTCCTAGGGTGTGATCATGTGATTATTTGTCTAATTTGCTTATGGGTATTGTAGTTTAATGATTATTTTGCTGTTTTAATGTGGGCTTAATCATTACCTGTGTTTTAATATATGGATTGTAGTTGCAAATGCAATTCTAGCATAGAGTTCTTGGCTTGCTTGAGACAGAGGTTTTGGAACCAAAACTTTTGATTAATGATTTTAGGTATTGGGTTGATGCGGGTTCATCTAAAGTGAGTGAATCCTAAACCCAATTTTACCTATCTAACTTGAGAGAGTGGATATATTAAGGTTGTGGGTTGCTTATCTTGTTAAGGTTGTCGATGTTTGAGAGAAATCGCCTGAATCGTAATAGTTGTTCGAGGGAAAACTATTGCACTCATAGCGTAGCCTATCCACAATGTTTCAGAAAGTTATTATTAAATCTCAATTACCCATATTATATAATTATCTTATAATCAATCACATCCCGAGAATCTCTCTTAATATTGTTGTTTCCCCTGTTCTCGTACTTGTTTTAGCGGTTAACTGACAATCCACTCCCCCCATCTGACATTTGTTTTCACCCCCTTAGATTTGTTTGTATGTTTTCGATAATTTCTATTCCTATAACTGATTCGACCACGTTTTCACTTCATAATTGAATTCGAACACATACTGCTCCCTGTGGGTTCGATCCCAACTCTTAGTTGGGTTTTATACTAGATAATGATTGTTTTTACACCTAAAATTGAAAGTGGTGTAATTTGAGCGTTAATCAAGGCATAAAAGGCGGAGTCAATTCCAACTCAGCGATTCATCGAGTCGGTTTTGGTAGGCTGATACAAGTTCGACAAAAATGATAGCGCTAATGGAAAAGATACAAGCATTAAGGGCAATGTCCTCTCTCACTCAGTGATTCCCCGAGTGAGTTTAGCGAAGTAAGACAAGCCTGCCGAATGGAACAGTGACCCATTTCATATTTATTCTAAAGAAGGCAAAGTGGCGCTTACTCGGTGATTAACCTAACCTTCTTAGCGAGCTGAGACAATCCTGCCAAACAGGACGTGTTCAGACCAATGCTTAATTTTTATAGCTAGCCCAACATATACAATAAATTAGATATTCCCAACATCATCACAACCCACCTATATTCTTTTCTACCCATGGCTACTCAGACTTTCCCCATGATTGGCTAAGTATTACTCAAATTGACGATTTTCCCTTAAGAAAGTAGTTAACCTATCTATCATTAGGAAAAAGCATGCAGTTGGGTCAACAAGTTTGTAATCATACTTCACTTACATCAAATTGGACTTAGACCCAACATGATAATCAGTTCAATTTCAAAATTTAACCAACACAATCAACATCGACATTCTACATAAACATACATTCAAATATCTCATAGGTATAGTTAAAATCACACAATATAACGCAACCCAAAAAAATTTCATGATTAATAAAACTTAATGGCTTCAATCCCACACCTAATTTACAATTTAAAGCTCAAAAATCTCAACAAAACTCGAAAACCAACCTCAGTAGGAGCACAATTTGAGAAAATCAAGGAAATTAGGATGGGTTGACCGAGAATCCAAGAAAACACACTCCTTGAACTTTAAAAACACACACTAAAGGCTCACAATCACTCAAAATAAGAAAAGCATGAGAAGGGAGAGAAAAAAACCTCGAGATAACAAAGGGTTTGATTTTTGAATTGAAAAGACCCTTGGACTTTTTAAACTAGGTTTGTACGGCGGTCACGACAAACATCACTGAACGTGTTCATCAAATCACCAATTGGAACTCTACCTCACTGAACATGCCCGAACAAACACCAAATCTGAAGGTTGATTCGCCGGACCTGATAGAGTCCACATAGTGCACTTTGGTGGATCACCTTTTGGAGTTCAGATCGCTGATTTTGACAGTACACTTTTCCAACGTAGAATGCCTTTAGCGTATCACCATTTGGGTCTTGGAATCTCCTATGCTTCCTTTTTCAACCTTTAAACTTCTTCTCAACCTACACTTATAATGCACTTTATTCAAAAATAATAAAAACAAAAGTAAAGACTTGTGTTACCTCCCAAGAAGCAACTTATTTAATGTCGTGGCACGATATAGTTCTCAATATCACAATCATTCTTAATGTTTGGGATGGTGTCATTAGGCAATGTTCCTTTTTGCCTTGGATTGAGATGATTGGCAATTTGACCCAATTGGGTCTCCAGCTTCTTGATAGAAACTTAGTGAGAAGTCACCATTTGGGATAAACTCGAGAAGTCATTTTTCAATTTCTTCAACACTTTATCGGACCCTTCAACCTTGTTGTAGATCCTTGCAAGCATGTCTTCAATCCTTCTGGCCCATCTGGTTCTTTGAGGAGTGGATGATCATGGGGAGGCACGTACCTATCTTTTTCTATCTCCCTATCTCTCTAATTTACACCACGCTAGTCTTTCCAACCACTATCTATATCCTTGTTCCAAACTTGGTTCCTACCCTGTCTTTGATAGTTGGTGTGAGAACCCCTCATTTTATTTCCTAAGTATTGAACATCCTCATTGTATAATGCCTCCAACTTGGCATCACCTGGGCACTACCCAGTATTGGTTCCAACCACATTTACCAACTTTTATCCACCTCCCATGACATATTTAGACAACAAATCGAGTTGGGTCATCATTTTGGACATGTCATATCTTTCACGATCCTTCTCGACTTTCTCTTTGCTTAAACTCAATTGTAGAGTAGGCACTTGGTCTTGTCTAGTGTGCCATGCTTGGCTAACCATAGTCATATCATCTAGCAACAAAGCAGCCACGTCATATGATTTTCTCATTAATCCACCTTGGACTAATTGATCAGCCACACCTTTATTGACTAAATCAACGTTGCAATTAAAGTATTGCATTAATAAATTGTCCAGAACGCCATGTGTTGGACATTGTAAAACCATCTTCTTGAACCTTAGCCACATCTCATCTAGAGGTTCACCTCTAATACCCTTGAAATTTTGGATTTGGGTTTGAAGTTTAACCATCTTCGAGGGTGGAAAGAAACTATCCAAGAAGTCATCATTTAGCTCTTCCCACGAAGTGATAAAATCATTTGGCAATTCTACCAACCATCTTGTAGCCTATCCTATTAAAGAGAATGGGAATAACCTCAACCTTATGAACTCTTGAGAGATATTCTTGAACAAAAAGGTTCCACAAACCTCTATGAAATTCCTAAGGTGTTCATGGGAATCTTCATGAGCTAGGCCCCAAAAATTTCTTTTCATTTGGAGTAATTATATCATTATTCTGGTTACGTGAAACACAACCCTCTAGTTGTGGGAGGTATCTGATTTCTCCCATGGATTGAAAAACATTCATGTGCATATAATTCAAATCACTAGTGTTGTCATTTTTAACAAAGTGACTATCGTTGTTACTTCTTGTTCAATCATTGTATAAAACCTGCAAATCAGCCAACAACAACACCAAATAAAAATCTACTACAACTAAGCAAAATTAAATCAAAATTTTTAATTAGAATTCTCAACCACCACTCCCTGGCAGCAACACCATTTTGATAATGGTCAAATGTCCTCCTTAAAACTAATTAAAAGAGACAGCGGTCGTAGTCAATATAAATATCCAATGAAGAGTCGGGATTGTATCCCATAAGGAATGGTATATCATAGAGAATTCCTATCAAGAGATTTGGATTTTAAGATTGCTCATTTATACTAGTAAGAACAAGTGGGTGGATGATTCCACAAATTTAGTAAAAAGCTTTGGTTATAAATTAAAACAATTAAACTAAAATATTAAAGAATTCAAGAGTTAACAAACAATCTAGGGGTGCGGGGATTAGAAATCGATGTCACATAGGGGTAATTGTGTTGCTTTATAGCGATGAACATTCATGAATAAGCTAAGTCATCTGCATTGACGCTAATCATCTTTCGATCTCAAAACATCTATGCATAGAATATCCTTTTGGTCACATTTAATTGTCAATCTAAACAACTCAATACCTTACTATATTCTCTCTTTCGAAAATAGGTCAAATAGATCCGACCCATAACCTCTATTTTAGAGCAAGTTACAAACATCAAATATAAATTGCTAGTATTGAACTAATTACCCACTCCAATCAATCTCTTTTGAGCATCGACTGGAGATCGAAAGTAGGAATTAAGTTTGCAAACTTAACCTATAAATTAACCCCATCTAATTAGAATTGATTCATGTTTGAACACTAGAAAAACAGAGCATACCACAATACCCATTATATTAAATCAACACCCAACCCCATAATTGCACCCCTAGATCTTGGGGTTCTATCCACCCATCAAAAAGTAAAGAGATTATACCTTCCATGAAAGCAGCCATGTGTAACATGAAATTAAGCAATTACAAGTAAACCCACTTTGGATTCAACTTCAATTTGTCAATTTCAAGCACAAAGTTGTTAAACCCGAAAAGCTAGAAAGTGTTACTCAGAAAAGTAAAGTTTTCTCTCTCTGAACTTTATTTTATAACTCATTTTTTGATACACACTTTGATATCTCTTTTATTTCTATATCCTTTGGGATATTTATAATTTTCCAAAATTAGGCCCAAAATCCAATATGTGACTCAATGGGCAACATTAGTCAGGCTTGCCAAGCTCGTTTGGTAAATAACCTCTTGGTTCTCAATTTGCATTTTCATGCTCTTGGCTTCAAGTGTTTGAACCTTAGATAGTGAACTCGATTGAGTGAACCTTTTTCATTCAGCAAATCACCGAGTACCACTTTAGTTCGTCTTTCGATCATTCACTTTTTTCTTTTCCTACAATTAATTTTTGATAATGCTCAAATGACCTCCTTAAAACCAATAAAAAGGGACAGTGGTCGTTGTCAATAAAATACCCAACGAAGAGTCGAGGTTGAATCCCACAGGGAATGATATATCATAGAGAATTCCTATTAAGAGATTTGGATTTTAAAATTTCTCATTTATAATAGTAAGAACAAGTGGACGGATGATTCTACCAATTTAATAAAAAGTTTTGAGTATCAATTATCGCAATTCACTCAAAAATTGAAGAATTTAAGAGTTAACAAGCAATCTAGGGGTACGGGGATTGGAAATTGATGTCACATAAGGGCAATTGTGTTGCTCTATAATGATGAAAAATCATGAATAGGCTAAGTCATCTTCATTGAAGCTAATCATCTTTCGATCTCAAAGCATCTATGCATAGAATCTTCTTTTGGTCTCATCTAATTTCCAATCTAAATGACAGAATACCTTACTCTATTCTCTGTTTTGAAATTAGGGCAAATAGATCCAAACCATAACATCTATTTTCAAGCAAGTTAGAGACATCAAACCTAAATTTCTAGTGTCAGACTAATTACCCACTACATTAAATTAACACCCAACCCCATAATTGCATTTTCTAGCATTTGGGGTTTTACAACATTATGCTTAAAATTGACAAATTGAAGTTGAATCTAAAGTGAGTTTACTTGTAATTGCTTAAATTTATGTTGCTCGTGACTGCTTTCATGGAAGGTATAATCTCTTTACTTTTTGTGATGGGTGGATAAAATCCCAAGATATAGGGGTGCAATTATGGGGTTGGGTGTTGATTTAATGTAGTGGGTATTGTGCTATGCTCTGTTTTGCTGTTGTTCATTCATGAATTTGGTCTAATTAGCATGTGGTTAATTTATGGGTTAAGGTTGCAAACTTAATTCCTACTTCTGACATCTAGTCGATGCTCGAAAGTGATTAATTGGAGTGGGTAATTAGTCTAATACTAGCAATTTAGGTTTGATGTCGATAACATTCTTGAAATTAGAGTTTATGGGTAGGATCAATTTTCCCTATTTTTGAAAGAGAGAATAGAGTAAGGTATTGGGTTGTTTAGAATGACAATTATATGAGACCGAAAGGAGATTCTATGCATAGATGCTTTGACATCAAAAGATGATTAGCATCAAAGAACATGATTTAGCCTATTTATGAATATTCATCACTATAGAGCAGCACAATTACCCCGTCCAACCCCATACCCCTAGATTGCTCGTTAACTTTTAAATTCTTTGACATTTTAGTTTAATTGCGATAATTGATAATGAAATCTTTATATTAAATGGTAGAATCATCTACCCACTTGTTCTTACTATTTAAATGAGCACTCTTAAAATCGAAATATCTTGATAGGAATTCTCTACGATATACCATTCCCTTTGGAATTTGACCTCGACTCTTCGTTGGGTATTTTTATTGACTATGACCGTTGTCCCTTTTAATTGGTTTTAAGGAGGAAATTTAAGCATTATAAAAATGAGGTCGATGCCAGGGAGTGGTGGTTGAGAATTCTATTTGAGAAATTAGATTTTAATTTTGCTTAGTTGTATTAGATTTTTATTTGGTGTTGTTGTTGGCAGCTTTGTAGGGTTTTTACAATGAGTGACCATGAAAGTGACAATGATAGTCACCTTGGTTAAAATGACAACATTGGTGATTTGAATTATATGCACATGAATGTTATTCAAACCACGAGAACAATATGTATACCTGGGAGGGTTGTGTTTAACATAATCGAAACAATGATACAATTGCTTCAGATAAAAGGAAATTTTGGGGGCCTAGATCATGAGGATCCCCGTGAATACTTGTCACGACCCGAGAGCACCCCCTAGTCATATCATGGCATACTCGACCTCGAAGAGGTCTAATACAAGCCTCTTAGATCATTCATTGCATAGACACTAGAAAATAGTGTGGAATTAAAACTTATTTACAATAAAACTATTAGAAACTCTTTCATTAAGCAGCGGAAATACTAAGTCTCACATGGTCATCTTAAGACAAACTTTAATAGGATAGGGTCACGACCCTTTACAATCGAAAATACTAAAGTCTATTACAAAAGTCTTAACATAAAAGCTAGAAACAATAGGAATCTTTGTCCTCGACATATGAGGACATACCAAGATAGGTCTTGAAAGAACTCTAATCCTAAGCTTCACTAGAGAATGCTATCACTTGCTGGAACCTACACTTGTAGATAAAAATAGAAGAAATATGGATTAGCACACAAAATGTACCAAGTATGATGACCAGGCAAAAACATGCTAAAAAGGACATTTTGTTGAAAGTCATGCTTGTATGCCATTTTAGTAAACTTCATTGAACATTAATCACAAGATGCATAATATAAGTCACAACCAACATGTAAGGTCACATACATCACCTTTAGTCAAAACCACACATAAACCTTTACCTTTTTACCTTTAGCCTCCACCTCAAGTAACCATCATGTTACACCTTGTACAATGTATGGGTAGCGTCCCATACCACCACCCACACCAAAGTGACACATTAAGATCACTAAAAGTGAACTCACCATTCAACATGCTTCACATTACTAGTATTCATGCTCAACTAGTACCAATATGCAACACATAACCACGTTCGTCAAGTAAGTCATTTGACCCACCTAGGACCTCTATCTAAAGTTACCCTAAGATCCACCTAAGTAAGACATGAAGTGGCTGCCCATACAACCTCTTCATGCCACACCTAGGTATCTCTCAAGTTAACAAAAGACAAGAATCTTTCTATTTTAACATAACACGCTAAGTACTCATTTCATCAATATAAGCTACTCATTCATCATTTCTTTTAGACAATAAGTCAACATTCTTCATTAGGTCATTTAGGACACATTCAAGCATTTAGAGTACTTCACACTTTAGTCATATAGACTTAAGGAACTCACTTTAGCACCTTCAAAGCCTACTCGTGCCATGTGTAGATAGCATCCCATACTACTGCCTACACATTGTAGAACCTATCAAGTAACTAGAGTGCATATCCCACGTGATGGAAATAGGCATTAACCGACATAGACCATGCAAGCTAGACATGGAATCCGGTGTTCTACCCCCATACCGAAAGATGTGGTCTCCTTGCCGAAGGAAGACCGGTAGTATTAGCTTGGATGCACATTGGATCTACTGGCCAATATCTTATGTAGGCATATAGTTATGGGATCGGAAGATGTTCATTGGAACTCTAGCCTAACATTGGGAGAGTTTCCATCTAACCATACCCACTCGGTGCTTAGCCTACATTGCCATAGATTATTTCATTCACATTACATTAGTGTATTAGGGAGGAATGCCATAGCCTATCGATCCATGGTACATCATTACCAAGGAAGGAATTCTATAAGCCTATCGATCCATGGTACATTCAAGGATATCTCTAGGGTCTACATGAATAGAATGCAACTAGCCTATCGATTCATAATCCCTCATTACATGCTTATACTCATGAAAGGAATGCCACTAGCCTATCAATTCATGATCCCTCATTACATTCTTATACTCATGAAAGGAATGACACTAGCCTATCAATTCATAGTATATTGACTCATTAAGAAGAGAATGCCACTAGCCTATCAATTCATAGTATATTGACTCATTAAGAAGAGAATGCCACTAGCCTATCAATTCATATTCAACAAAGCTTTTCATTTATCAAGAAGAGGCACCTAAGTCTACCAAGTCAATAGATCACATTCAACAATATAAGGCACTTCACAGTCCATCATCTTTATTAATGAGTGTTAAGAGAGAGAGATAGTAGACTATCAATCACCACACATTTACAATCTATACAAGACCACCATTTAGATCACATAAACATCTTCACATTATCCATCCATTTATACAATAACATGATAATACTTCAATTCACCATTTAATGCCTTCATGGCCATGATCACAATATATTCAATAGATAACCACCTCTACCTCTCAAGTGGATCAATCCATACAAGAACAACTCTACTATAATATGAAGTTAGGTCAACTTACCATTCTCCAAAGCGATAATCAACATTACTCAATTCCCCAAAAATTCACCATAATTAAGTATAAACAACTATATAAACCAATAATACAATTCAATCTAAGAACAATTCCATCATCATTCGATCATAACTATAAAACCCACTTCATAAGCTAAATTTAGGAGTTTAGTGAAATCATGGGTTCATATAGTTTTTCATCTTAAAATCATCAATTAAACATCAACATAATCATAACTTATCAATTGAAATAGTTTGATGCAAGAACCCATGAGTTTGAGTAAGAAAACTTCAAAACTATTTTGAAATTGACTCTAGCTTGATCTTCACCTTGGCCTTCAATGGAGTTCTAGAGAGAACCTTTTTTAGAGGGAAGGGTTTTATTTGAAGAATAAATTCTAAATAGGGAAATTATAGTTTCAATATACTTAAAATACCTAAAAATACATAAAATAACCATCCATGTCTTAATAGGAACGTGGGGTGAATTTACCAACTCACCCCTCAAGTTGGTTGAAACTTGACAGATAGCAGGGGTGACTTACGAGACCCCCACCTACAGACCGTAGGTGGGCTTACGGAGCATCCTGCTGGTCCGTAGTTAGTGATTAAGACTTGGCCATGGGAGCTAAGGATCCCTAGGCTAAGTCTTGGCTTACAGAGGCAGACTTACGGGGTGTCAATAGACTTACGGGCCGTAAGTCATGGTCGTAGTTCACCCCTTTTTGGCAGCTTGGGGTCTATACCCAGACGTTTAAACCCTACACATCTACATCTAGGTACTAGGGTCATTTCTACAAGTTTTAGACCTTAAACAATACACCAACTTCAATGACAACACACTAGAACATACTAGCACCAAAAGACTAGTTTTCGAACGTCATGGTCGTCCCTTGGCGTTTGACCTCAAAACTCTTCAAACAAAACTTTAAAAGACAAAACTCATCATTTTAACAAGTTACCAACTTCTAAAACACATGCCAATCTCTAGTTCACCCTATATCATTTTTAGGGTTATTACAATACTTTAGAATTTTCATGGATGTATATGGACCCCTTGTGTTCAAGAATATTTCTTAGGAGTCTGTAAGGTTGAGGTTATTCTTGTTCTCTTTAATGGGAGAGGCTACAAGATAGTTGGTAGAATTGCCAAATGATTCTATCACTTCGTGGGAAGATGTAAATGATTCCTGAGATTATTTCGACCCTCGAGGATGGTTAAGCTTTGAACCTAGATCCAAAATTTCAAGCGTATTGGAGGTGAATGGCTGAGGTTCAAGAAGTTGCTTGTGCAATGTCCAACGCATGGCATTGTGGACAATTGTTGATGCAATACTTCTATTGAAGCCTTGATTCAATCAATAAAGGTGTGGCTTATCAGTTAGTAATATTGTTTGAATCTTGGCGAATGTGAGACATGATCTTGGGCAACAATTCAAATAGGGAACCCAAATGTCCATAATCTTCCGTGATGACCTTTTGAGGTGTGCATCCATGTTGGCACCATTTAAGCCTAACTCATTTGCTGTCAAAACTAAAAGAAAGCATCTTAAACCTAATTGTCCCTATCTCTCACCAAAAATCCTTTTTCAAGAATTATTAATGTTTGGCTAGCCAACTTAGGCCGGGGGTGGGAAAGGAGGGAAGTATGTCAAAGCATCTATGCATAGAAACTCCTTTTGGTCTCATCTAATTGCCATTCTAAGCAACCCAATACCTTACTTTATTCTCTCTTTCAAAAATAGGACAAATAGATCTGACCTATAACCTCTATTTTCAAGAAAGTTATACGCATCAAACCTAAATTGCTAGTATTAGACTAATTACCACTCCAATCAATCTCTTTCGAGCATCGATTGGAGATCGGAAGTAAAATTAATTTTGCAAACTTAATCCATATATTGACCACATGCTAATTGAGCTCATTCAGTGAATTGCATCTTGCTCCTCAGACCGCCTTTTCATTCTATAGGCTTCAGGAGTTTTAACCTTAGTTGGCAAACTCAATTGAGTCAGTCTTCCACATTCGGTGAATCTCCAAGTACCACCTTGGTTCTCCTTTCGAGCATTCATTATTTTCTTTTCACACAATCATTTTGGGTGGTGTTCATCAATCCCGCCTTTCTCATTCAGCGCATCGCCTTATCTACTAGAGTTTGCCAACTTGATTCAATAGACACAAGTGCTATACACTATCAATTTGGGAGAGGTCATTCTCAATTGGCGATTCGCTCTTCTTGTTAGGCGATCAACAGTGTATAGTTTGCATTTATTTTTGCATTTTGCCCATTCTTTCTAACATCAATCCATTCCTTGTCCATTTACCTTCATAGCTGCAAATGATCAACATTTTATCAAAATAGGACAAAAGTAGGCATTGAAGACACTAGTTATTGAGCTAAATAGACCTCAAAATGAGTGCAAATCTACCACTCATCACTAATCATGTTGAACTTAATGGAAGTTATACCAAAAACATTCTCAATCATATGAATTATTGAATTACAAGTTCAAATATAGAAATCCAACTCCTAATTCCACCAAAAATCAATTACAAGATGCTTACACACAAAATATTAGAATTTTCTTCTGTACTCTAATTTTAGAAAATGTAAGATGAATTTTCTCTTTCCTCTTAGTTATTTATATTTTCCCAAAAGCTCAGCTAAAAATTCATTACGTGACTTAGTTGGCGAGGTTAGTCGGGCTCGCCGATTCACTCTGCGAGTAAACGACTTGTACTTCTTCTCGCCATTTATTATTTGACTTCAGGCTTCAAGTGTTTGAAAAATAGTTGGTGAGCCTGATGAATCTCGCCATTCACATTTGACGAGTCACAGACTATCACCTATGTTTGCCTTTTTGGCCTTTATTTTAGCCTAAGTATTTTGTCAGTTTTGGCATATAGAATTCATCTCACTGACAGAGTTTGGCGAATCACCATTTTTTTCTTCTTTTCACTGATCTGCCTTAAGATTTTTAGTAGAAAATTGTCATTCCTTTTTCTATGTTTTGGCCTTTCTTTGCAAGAATTCGCCCTTGCCTTATTATTAAGCTAAAAACAATGATTAACCATCAAATATGGACATAAAAAACATTGAGGACATTATTTGTTGAAATAAAAGGTTTCAAATGAGTCAAATATTCGACTCATCACATTCATATCCCTCGATCCTGCTAAATACCACAACTTAAACTTGTCTACATTTCATTCATTGGTTCCTACTTACCTATTTGGTCTCCTAGACACACATTATACTAATCTTTCTTTTGTTTAAAATCTTTACTAGCTCTATGAACTTTCCCTTAAAGACCTGATGTTACAAGATCCTACCCTTAACCTAGAGGCTCTCTCAACCCCTTACTACTCTTCCCACGCCCTTGATTCCAATTGAAAAGATGACCCTAGTATATCATCATTTACTTAAGCAAAAAAAGTAGGAGCAAACTACTTGTAACACCCCGTAAAACCTAGTAAGACCTAGCTAAGGCTTGACTAAATCTAGTAGGTTGAACTAGAGCCTCACATGTTAGTTTATATTTGGAAACTTGTTTAAATGATGAAAATGGCTTTTGAAGTTAGTTTGAGGAGATTGGAGGTCAAACGTCAAGAAACGACTATAACGTCCGGAAACTAGTCATTTGAACTATTGAGTTGAAGGGGTCTTGTAGTTGAAGTTTGGAGTGTTGTTTGAGGGTGAAAACTTGTAGAAGTGGCTCTAATAATTATATGGACATGTTTAGGGGTTAAAATTCCAGGTACGACTCCAAAAAGACCACTCGAGGGGTCCTTGAGGAGGACCCCAAAACAGTCCGCCAAAGTTGTCTAGACATCAAGCTTTCAGCTTTTTGGTGGTGATCTACGAAAGCTTTCCACACCCCGTAGATTTTAGGAGTGGTTCCATACTTAGTCTCCCATGAAACCTACAACATTTTAAGCCCCAGTCACCAACCACGGAAGCCATCCATGGCTATTGGACTAATCCACAGTCTGTGGAAGGTAGCCGTGGATGGGCACCTCTGTTGGCAGTTTTTAATCGATTTAGGTGTTAGTTATTTTGTTAGTTAATTAAGTGGGGGTTAAGGGAGTACAGTTAGGTGGTTAATTAAATGACCTATATAAGCTAATAAGTCCTTTAACTAATCCATTAGTTCACCACAGGTCAAGATCCCAAATCAAAACCCAATTCCTATTCCTTCCCAAATTATTCTCTCTAAGAACACCATTAAAGACCAATGAAGAAGCCAACCTAGGGGCTTGAAGATGGAGGATTTATATTAGGATTTTCGTGGGTTTATACCGCTAAGGTATGGTGGTTTTCATCCTTGGGTAGCTATACCCATGGAGCCCTCTCAAAAGCTTTCAATTCAATTATAGAAATCTTCAGAAGCAAGAGTTTCAACTCAACCCCATGAATTCCTTCCAAAGTTGTTCTAAAGGATTGATTTACATTTGTTATGGATTATATTACTCTATTAAGATGATTTTAACTTGAATTCCAAAGAATTCATGTGTTTTCCCCTAACCCTAGCTATGGCTTTTCTCTACACTATGAATGTGATTAAAAGTTTATTCAATTGAATGAATAGAAGTTGAGTATGATGTAATTGCATGATCTAAGTATAATTCTACATGTATTCTTGATTAACCTATGAATCTAATATGAAATTGACATAATCTAGGTTTATCTCATAAAGAGGCAAGTTGAGGGGTTAGATGTGATCTTCTAGGATTGATGATCTTCTTGTTTAATTGCCTTAGATTAGATCACCTAGAAATAAATTGATCATGATGAATTCTTGTAGACCTAGACTAACTTGATTATGATCATTTTGGTGATATTGTTGGGTTATGATGTTCTTCTACCTAAAGTGCCAAATCTAGGATAGACTTGATCTTGACACTTGGCTTTGAAGGACAATCTATGAAGGTATATTATGATGAAGTTATATTATATGAGTTGTTGACCCACTTGTAGTGGAGGAGTTTACTTATCATGTATCTTTTCTATGAATGGATTCATCCATTTATGGTGGAGGTGCTTACTTGTCAATATGTATTATAGTATTGAGATAATGTCCCTCTTCCCTACAACCCTAAATATGGCTAGGCATGATACGTAATGAATACGAATGATATGTTATGATCATTGTGGTGTTATGCATGTTGAATTGTATGTGGTGCTATAGTGTAAGGACCCTACCCATATATCCCCCTAATATGAATATATGATTCTTTACATGCCATGAATTGTATCTAGACTAATACCAATCCAAGCCATTTCATGAATATGATCTACTTGAATGATGAATGGATCCATGTCTATTGTATTAATGTTAGATGTGTGATTTACATGGTCTAAGATCCTAAAATGAAATATATGTGAATTGTGCATGAGTTGGGATATGGTTTACATGTTGTGACCCTTTTTAGAAGGGAAACGTCTATAATGATAATGTCGTTGTTGTTATGCCATTGTGAGACAATTATGTGCACGCACATGCTCCATGCATAAACATGGATATTATATACCTATGGTGTCAATTGAAAGACTAATTCTCATATGCACCTTTACTCACTATTATGCATGAAATGTACATGACCATGATATTATGACTATGAATGCCATGTTATGAATATGCATGATATGGAAATACTATGATAGTCTTGTTGTGTTAATTGAAGTGATGTTCTTATTAACACCATGAACATGAGGTAAAATGTTTACCTACACGATAAAGATTCTAAGGTTGAAAGACCATTCTCGCCTAATGAATCCATGAGCAACCATGATACAAGGTGGTTTGAGTTATGCATTCTTCCACAAACATGAATACAAGTAAAGGCTTAACAAGACTATCTAAATTAAATTAGGCTTAGCACCAAGTGGACAGTATTGAGATGGAAACCCATTGGCATCAGAGTTTGGGTTCTTCTAGTAGCAATCTCCCTATCCCCCTAACTATGTGCCCATATAGGTTCTTAGCTAGTGGATCCATCTATAAGCTAAACATGTTCGTTTCACCTTAGGCAAGTGAAACACCTCTTTTTGGTGTGGGTTCATGACACTGGATTCCATATAGCTCACATAGTCTATGTCGGTTATAGTCCTATTTCCCTACATGATAAGTACAAGTAATAAGACATGGAAAGATCTAAGACATGAACAAGAACAAGTAATTGATTTATATGTCATGGGTTCTCAAGGGGTGTGACTTTGAGTAAGGGGTAGTATGGGATGCCACTCACATAGAGTAGACCTTGAGAGGATCTATAATGTGTTTCTCCTATATGCATATACTATGACTATGATATATGAACTATGAACATGATGCATGAACTATGACCATTGACTTCTTAAGAGGGCCTACTTTGAGTGACGAGTAGTATGGTATGGCACTCATGTATGATGAGTAGTCTTCAAGAGTAATCATGGTTTGGTTCCCTTTTCTATATGATGACTTGAGTTGATGCATGTTCCATTTGGTTATGTGTTATGATCTACATTCCTTGACGTGAGCTAAGTGATTATGAGTGTCTCTTGATTATGTGTATTAGCTTACATGAGACTAATGAGTTATAGGTATGATCTTGGTGGCCTAGAAGTGATACTTTATATAGATAGGACTATGGACCCTATCTATGCATTGCACAAATAGAGCTTAGGGTTACTTATGATGTTGTTCTACTATGATGTTATGATCTTGATATTTGTCTATGTATGAGTACTATGTCTTGTAATAGATGATATGTGCATTATGACTGTGATTGGAGACTATGTTTATGGTATGTTGTTATCCTTGTGCTTTGATGAACTATATGTGAGTTGTTTATGACTTATATTCTCCAACCCTTTCAAGAATGATGTTCAAAAGTGCATAGCATGGGTTTCAACTAAAATATCCCCTTCCAAGCATGTTTCAAATGTTTTTATACATAGCTACCATACTTGGTACATTCTTGTGCTAACCCATATTTCTATGTTTTCTACAAATGTAGGGGGTTGGTCCATGGAGATGGGATCTATTGGTTCAAGCTTGGGAATAGGTGATCCTCCAAGCTAGTTGATGAGTCCTCAAGTTTGGGGACAAACATCTTATTTAGTAGATGTCTTAGTAGCTTCTTTATAGTTTCATTTTAGAACTATGTAAGGGTTGTATCCCTATATGTCTAAGTATTCTATTATATTAGATGGACAATGAGATAGTGTTTAGACTGTTTCTGACTTTATAGAAATGACTTCGACTGTTGAAGAAAAAGTTTTAATTTTTCTCTTTTATTCTATGACATATGCAATGACTTATGCTAAGGGCTTGTATGAGACCCCTTCGGGGTCACGTACGCCATGTCACCTCTAGGGGGTAGTCTCGGGTCGTCACACTATTAGGGGTATACTACAACTAAACCACCCATCTATAAAACAAATAATAATAGATAAAAGCCCATTAGGGCCAAAATGAACGTAGGACTATGATAAAATAGGAATTTCTAAGGCTATAATAACTAGAGTATATCAAAACTACTACTAAATAAGCCTAGGACAACAAGAGGTCTAAACTATACTTTAAAAATTTGTATGAAGTCAAGAATCAACAAGACTAACTCTGGAATATATTAGGACTTTACTAAGATTCAAGCAAATCTACAAGCTACAACCTAGCAGATAGACCAAATGTAGATACAAGACCTGAAAGACAAAGAGATAGCTACAAAAATATCTAGAAAATAGCAAAAAACAATGGGAAAGATATAGGAAACATAATATATGCATATATACACACATTTGATTATGAAACAAATGCAAATAAATCAAAGATCTCAAATAAGCAATATAGAAGTAAAGGAATTAAATTGAGATGAAAGAACATGGAACTCGAAGAGGAGGAATAACATGTACTTTCAATGGAGCCTTGGTGGTGATGGTCAACTGCTACCCTTTAAAATTGAATCCCAACCCAAAAACAAGAAGGAAGAAAATCCTAGAATCACCAAAGAAGGGATCCTATAGAAGTTGTTTCGGTGATTGTCCTGTTGTGACGCTATCAAAAAACCTAAAGTCGGTTCCAAGAGATTGACTCTGATGTGGTCACAATCACTGGCGAATAAAATAATGAGTAGATGATGAAAACTTAATTTTGCCAGAGGGACCGCAGAGCTTTACTAGAGCATAGTGGAGAGAGATATTCTGCCGGAGACAAATATGGTTGAAGCAACCACAAAAAAGCATTTGGAGAAATGATTATAAATTTTCCCTAAGGAGGAATAAAGAGGACATAAACCTATAAGTATACATTGTCATTGGAAAAAGATGAAGAGTTAAGTAGATCATCGTTGTTGGTGTCATAGCAGAGTGAGTTGTCAAACGAGGTGTCATAGCAGAGTGAGTTGTCTACTTGTCAACTTACTCAAATGTGTTTTTTTAAAATTATTGACCGAACAATGTCTTATCAAAGGTGTTATTTTTTAAAAATACTTTTGGAAAAATATTTACAAAATAAGTTAATTTTAAAAGTTTGAGAAAATAGGCTATCTATTTAGATCAACAAGTGGTCATTTGATAGCTGGTTTGTAAATGAGTTATATAGGTCTTAAATATTGCATATGTAATACCATATTTGGTAGCAGTTCATTTATAAATTAATGCAGTTTTTGATATACAACTTATAAATCCACATAACTAAAACATGTATAAATTTTCATAAAAAGTCTTTAGAAAGTCATGAGACTACAGAGGGGCTTGTGAGAAATTTGTGAGTAAGCTTAAGTGTTGAGATTTTAAAGAATGCACTCTTATCCATATTAATCATGCGTTCAAGCTAAAAGCGAGATGTAATCCTAGATTCTCTTCTCTAAACTTTATTCAGATGAGACCCTTAGGAGAGAAGTGTGTTCTAGAATGCTTGGGTAGTAATTTCACCTGAAAGATAGTAGGAGTTATGATGCTATGAGCCACTGGTAATAGAAGTACCCAGAGTTAGAAGAATGTATTTAGAGGTATAGACATATAAGTAAGAAAGATAGTGAGTAATTTATGTTGTTGAAGTCATGTGCTCATTAAGTCGTTAATGAGGAGTTTTCCTTTATATGTAGGCTAAGGAATAATAATTTTTGCGAAGATTCATAATTGAAGGTAGAGGAATAGTTACAGGTTAGGATGAGTTAGAGTATACTTAAACCAGAAATGAGTTTATGTCGTTGTGTTATTGTGTTAGCGAAGACCAAGTATAGTTACTGAATAGAAGAGCAGAGTATTTATGAGGTGATAGATCTAATCTAGACTTATGATTTTTGGAAGTCAGAGCTTCATGGTATTCAGAGGGTTATAGAATTAATTGGGGAATAATGTATAGTGAGTTGGCAAATAGTACTTAGGTTGTGAAAGAGAATATGTTGATAGGTTGCAATTAGATAGAATATGAGTCATAGATCGACTATTTTTCCATGACGTGTTAGGGATCTATTGTTTTATTGATTTTATCTACTAGTTGTAAGTTAGTGTAGTATATAAGAAGTGGTTGTTTCCCATGTTTAGTACTAGACACTCTTGAATTGAGATGAGTGTTGTGAAAAAAAAAAGATGGCAACATGAGGGTGATGATGTTAGTTTTAAGGTCTGATCTAGTAGGTTTGACATAAATTAGGTGAGGAATTAAGGTGTTAGTTTTCTATAAATGTGAGTGGTACAAGTGTGTTATTATGACTCTTAGATGAGAACAATGATGTGAGGCTAAGTCATTCGATTAACAAGAGCATTTAGGGGTGTACCTGAGATTGTATGTAGTCAAACGAGATTCCAATTAAGTTATTATTTTTCATGTGTGCCTAGATAATATATTCAATTTGTCAATATGGAATAGGCTGATGTAAGCAGTATTTTTCCGTAAAAGTTAGATGAAGCAACCTCATAAGCTAACGAGAAGAGGTTAAGAGAAGCATCTTAGAAAGAGGTCTTAGAAGGAATCTTAGTACCTACTTATGGAGAGTTCAGTAGTTATAAACAAATATAGACTAGTTTAGAGATGATGGAATAGATCCATAACTTTAATGTATCAGCTTTAGACCTAAGGGGGAGATGATGAGAAGAAAAACAAAGTTCAGTGTTGAGAAGGAAGCGTTAAAGTGATATAGCAATCCATCCATACTCTAGTGTATCCCTCAAAGTCAATTGTTACAACATTATGTTGATATCTCTTATAGCAGAATTGTGTGCATGACCTATGCTCATACACTTCAGAGAGGTTCACATCTATACTCAGTTTCCAAAATGAGGACGCAAAGATTTTATCCCATTGATCTCAATCTTAATCCATAAAGTTATGGATATCAGCCTCATGACATGAACTTATTCATATAAGCACTAATGTCTCCTAGTATAGTCAGTCTTATAAATACATGATTTACTCTCAATGTCTAGCAACATAATGTTATGCCATGCATATTCTTATATCAGATATCTCGAATGAATCGTGCTTATAATCTTTCACCATAAAATCTTTTAGTGATCCTTGTCAGTTTTGATAGCGATATTGTCGATAGTAGTTGAGTAATGATAGAAGGAGAGGGTTGATGTTCCTTATTATGGTAGTGGTGCTGTGCTTGTTGCATCTAAGGTTATAAATGTGGAGGAATAATGAGATGATGTTTTACCATTGGTAATAGTTAAATGAGAGCAATTAGTCGGTTACTGGTAGTAATGCGTGAAATTTCATTTGGTAGAGATGACGAAATAATGAGAAATTCTTAGAAGGATTCGTTAGTAGGATTTCATGGAGTGGTTATAGTACTAGGATTGAATGTGGTGTTGTTAACATATGGGCAAATTCATGATGTGTTAAGTGTTTCTAGTTATGAGCTCAAGGTTGGTTTAAGGCAGTTATAAGGAGAAGTATTCTTGGGATGAGATTCCCTAGAGAGGTATAGAACCTGAATCTTGTGGTTTATATAAGTATAACTATCTCATGTTTAGCACCTTATGAATTAGAGATTGGTCTTGACCACAATAAGAGCAAGCATTTTGACTTAGACGTTTGTAAGAGTAGTCATATACTCTAGTGGGAGCTAGGAGTAGCAACTAATGAAGTGTAATAAGTAGAAAGAAAGTATAGTTGAGAAGTGATTCTAAGCTTGAGAGGTACCAGTCATATCACTCAAGGCATGATATTCATATTCTTACTTTGTGCCCATATATTCTTGTTTTATGTCAAATAGCTTCAAATAGAGCGTGACTATGCTTTAACTCATATCATTCTTGACTGATGTGTCATAGACAGTTCCAAACTCTTAGTGGAAATCACTTTCACCTATGTTAGTAGGCAAGTTCAGAAGTCAGAAAGATAGTAAGAGGAAACCTTTTTCATTCTCAATTCAATCGTCATTCGAGGATGAATGATCCCAAGAGGGAGATATTGTAACATCCCAAAAATCTCTAAGTTTAGACTCAAACCATTCTTCATTGTGAATAAGATTGTGCTGAGTGATTCTAAATTTTCTTAGGTGTTAAGGTCACTTGAATCCCCTAGCATAAGTTTGAGTTGTAAGATTTCTTTCTGATTGAGTTTTACTATGATATTTTACTTGGGTCAACTTCAAACAACCATATCTTTTAGCAAATAAAGATTTAGGTGGCCCATAACCTACCAAATTGGAGATATTTCAGTCCTCTTTCCAACGCCACCAAGTTTGCTTAGTTTCTTGCTCGAAGTAAAAAGTTATGCCCATTTGAGTGAAGCCCTTCTAGTTAAGGAATCTCATTCATTTAGAAAATGGTATTTTGGTCTTTTCCTTTTCCCACTAGGCCTAGCACATTTTTCCTAAACATAAAAATAATAGTAGAGTTAAAGAGGAGAAAGAGCTAGGTTTTGAGTGTTCGTCAAGATCCTATAGATTTTTGCCAAGAACATTGTTCTTTCCAGATATATGAGGCTTCTACAGTGTTGTACTTGTTCGTCCTCATTCCATACATCTAATTCATCCACGAAATCGTTGTTTCTAAAAGATTCTTGAATAGTTCTTGATTTTAGTTTCATTCTTTAACAATGGAGGTTTTGAGTTTCTTGGGTTGAGGATCTTGAGTATGAGTTGTGTTTCTTAAAAGGATTGTATGAAATTCTCATGTAATCTTGTCGGGTTTGAGAAACAAGAAGAGTTTAGGAGAAATTCCCCAAATCTAACCTAGTTTAAAGCTTGAATTTTACCAAAAAAAATCATCGAAGTTACTGGGGAAGGATTGGGGTGGTGCTCCCGCAGTACACCATGAGTGTTGGGGCAACGCTCAAGCAGTACGCCATGAGTTTTGAGGTGATACACACAAGGAGTGTTGGGTGACATGGCAGTAGTACGCTAGAAGTTGCAAGGCCGAATTTTCCTTGTTTCATCTGGCGCATGCTCCTTTAAGTTGTGGCTATATTTCCCTTCTTTGCATTAGCTCCTAAAGACCTATTCACCCTTGAGAGTTCCATAATGTTCTAATCACATGTCTTAATTTCATTCAAAACGAAAGTGAGTTTAAGAGAAAAGTTCTAGAGCTTTTATTGAGTTTTGAGTATTGAGTTTCTATATTGTTATTGAGATCTTTGAGTTGATTCGTTCATGTCAATATTTCTGCATGAACCCTGTGAATTGAGTATTCTTGAGATGAGTTGGATTGTGGAGTTCTAAGTTCTAAGTATTGAGTTTCTATATTGTTATTGAGATCCTTGAGTTGATTTGTTCATGTTAATATTTCAGCATGAACTCTATTTTTAGTTATAATTTTTTAGAATCTTTTAAAGCCAGTATTTGTATTTTAAACTGAGTTTTGAGTTAATTTTAAAGAGACATTTTGAGTAATGTTTAAGGGAACTAAGTATTCCTAAATTTATCGTTTTTACAATGAGAAAAGAGAAACTTTGATTTCTAAAAAAAGTTTATGAGTTCAAAGATATTTACAGCAGTTAACTCTTTTAAGAGGATAGTTTGAGAAATTATCTCAAACCAGAGAAAGAGTATGTTTTATACATTTGAGCATTAGTATATATTATTAGGAGTAGTATTGAGCACCGATATGGGATGAGTTCACACAACTCACATTCCTTATAAACCATGTAGCCAACATGGGTAAAGGATCATACTTTTTAGATGAATCCCTAGTGCCTTTTGTGAGAGCTTAGTGGAACCAGTCTTGTTTGTTCAGTTCCCTATGTTTTAGTTCTCCTTGCATGATCGTACATTCATTGTATTGATGTCATTCGATCTATATCTTATTTTTTATGTAGATACAGGTGTTCAAGGTCATCAACAGGCTCTTCGTTGATACCATTTTCACTCCAGCTAGCTTTGGTGAGCCTCTTTGTATTCCGTAGGACTTCATATTTACTTTCTAATTAGTATTTTTGAGGTGTCGCGGGTCTTTTCCGTAAATCCTTCCTTAATTGTAGAGGCCTCATAGATAGGCAGAGTCGGGGTGTCTCTCAGCACTTACTTTCTTTGGAGTTGTTTCACAAATTATAAGTATTTCAATTGAGTATTGTTCAGACTTTATGAGTTAAGTATTTGAGTGTAACATATTTAATTTAGTTTTAAGCCCATTATTGCTTGAATTAGTTTTTCGCTTATAGTCAGCCAGGATGTGGGTTTGCTTAGGGACCAGGAATGGTTCTCGAGTACTGGCCATGTCTAGGGTGTAGGCTCAGGTCATGACAATATCAACAATACTTGTCCTAACCATTTGGACCTCAATTTACCTCTAAACGACCTAAGCTTTGAATTAAACAATAACATTACATCGCCAGGGCAGAATTCCCTCTTCTCAATTCGTTAGTCATGGTAAAACTTCATGTTATGCTTATACAATGCAGACCTCTCATATGTCCTTAGTCGGAACTCATCTATCTAATTAATCTGACCCAGCCTCATGTTTGCAGGATTATTCCAACTCTTGTTTAGCCTTTTTAGGGCCCACAATGTTTTGTGCTCCAACTCAACAGGAAAATGACATGCCTATCCAAACACTAATTGGTATGGCGACATATATATATTGGTGTCTTGAAATCTGTCAGAGATGTCCAAAGTGCATCATCAAGTTTCTGTGCCTAGTTAGTTCTATTGGCATTCACAGACTTTGCAAAAATTTCTTTGATCTCTCTGTTGGACACTTCAACTTGTCTATTTGCCTATGGGTGATAAGGAGTAGGTATCTTATGTTGCTTTACACCATACTTGGCCAACATTGTCTTGAAAATATTGTTGCAGAATTGAGATCCCCGTCACTGATAATGGATTTCGGTGTGCCAAACCAAAAGAAAATGTTCTTTTTTAAGAACCTTGCAACACTCTTTGCTTTATTATCAGGCAATAACACTACTTCCACCCACTTAGAAACACAGTCGACTGCCAACAAGATGTGATTTGCCCATAAAAGTTGACAAATGGCCCCTTGAAATCAATACCCTAAACTTCAAAGAGTTACACTACCAGAATTGGAGTCATAGGCAACTCATAACGCCTTGAGATAGCCCATTGTTGTTGACATTTATCACAACATTTTAACAAATCGTGAGCATATCTATGAATAGTGGGCTAGTAATAGCCTTATTGAAACACTTTTTGAGTTGTGCGAGCACTACCATGATGTCGTCCAACATGATAAGAGAGGCAATCTTCCAAGATACTCAACATCTCGCTTCAAGCACACAATGTTTGATCAAATTGTTAGCACACACCCTACATATGCAAGGATCATCCCAAAAGTATCTATTCACATATGTAAGAACTTCATACTTTAATGGTACATCAGGTCTTCCGGCATCACCTCACTAACAAGGTAATTAGCAAAGTCAGCATACCAAGGAATAAGATCAATAGTAGTGGCCGATACCTGCTCATGAGGAAATGAATCATCAATTTCACATTCAGTGCCAACTTTTTGTATGTCTTCAATCTAGACAAGTGATCTGCCACTTGATTCTCACAATTTTTTCTCTTTGACTTCAAAGTAAAACTCATGTAGCAACAACACCCACCTGACCAACCTTGGCTTTACATCTTTCTTTGCCATTAAGTACCTCAAAGCATCATGATGTGTGTGCAAATCCACCTTGGTAACCAACAAGTATGCTCTAAACTTCTCAATAGCATAAACAATAACCAATAATTCCTACTCTGTGATTGTGTAATTTCATTAGGCTCCATTTAGAGACTTTCTGGCATAGTAAATGGGATCAAAGATTTTGTTTACTTTTGCTTACCACAACTCCCAAAACCAGACCACTAGCATCACATATCACCTTAAATAGATCAGACCAATCTAGAGAAATAATGATTGGGGATGACACCAATTTGTCTTTTAGGCACACAAAGGCTTTCAAACACGCCTCATCAAAATTGAACTTTACCTCTTTCTCCAATAATTTCCATAAGGCGTGTGCAGTTTTGGAGAAATCCTTGATAAATCTCCAGTAGAAACTTCCATGCCCCAAGCAGAAAACTCTGAATGCCTTTCATAGAGATAGGCGGTACCAGCTTCTCAATAACTTCAATCTTTGCACTATCTACCTCAATCTCTTTTCAAAGATCTTATGCCCCATCACAATGCCTTTCTTCACCATAAAATGGCATTTTTCCTATGCAAGAACCAGGTTGGCTTCTTCGCATCTTTGTAGTTCTCTACTAAGATTCAACAAATAGTCATTAAAAGTATCACCTACCATAGATAAATCATCCAAAAACACTGATAGTGTATCTTCCACCATGTCCGAGAATATAGACATCATATAGTTTGAATGCTCTTGGGGCATTACACAATCAAAATGACATGCGTTTGAATGCAAAGGTGATATAAGGACATGTAAATGTTGTCTTCTCAAGATCTTCAGGAGAAATTGATATCTGGTTCATCTTGAGTAGCCCTCTAGAAAGCAGTACCAACCTCTACCCACTAAACTATCTAACATTTGATCCATGAAAGGCATTGGAAAATTGTCCTTCAAGGTCCAGCTGTTCAGCTTTATGTGATACATAGAGAATCGCTAGCTTGTCATTGGCTTGAAAGAAACCAACTCATTTTTCTCGTTAGCCATTAGTGTCATTTCTCCTTTCTTAAGGATACACTGTACCGACTGACCCAATGAATGTCAGAGATTAGGTATACCACACCCGCATCGAGCCACTTGATGATCTCTTTTTTCACCACCTCCTGCATGGGTGGATTCAATCTTCTTTAGTGCTTTATACTTGGACAACTGCCATCTTCTAACTGAATTTTATAAGTATACATCCTTGGAGGTATGTCTATGATATCTATAATTGTCTGACTGATTTCCTTTTTGAACCTTTTCAACACCACCACTAATGCATGAACCTGCTCCTTGCTCAAATTTGCAACACTAATAACAAGTAAGTGTTCCCCTCACCCAAAAATTAATACCTCAGATGGTAGGGTAACTCCTTTAATTCTAGTGTAGGTGGTTCCTTAATAGATGGATTTGCTAGAGGAGTTGGCATATTTTTCAAATCCAAGTCAAGATTCTTAGGCGTATATCAGTATGAACCCATGCCCCGCAAAGCATTTGCAGACTCTGAAAAGTCACTTCTAAGATCCTCATCAAAGTTCATTATAATGGCAGCTAATGTCCTAACTACCAACCTCTCCTCAATAAACACTTTGATGGCCTCTTCTTCTACTATGTTATTTACTAACACCTCACTCATATCTTGTGGTTGTTTCATCCACTAGTAAATATTAAACTTCACATCTTCATCATTTAACATGAACCTCAACTCTCCACTCTCCATGTCAACAATTGTTCTACCTATGGCTGAAAATGGCCTCCCTAAAGTTATGTCAACCTCGAAATCCACCTCACTATCCAAAATAAGAAAATCGACAAGAAAAATGAAACTTTCAACTTTCACCAATACATCACAGAGAATACCCATAGGTTGTTGAACTGACTTGTTTGCAATCAATAACCGTATGGAAATTGGTTTGGGGGCTTCCAGACCCAACTACCCAACTACTTGTAAATGGTCAGCGGAGTCAGGTTGATACTTGCTCTCAAGTCACACAATGCCTTAGGGAAATTGAAAGACCCAATCATGCATGTGGTAGTGAGAGCTCCAGGGTCCTTCTTTTTCTGCACAAGTGATGTTGTAGCAATAGCGCTACAATGGTGAAAATTACCTTATGACTCATAATTCACCATCCTCTTCTTTGTAACCAAGTCCTTCATAAATTTTGTGGGTCTTGCTAGTTGTTCAAAATCCTTCCCCAAAGGAATGTTTACAGAAAGTTGGTGAAGCATGGATAAAAAAATGACGAATTTACTATCTTCAACCTTCTTTTTCAGCCTGTGTGGAAATGGTGGTGGTGTCTTGGGTATTGTGTATACAGGTTGTGATGCTTATCTAATTGGTTCATCTGCACTTTTATCCTTTCCACGTCTTCAGGACTAATTTCAGCTTCTTTAGGTTCAACAACATCAACTGATGCTTTTTTTACAAACCTCATGCTCAACCTATTTGTCCTTATCCAATGCAATATCAGCATTTTGCTCAATACTTTTAGGTACAGGTCTTGGAAGTGCTTTCCCACTCCTAGTCATAATCGCTATGCAGTGCCCATCCTTCTTTGGATTTTAAATGGTGTCGCTTGGAAGAGCACCACATTTTCTTTGTTGCTCTAACGGCTTGATAGATGTAGAATATGAGTCTACCAAATGGCTCATATTAGAGAAGTCACTTTTTAGATCTTTTACTTTTGAATTTGTAGATTCAACCCTCTGAAGTACTCTTGCTAACATATCCTCCATCTTAGACTTTCCAAACTCGTTACCAACCTTATCCCTATTTCTAGAAGAGATGTAAACACCTCTTTGGTCATTCTTGTTCCATCCTAATTGTTCAAGTTACCTTGTTCTTGGTTTCCAAACCTGTAAACTTAGTTATCTCTCTGAAAGTTACAACATTGATTTTCGAAATTATTACCTTGGTTTCCTGAGTTATAATTTCAGAAACCCCCTAATTATTTATTTACTTAGCTTCCTCTTCAAAATCAAGCTCATACTTCTCATGTCGACCTGTGCCTCCAACTGCGCCCCCAACTAGCAGACGTTTGGGCAGCAGATCCATCTGTGTTTTCATGTAAGCCATGTCCTGATCACATTCTTCTTCTCTCTGTCACTACTTTACTGACAAATCAAATATGCACCCAAGGTCACCAATATCTGAATCTCAAGTGTTCCGTGCTCTATTATTCTTTGATACTTCATTCATAATAGTTGCAATCTCCGAGAAAGGCTTTCTCATGAAAGACCCTCCACAAATTGTTTTGACCAGGTGCTTGGTCACAAAGTTCAATGATTAATAGAATACCTGCTTCAAATGTCTGCAAGATAATGGTTTGGGTACTGCTTAAGTTTCTGTCTAAACCGTCACCATGTGTCATGTAGTGCATTACCTGGTAAATACTTTTGAGCACCCATCTCATCCTTCAACTACAACTCCCTTACTTCTGGGTAAAATATTTCTAGGAAAGCCTCTTTCTACTCTACCTAGTTGATGATCAAGTAATGAAGTAACTTTTTTAGCCAATTTGTTGCTTCTCCAATTAGGGACAATGGAAATAACCTCAATTGCATTGTTGTTTGGTTGAGCCCAAAAATTTTAGCTAACTTACAGGTTCCAACAAATTTCATCAAATTTCTATTAGCATCCTCACCAGTTGTACCTATGAATAACCCCTTCAGGTTCTAGAACAAAATCATAGTGTTGGTTATGGTAAACTTCACTCTCGAAGGCAATGGTGGGACCACAATAGCTCCAGTTGCTCCAGCTCTATCCATATATGGGTCATTCTCATCAATAACTAAGTTCACATGTTGTTGTCCTCGACCTCTTTGGGCTAACGGTTGTTGAGGTAGGGCCACCTCTTCTTTTCATCCTCAACTTCCTCCCCATTTGGATTGTTTTCGTTGTTATTGACACCTATTTCCTAGGCCTCAATACCTAGTCTTAGTCTCTGTGTTTGATGCTCTTGGGAATTCATTCTTCTTTGAATAGATTGTGCAAGCTTAGGATCATAAGGAGTCAAAGGTTCTCCCTTACTTTGGTTACTTGGCATGCACTACATAGCTACCTGCGGAAGACAGAAACAGGGAACAAAAAGTAAAATTAGAAAATACCACTACAAACTAAAATAATTTATAGTAGAATATTTCTAAATTGAATTCCCTGACAGCGGTGCCACAATTTGATACATCCAAAGTTACACTTCACTTAAGAAGTATACACGATCAAAGTCAGATACAGAATTCAACAAGAGTTGAGGTCGATCCCATAGAATATATAGAAGAAATGAGTAAATGTTGGGTTTGTTTTAGATTTCAAATAACTAGGTGTAACCATAGTTCAGTAATAAAAGTAACAAAAGACAAACTTAAAGTTTTGGTTATTAGATGGAAAGAACCAGGGTTATGTTCCCCATGACATAGTAATGCAACTCAGATTTTATATATCTAATGGTGAGAAAATATAGGTCTAATGTAACAAATGGGAATTTAAAACTGAAATAAAATTTGTATAGTCCATTAAATTTGGAATAGTGCAGGTAGAACCAAATTTGATATTAGTTAATGTTAATGTTACCAAACTTTTTCCTTTATCTTCCAACTAGCCAACTTAAATTACTATTTGAGTAATTAAGAGAATTAACATTTTTTTTACTCAAACTATAGAGTAGAATAGGCATTGGATAATATTTTTAATGAGCAAAGCTTGATTTTAATTTGAAATCTAGTGTGTGTCGGCTCTCATTAATTATTGATGTATTTCTAAAAAAAACCTCAATAATAATTCAATGACTATGTTGATCTGCCTACGGTATCCATCTTTGCTAACTATTTTAATGTTTACATGACAACATAGTTTTTGTATAGTCTTTTAATATTTTCAAATAATAGTTCAATGACTATGTTGATTTGTCTTACATCTAATTACTTTGTGTTTCAGCTTAAAATGTAATGAGCTATCTTTTGATTGTTCAATTAATAGTGATCAATAGTTGTAAAAGTTTCTACTGAACTTAATTGTTAGAGTATATTTGGTGAACTTATTGGTGAATCTTGGATCATTCTCACTTCATGATAATGAGTTTAAGTTATATTTATTTTTTAACAAACATATAGAATAACAAAGTTTTAAAAGTGTAAAATTCTCATAGTGTTCCACTAGATCTCATTATGACATCTAGTGGACCAATATTAGGACCCATAATATTGGAACGTAAAGTGTTTTTATGACATATTTCTTAGCCTACGTACAAAGACAAGGAAAAAATAAATTATATATCATCAAACAATTGAAATTTCAAATTAGAATAGAAGAGATCCTAATATTTTGTACAATTTTATTAGAAGGGATACATACACAGTTCTAAAGAATCAAAATATTCCATAATGAAAGAAGACTCTAATTGCTAAACTTTTCATTGAAAACTGTTTTAGCATCTATTTCAGAAGTTTCGGGTGGTTGCCCTTTGAATGAGGAATCTGCAAATACAATTAACATTCTTGAACAGAAAAAGCTCCAAGAGTTGCATCATTTTATCGATTTGAATCTACAACTTTTAAATTTTTTTATTCAGGTGACAAGACATCGAAAACCACATAGTATCTACATCCATTGCATGAATTGTTTGCTTAGATACTTGTGCATTTCCTTATGTGTTTGCACTTATTCATACAAATTGTTACATTTCACTTGTCCTCTACTTGAGGGAAAGGATTTCATCTCTACTTCAACATAGATGTATTAAGGAGTGAGGAGTAGGAATCAAATACTAAATTTACAATTACCAAACCCATTATGTGTTACTATCCATTATTTTAACATCTCAATACTTTATGTTTTCTTTCCCAGAATCTCATTTGATTAGAGCATTGTGGCTTAGGCGTATTATTTTACAATTAAAATAATAATTATATATTTTGTTAACTAGTTTGCTGTAGTTCCTTAACTCAATGTATTTTTTGAATTGTTGTAGTACAGTTACGGTGTTTTAAGATTTTCTGGCACTATGGATTGTACTAGTTATGGTAGGAATCCTATTACGATGGTGATTGAGAACAACACTCATCTGGGATAACGTAATTAATAATAATGTTTGGGAACCAAAAGTGATTTTAGATGCTATTGTAAAGGAAAAAGACAGAGTTATAAGATAAGACTTTGAGATTAAATGATTACTTCAGGGTATTTTTAATTATTTTTGTCAATGGTTGCTTCATGGTTTTAATTATTTTTTTGTCAATGATTGCTTAATTTTCAAGTATAAACTTTGTAGGTTGTTCGTATGTGAAAACTTATTGTTAATTAATAAGGTGAATACATTACTTGGATTATGGTGGTCAGGTCTTTGTTTATACTCATCATTTCAAAATTTAACTTTTAGTAAGAAACCTTAATTTTATTAATTTCTTGTTTATTATACTAATGGACAGTTTAGAAACAAAGGATTCCCTGATTCCATTGGATGTGAAGCTCATCTACTATTCTATTCAGAAGCAAAGCTAACGAAGTCTTACACTTTGTTGTTGCCTAGAAAACCTCATAGAAGCTACCAATAGAAAAAGCAAAAATTATTACTCTTATATAGAAACTGCACACATAATATATGATACCATTCAGTAGGTGTCTTTTGATATGTAAAGTTATCAATTTTTAAAATGTGTCTTTTGATATGTAGACCAGTTGCATGATAATTTGATAATATAAATTGCATAAGCAATATACAATACTGCAATAGTTAGTCTCTATTCAATGTATGATAATTGTGTCTGCATGTTACGTAGAACAAGCACTTTTGATAGAATGCCATGGTGGCTTAAAGGGATCTATTAAAGGCACTAATAAATTTTCCTCATAACTTATTATAATCTATACTCTCGTATTGTTTTGTTATTTGAAGTGTCTGGTTTTATATGAAGGGGTATTGAGATAACTGAAGTATTGTGTTATAAAAATTAGTTTAGAAACAACTGCATGAACAATTTGAGGTATATATTATTGTCTTAACTACATGATATTGTGATTCCAACTTAAGTTTGACACATCATAATTGTTTGCATCATATGCAAGGGATTGTCTTTAATATAAGCATATATGACTCTTTTTCATGCATTATTTTGTTAGAAATTTCTTTAGACTTCTGGCATTTTTGTTACAAAATTGTTGCATAACATGATTTTGTTTTTCCCTTTCTTATCTCCCCACCATTTTAAATAAATATGCAGTTAAAGGTGATGTTTTGAAATCTCTATATATTTCCAAATCAAAATACAAAGCACGAAATGTCTCATTGCTAAATAGACGTAGATGAACAATAACTTTTTTTTTGCATGTCCATCTTTTGAAACTCATTTATTTTATTATTTTAGGTCATACAATATGATGCTCAGATAGCAAGTGGAAGATTTCAATACTACAAAGGATTGCAAGAGTGGTTTGAGGGCAATGCATTTAGAAATTTGTTATTGGAGAACTTATTAGAAATAGTTACAATGACATTAGCTATTTAGTTTAAGCATGTAATGATCTCTTAGTTCACTAATTACATAAGTACTTGCTTTAGTTTATCTTGAGTTAATGAAATATATTATATTTTTATGAATTATAATAATGTGTATTTTTGGTATTTATCATTATAATTGTTGATTATTTAGTGCTAACAATTAAAATGGACTTTGAAAGAGTAATTTGGACCATTTTAGAAATGGGTTTAGAACCCATTACAATTGTCGCTATACAATAGTCGTTAAATATATATTAATTTTATATGCAATTTATTTGGTTTGGGCGGTAATAAAAATGTTCACTGAGCCATTTTGGGAATGAAATTTAGTGGCCATTATAATTATCATTGATCAACAGCCGATAAAACATGTTCCTCTTAGAAGCAATTAATTAGATTTAGTGGCAATTTAATTAGATGCTAAAAAGTGGGTTGGGCCAATTTAGGAATGGATTTAGTGGTCATTATATTTGCCACTAAACAATTGTCGTTAAGCTTAGACTTTTCGCGGCAATAAATACTACCTTTACCGGCACTCGTTTCTATGGCCACTAAAGACTTTAGCGACCCCACGTTAAAAATACCAAAGAGCTCAACCTAACCCTTCATCCGCTCCTAGTGGAGGTTAGAAGCAAAACCGTTTCTATGCACTTCAGACTCATGGTGAACAAAACGGTTCTCATGATGTGGTCACTGGTATGTTGAAAATCTTCTAACTTGATATTTATGCTTTACCTGATCCCGGTGCTACCTTGTCTTTTGTTACGCCATATGTGGCTATGAGGTTTGATGTTTTAACGTATGTGTTGTTAGATCCCTTTTATGTCTCTACTCCTATTGGTGATTCTGTTGTGGCTAAGAGGATCTATAGAAAATTTCCTGTTTCCTTGTCCCATAAAGTTACTCTTGTTGATTTACTAGAGCTTGATATGTTAGATTTTGATATGATTCTTGGTATGGATTGGTTGCATTCATGTTATGCTTCTACTCATTGTAGAACCGGTGTAGTCAAGTTTCAGTTTCCAAATGAGTCCGTCCTAGAATGAAATAAAGGAAATTTTATGCCTAAGGGTTAGTTTATCTCTTGTCTTAAAGCTAGAAAGATGATTGTTAAGGGTTGCATTTACCATCTAGTTAGGGTGAGGGATGTAGATTCTAAAACCCCTACTCTTGAGTAAATCCCAATTGTGAATGGGTTTTCGAAAGTATTTCCAGATGATTTACTCGGTATTCCTCCCAAAAGGGAAATAGACTTCGGTATTGACCTTCTCCCAGATACACAACCTATTTTTATTCCTCCTTACCGAATGGCTTCGGCAAAAATTAATGAATTGAAAGAGCAATTTAAAGACTTGTTGGATAAGGGTTTCATCCAACCAAGTACCTCTACATGGGGTGCTCCAATGTTGTTTATTAGAAAGAAGATGGTTCTCTTCGAATGTGGATAGACTACCGGCAATTGAATTAGGTTATGGTTAAGAATAAGTAACATCTTCGAAGGATAAATTATTTGTTTGACCAACTTAAAGGGGCAAGTTACTTTTCCAAGATTGACCTCCGGTCGGGTTATCACCAATTGGGGTGAAGATAGATTATATTTCAAAAATGACTTTTAGGACCCGATATGGTCATTTTGAGTTTTTGGTGGTGTCTTTTGCTTTGACTAATGCTCTAGCCACTTTTATGGATTTGATGAATAGGGTGTTTAGACAATACCCTGATATGTTTGTGATTGTGTTCATTGATGATATATTGATCTATTCAAGGAGTGGGGAGGAGCACATTGATCATTTGAGGATTGTGTTGAAAATTCTCAAGGACCAACAACTCTTTGCAAAATTTAGCAAGTGTGAATTTTGGCTAGGGTCTATGGATTTTCTTGGTCACATTATTTCTAGTAAGGGTATTGAGGTAGATCCTAAGAAGAAAGATGCGGTCAAGAGATGGCATAGACCTCTATCCCCTTCGGACATTAGAAGTTTCATGGGTTTAACCGGTTACTATAGAAGATTTGTTGAAGGGTTTTCATCGATTACATCCCCATTGACTCCAAAGAAAGCTAAATTCATATGGTCCAAAGCATGTGAAAAGAGCTTTCAAAAATTGAAGAATAGACTTACTTCTACTACGGTGTTGACTTTACCAGAAGGGACAGGTGGTTTTGTTGTTTATTGTGATGCCTCGAGAATTGGGTTAGGATGTATGCTTATGCAAAATAGGAAAGTTATTTCCTATGTTTCAAGGCAACTTAAGATTCATCAGAAGAATTTATCCTACCCATGACCATTAAATAGCGGGGGATATTTTTGCCTTAAAGATTTGGAGGCATTATTTGTATAGTGTTCATGTTGAGGTTCTTACCAACCACCAGAGTTTGAATTATTGTGTTTAACCAAAAGGATCTAAATCTTTGCCAAATGAGGTTGCTTGTGTTATTGAAAGATTATGATATGAGTGTTCTCTATCACCTTGGTAAGGCGAGCGTGGTGGTAGATGCTCCTAGTCGGTTGTCTATAGGTAGTGTTGCTCATCTTGAAGATGATATAAAAGAGTTGGTTCGAGATGTGCATAGGTTGTCTTGGTTGGGTGTTCAGTTAGTAAACTCTACCAAGGTGTTATAGTTCACAATTGTTCAGAATTGTCTTTAATGGCGGATGTGAAAACTAAGCAAGGTCTTGATCCAACTTTGGTTGAATTAAAGAAAGAAGTGCTTAAGAAGTCCATTGAGGCTTTCTCCTAAGGGGGTGATGTGTACTTAGATATTAAGGTCATTTGTGTATTCCTAATTTTATTGAATTGAGGGGACGAATCTTGTCAAAAGCCAATAGTTCTCGGTATTCCATTCACCTGGGAGCCACAAAGATGAACTGTGATTTGCGGGAGATCTATTAGAGGAATGGGCTGAGAAAGGATATTGCGGAATTTGTGGCTAAATGTCCTAATTGTAAACAAGTGAAAGTTAAGCATCAGAAGTCAGGAGGTTTGTCCCAAAACATTAGCATTCCTACTTGGAAGTAGAAAGATGTGAATATGGACTTCATTGTTGGTTTACCTCGCACCCGACGACAACATGACTCAATTTGGGTTATAGTAGACCGAATGACAAAATCGGCTCATTTCATCCCCGTCAAAGTTTTTTAATCGGCGGAGGACTATCCTAAGTTGTACTTGAGGGAAATGGTAAAGTTGCATGGAGTGCCTTTATCCATTATCTCTGATAATGGTACTCAATTCACTTCTCTATTTTGGAAATCTTTCCAAAAGGGTCTAGGTACTCGTGTTAAGCTTAGTATATCCTTTCATCCCAAATCGATGAGCAAGCAGAGCATACTATCCAAACTTTGGAAGATATGTTAAGATCTTGTGTGATTGATTTCAAGGGTAATTGGGATGATCATTTGCCTTTGATTGAGTTTGCCTATAACAATAGCTATCACACAAGTATTGGTATTTCTCCAATTGAGGCATTGTATGGTAGAAGGTGTAGGTCTCCTATAGGTTGGTTTGAGGTGCGTGAAGTTGCCCTAATAGGAACCGAGTTGGTTCATGAGGCAATAGAGAAATTTTGACTTATTAGAGAAAGGTTGAGAACGGCCCAAAGTCGACAAAAGTCATATGTCCATGTTAGGAGAAGAGATCTTGAGTTTGATATTCATGATTGATTTTACTTGAAGATTTCACCCATGAAAGGTGTAATGAGGTTTGGTAAGAAAGGGAAGCTTAGTCCCCGTTATGTAGGCCCATATCAAATTTTGAGGTGTGTTTGTAAGGTTGATTATGAACTAGATTTTCCTAATGAACTGGTGTCGGTGCATCCAATTGTCCATGTCTCTATGTTGAAGAAATGTGTTAGAGATCCGACATCTATAGTTCACTTAGAAGGTTTGGGAGTTAAGGAGAATATTTCTTATGAATAAGTTCTGGTTGAGATTTAAGACCGGTAAGTCAAGAAGTTGAGAAACAAATAACTTGTTTCCGTGAAACTATTGTAGAGGAATCATTTAGTTAAGGGTGCTACTTAGGAGGCCGAGGCCGATATAATGTCCCGATATCCTCATCTTTTTCCTTCTACTCCTACTCTATCTTGAGGTATTGAGTTTCTCATGGTTTACTCTTTTGGTATCATGTGTCTTAGATATTCTCATGATTTCCTTATATATGCATGTTCATGAAAAGCTTAAGTTTTGAGAAAATGAGTCAACTTGATTGATTTCTACATGTTTATGTGCATTTGAGTATGAATTGCATATAGACTACATGATATGATGTTTTGAACATGCTTTAGCTTGTAGTTGATGTTTCCTTCTCAGATAAGTGCATTTATGTGACTGCATCCATGATGGGCAGCTAGTTTTGAGTTTTTTCCTTCATGTGATGTCTAGAATCCAATTCGAGGATGAATGTTCCCAAGGGGGAGATAATGTAACACCTCGTAATCTAGTATACTGAGCAAGGGACCAAGGGAGAGGGCACAAGCCAAATACTGAACCTGGGCACCCTTCACGAAGGCCCAAACGAGCCGTAAAGGGTACCACGAGGCGTAGTGTGGCTTGTGAAGGCTTAGTTTGCCAAGCCAAAGAGGGCTCTCCTCCCATGAGCACCTAGACGGCTCGTGGTGAGCACCACGGCATATAGTGAAGGCAATGAAAGAGGAGGCAATAGCCACCTTAAAGTTTACCCTCCACACGAGCCATGACGGCTCGTGGAGTGGGTCGTGAGGGGAGAAGGATTTGGGTGAGTTTTCCAATCCACTGGTCAAGGACCACGGCTGCCACCACGGCCCATGTGAGCCTTGACGGCTCGTGAAGGATGGTGTGTGGGGGATTAATCAGCTGTAAGTTTAAGGGCTTTTGAGACTTTTCCAGATTTCTTTAAAATAATGTTATGTCGTTTTACCCATGCCTAGGACCCCTATATAAGTGATTTAAACCCCAAATTCAACCCATTCAAGTCATTCTCCTAAAATTCTAAAAGAAGATCAAGTTATTCCTTTCTCTAGAAACTTGAAGAAGAAGAAGGGTTCAATCTAGGGTTTCAAGGCAAGCCTCTATTTCCACCATTGAAGGCAAGCTTTTGGCATTGAGATATGATAATTTTCATCCATGGACTCCTTCCATTCGTGGAGTCCCCAAATTCTCCTATTTTCAAAGTTAGAAATCCCCAATTGAGTTAGGGTTTTCTTCAATTGCCATGGGTTCTCTTCAATACTGATTTAACTGATTGAATTATGATCTCTTATGCATGAATTGATGAAATACAATGATTTTATGATGATTTTCCCATGAACCCATGTAAATCCCATGTTTTACAATTATGATGATATAATGTGGGTTTTGGATTGTGAAAGAAGATTTTATGAAATCAAGCATCAATTGATAGAATTAATGATTTTATGATGAATTTCTATGATACCATATTTAGCCCATGATTTCTAGATGTTGATTCATGAAAGTGGGTTTGGAACCATGAAAGGTGAATTATGAAAGTTAGCATGTTCTTATGAGAATTATGTATATGTTTTAAGGATGCTTTGAGAGTGAAGTATCAATGATAATGTTATTGTTGTTGTGTTGTTGAAAGGATTTCTCATATACACATCTATGCATGATTGTGAAAAGTTTTCTCACATAATAAGGGTTCCTAAGGTGAAAAGGCTATTCTCACCTAAAATGAACCAATGATTAAGGAATTAAGAAACTGAGGAAGCAAGAGGCAATTACCCAGGTTCCTTCAAGGACAACAGGCTATTACCCATGTTCCTTTAAGAGATAACATGAAGAGGATTAAGAACTATTCCATAGAAGTTAAGCTTATCACTGAGCGGACAAGTGGCGATTATCCAAGTCTCATACCTATATGTGTCCCCATAGGATTGACTAGATAGATATTAGCTAGTGGATCCACAATAGCTATAAGTTCATGGTCCTTCTTTGGCAAGTAGGACACCCCTTTTGGGTGTGGGTTAGAGACCGGATTCCATGTTGATAGCTCGCATGGTCTTATATGTTGGTTAAGGCTTCTTCCCATAATAAGAGAAGTTATGATGAACCAAGGTTACTTCAAGGAAGTATCGTAAGTATGTTTTAAGATGATGCTCACTTGCATTTATCATATTTTTATGACTTATGGTTTCTAAACTCTCAAGATGCATGTTTTAGCTTGATCATTGCCTATCATGAAAATGTCCCCTTTTATTATGTTTTAAATATTTTATGCATGGCTATCATACTTTGTACAGTGTTTTTTACTAACGCATACTCTTACCTACATTTCTCCAAATGTAGGGTTCGATATTCAAGGTTTTCAGTTTTATGGCTAGAGGTTGATTTGAGAAGTTTCGAGCTCGGTGAGTCATCATGCTTCGAGAATGGACATTTATTGATTTTTATTCTTTCCCTTATTTTCAATTTTGGACATGATGTATGGGCTAGGCCCAATTTCATTCTATTGTATTAGATGGTTATTGAGAAAAATGTTTAGACTTCCGTTTTTCTTTTATGAAAATCTTTGGACTTGAAATGTTGTCTTTATTCCTTATGTTCTATTTCTTATGTTATGAATTCTAAGTGGCTTGTATGGGGCCTTTCACGGTCTTATACATCATGTTACATCTAGGGTGTACCCCTGGGTCGTGACATATCTTCTCACGAGCTTCTTTACAATTCATATAGAATACCACGGATCATTCATCGTCTCGTTCAACTGTCCTTCAGATTGAACATTGAATTAATTTTATCTAAAATTTCACAGGCCCCTAGCCTTATCGTATGGGTCACCATGGACCATACAGGGTCTCATGGAATTGCTACTTGTCTCTCGTTCACATAGTGTGTTTCACGACTAAGTTGGAGGATCATGTAGATCTTGACGGGTCGTAAGCTCTCGTGGTCTTGCACTTAGCTTTTTCTCTTAAGGTTCACGTTCACGGCATGTTAATGGACCGTATAGAGGTCCACATCTCATGTACGCTCCCGTCTTCGGTCACTCGGTTTCCAATTCCTTGCTTTTTTTCAACTAATCTCAAACCTTTTTTCCTGCACTATACACCAAAAAGCATCATATCGACAAAAACATGCTTGGTTACTTGCATTAATCCTTTATTTTGGGCGTCGAATGTATCATACATTCAAGGCACATTAATACCATATGCATTTTTGAAATCTTTTTGTATATCTGTTGATGTGTACAGAATCTTTTGTTGTATGATACTACTTACAAAAAGTGTAGTGGTATGACTATCTATGCAAAATCTTTCATGTTTGGGGTAGGTTTGCACATCTTTAAACTCTGTTACTTTAAACAAATATAATCTTTTTATGCTCCATGCTCTAAGAGTCCAATAACATGTGTAGTTTATACAAATAACAACATATCGACATAAGATGGGTGCTATATGACATCACTTCTAGAGAATTACATATACTTTGATGGTATCAAGTAGGAATTTAGTTAGTTTTCACTGAATCAATGCATTTCCTCCTTGATACCATTAGAGTATAAAAAACCTCTTATAATATCAATAGGGGTGTGTAAAAACTGAACTGACTGATAAGCTAAACCAAAAAAAAAAATGATATTGGTTTATTATTATTGGGTTATTGGGTTAACGGGTTTTAATGGTTTTATTAAAAAATATTATTAGATTATCTATTTAGTTTTGATTTTTAATATTGAAATAATCCATTAAAATTATAGTAATTTACTACTTTATCCCTACATAAATATTAAATATAATCTCAGTACCTTACTAGTTACCTTCTTTTCCTTTTATCTTCTATTACTTTATAATTACTGAGTTCACAACATCACATTATACAAAACTTCAAAATCTAAAGTAAGAATCTTATTCCTCTTAATTTCTCTTTATGTTGCACTTGTATAATTCTTTTCATGTTAGTTATTATTATTTATATTTTATAAGCATTTTGTATAGTTACATTATTGTCTTGTTACATAAAATTACTAGAGAAGTCAAATATTTGTTTTATAAGCATTTTCTTATTGGCTAAATCGTAAGCCAAATCATTAAGGACAAATATTGATAAATCAAAAAACAATAAAAAAAATATCATATTTGTTTAACATATTTATAAATCGAAAACCGATAAACCGAATCGATAATATATAAAACCAAATAGAATCAACCGATGCATACCCCAAAATATCAATTAGTAATTGAACATTTATTAAGTCAAATGTTGCATGTTCTTCCTTGATGCCACCATAGTGTATATATATACTCCAATGGTATCAAGGAGTAACTGAGTAATGTTTTCACTAAAGCACTGCTTTTGCCTCTTTGATACCATCAGAGTATGTATATATTTTGATGGTATCAAGCCATAATTTAGTTAGTTTTTACTGAATTAATCACTATCACTTCCTCCTTGATACTCTCAGAGTATATATAAAATTTGATCATATCAAGCAGTAATTAGACAATCTTTTCACTGAAGCACTGCATGTTCCTCCTTCATGCCATCATAGTATATATATACTTTAATGGTATTAAGGAGTAACTAAGTAGTGTTTTCACTGAAGCACTTCTTCTCCCTCTTTGATACCATTAGAGCATATATATATTTTGATGGTATCAAGCATAAATTTTATTAGTTTTCACTGAATCACTGTTTTTTCCTATGAGTGTATATCTATACTCTAATGGTATCAAATAGGAAGAGTGTAACACCTCAGACATTAAAATGTTGAAGTAGGTTAGCAGGCAGGTCCACAGTCCTAAAACATACCATGGACCCTTCACGGAAGCCTAAACGACTTGTCAAAGGGACCACAACCCGTTTAGGGAAGTGGCCGGGCCATTTAGTGCTACTAGGATTTTTGGGCCACCTGGATGAATCCCTATACGACAGTGGTGCCTTATACAGATTGTCCAACCATCCATCTAGGTCACCCTTCAGCTTTCAAGCTAGGGTCATTTTAGTATTTCTTCTGTGTGTTTAATACCTAAGATATATCGTTTTAACCCCTATTATAATCCCTATATACGTGATTTATGTCCTAAAACTATCTATTCTAAATCACTATCCTAAATCATAAATTTTCCTCCAAGTTCATCCCTAAAAGTTCTCTCAAACGCCAAGGGAGAAGAAGCTAGGGTTTCACTTCAAGATCTTCAATTTACCATAGCTATTGGGCCTTGATCACTAAGGTATGTTAGTATTCACCTATGAGGTCCTTTCCTCCATAGGGTTCCCAAGATCTTCCAATTTTTCAAGTTCAATTCTCAATTCAAAGATAGGGTTTTATTCAATCTTTATGGGTTTTTCTCAATAATGATTCAATTGATTGTTTTCTATCTTCTTATGCATGAATTGAAAGTATTTACATGATTTTGAGTTGAATTCATATGAACCCATGCTTGATCCATGATTTCTTACTATGAACACATGATGAAGCTTATGAACTATGATTTATGGAAATTATGAAAGCAATGTTTATGACTTAAGTAAGCTTAAAGATGAAGGTATTTATATGTTCTATGAAGCTTGGCCACATGATATGAATGACAACTTGATTTTCCATCAATGCTTTTGATTATTTTCCTATATTAGGTTTTAATTAGTATGGCATCCAGATATGTCATCAATGATCATAGATCAAGTTTCTAAAATTAATATCATTAGTAGTATGACATTTTTAGTATGAAGTTAATGACTATGGGTCTTATAAAGTTATTATGAAAATATCATGGATGGTAAAAGATTTTCCCGCATATGGTCTAAGGAGCTACTCTATGATGTTTCTAGCCTAAATTAGTATCTTAATTGTACTTGTCCATGGATGATAACATGAATATGTTTAATGATTATTCTGCGGGATTTTACTTACCACTGAGTGGGATTTTGGGATGAAGGCTTTTGTTTAGCATCCGTGGACTTTTAGAAGCAATCCCTGAGTCACAAAACTATGCACCGCCATATAATGTTGTCTCAGAAACACATTATCTAGTGGATCCACCTTAGCTCACACTCATGATCCTTACCTTGTCAAGTAGAACACTATCTTTTTGTTGTGGGCCCAATACACTGGACTCCATATTATAGCTCACATGGTCTACGTCAGTTAATGATAAATGTCTCACAATAATGAACTAAGGTTACTTTTAAAGTATCTCACAAAGTGTTTTAAATATGTCAAGCTTGCGTCGACAATGATTATGAATTGTGTTTTCTAACCCTTTATCTTATGATTTATCTTGGTCATTGCATGTCATAAAAATTCCTTTTTAGCATGATTTCATAACATTTATGCATTCCTATCATACTTAGTACATTCCATGTACTAATGATACTTGTGCCTACATTGTTTCATAACGTAGGGTCTGACGCTCCTACCTCGCTTACTTATGGCTAGTTGATCTCTCTCTCGGATTGGAAGATTGGTGAGTCCTCATGTTCTGAGGACTAGGAAACTTTTATAGCTTTCCTTTATTTTCAGTTTTTAGACATTTCTATGTGGCGTATGGATTACATCCCAAGTACTTCCTCTTGATGTAATAGATGTCTTGTTGAGACTATGTTAGACTTCCGCTTTGTCAAACTCTTTTAAGATATAAGATTGTTTCTTCAAAATCTTTATTTCTATTATCTTGTATGATATATGCTAAGTGGTTGGTGTAGGGTATTTCAAGATTCTATAAGCCATGTAATACCTAGGGTATACTTTGGGTTATGACAAAGGGGCAGTGATTTTTGAGTGTATAAATACATATATATATACTTTGATATATATTATATGCAGGTATCATACATTTTTTACATGGTGTTTAAGTTTGATATTGAAAATTTTCTTGCATAGAATATGGTTGCAGTGCTTTGATTAGTGCTTGTTTGTCAATATAGATATGTTGAACTTCAATCGATTTCTTGCTTGTGTCCGTAATAATATTTTGATCGTCTACATTCTCATGATGAATTGCAACATTTTCACTAGGTTCAGACTCAATTGTGTCTACAAACTGAATTAATTATGTATTTTTTATGAGCTTTTAGGGCAATCAATGTTGGGCATGCTTGTGAGGCAACCAAGGCTGGGCATGTTCGTGGAGATAGATACCGAAGTGAATTCGACAACCAACTGATATATAGTGATTGTAAGATTGTGCTCTTTCAATTCAAAATAGGCTTTCACACCAATGTTATTTGTAATTTTCAGTGGTGGAAATCCGTGTGAAACTGTATATTCAATTTGAACATTACTAGTAGAACGCATCCTTCTATAGTTGTGTTGCTATTGTTTCGACTAGATCTGAGAAATTGGAAGTAAATTGATTGGAATTGCATCAATGTGATAATTATTGTAGTGTCATTGTACTGCACTAAAATTGTAGCGTTATCCATCAATGAAATTCGCATAGAAGAAAACTTGGGGAAGAAGAAGGCAAGTTTGGGAAAGGAGGCAAAATTCACATACTTAGCTTGGCATTGCGTTATAAACAAGAGTATGAAAGTAATGTGACATCTGCTTGTAACTAGTTTCACGCACAAGTGTTCTTTTCCCTAAAATAAATGTACAAAAATAGTTTTTTTTCTAATAATTGTTATATCAATTCTTTTCTAATATACGAATGTAGTCTAATAATATTTGTATTCACTTTTTCTAATACAATTGTTCCCCTGATACATAGATACAATTGGTTGTATCAATATGAGTCAATTAAAATAAATACAATTTTATAATATGTGTATCAATTTTTCAAATATACAAATATACTTTTTTTCCTGATACAAAGATTTAATTGGATATATCAATCTAAGAAGATTCAAAAGTAAAGACAAATATGATACATATTTTCAGCCTCATTATGCACACATTGAACAATAAATTAAGAAACCCAAATAATAGATGTAAATAAAATAATCTACAGTAAAACCTCACTAAATTAATATTCGGTAAATTAATAATCTCTTTAAGTTAGTATTTTCTTCCATTCCCAAATTGGACCAATGGAAAAAATTACTCATTTTGATAAGATAATATATTTTCAGAAGACCCCTGTATAAAATATAGGTCCCATTAATATTATAAATTAATCTATCTATATCTAGCTATCTATCTATTCTATACTACCTTAAAAGCATGAATTTCCTAACTTGAATGTTAAATTACTATAATACCCCCAACTTAAAACACCCAATTTAGTATGTATTATATATTTTACATTATATTTATTTATTTATTTTCTATATTATAGTAAAAGCTGACACTTTTTCACATTAATGGGTAGTGACTTTTCTGAAGGATTGTGACTTTTTTATAGAGTTGTGACTTTTTCGATGAGTTATGACATTTTCAAAAAGTTGTGCTTTTCCTGAAGGCTTGTGACTTATCCAATAAGGCACGATTAGCATATTTTCATACTATCATTTGTTGTCTATAAATAGACGGGTTTTTTCACACTTTTAAACTACTTTTTTTTAAGTTTTCTGTTCTTTTCCTTAAAATAAGAAATATTGTGAGAGTCATTCAATTATACAATTATAATATTTTTGTGGGTAAACTAGACAGATCAACAAAAATAAATGCAACAAGGAGAATGGAATAACTCAACTTCAAACGAGAAAACTATCTAGATAATTGATATGTACTCATTTTCATAGCCATAAATATACTTATGGAACAATTTCTACTTGACAAGAAGTTGAATGATTTTATGTTACACAAACTACAACTTGGTGTTCAAGCTATGTAAATCTCAAACTATTGGAGAAAAAAGATTTGATCAAATTTTTTTTTTAAAATTCCAAACTAAATTTAATAGGTACTCCTCCCTTTTCAATTTATTTGTTGTCCTTTTATTTTTATTTTGTTTAATATAGAAATATTTTTTTTCTTGGGGGTGGGGGCTCTTCTTTAAGACCACAAAGTTAAAAGACATTTTTATATATTTTATATATCCCTAAATTAAAAGTATTCTTTATTTTTTGAATTTCATATCAAATTAACATTAGACAAACCTTTATCCCTTTGTTGTCTATAAATAGAGAGGTTTTCTCACACTTTTAAACTACAGATTTTGTAAGTTTCTATTCTTCTTCTTAAATCAAGAAAGACTGTGAGAGTTGTTCAATTATGCAATTACGATATTTTTTGTGGGTAAACTAGGAAGATCAACAAAAATCGATGCAACAAGGAGAATGTAATAACTCAAATTTAAACGAGAAGACTATCTAGATAAATAATATGTACTCATTTTCATAGTCCTAAATATACTTTTGCAACAACTTCAATTTGATAATAAGTCTAATGATTTTCTGTTGCACAAACTACAACTTGGTGTTCAAGCTGTGTAAGTCTCAAAGTGTTGGAGAAAAAAGATTTGATCAAAAACTTGTTTGAAGAGTCTAAACTAGATTTAATAGGTAATCCTTCATTTCTAATTTATTTTTACTTTAATTTCTATTCAGTTTAATATAGAATGTTCTTTTTTCTTAGGGGCGGGTGCGCTTTTTTAAGATAGCAAAGTAAAAGGCAATTCTATATATTCTACATATCCTTAAATTGAAAGTCTTCTTTATTTTTTAAAATTTTATGTCAAATTAAAATTAGACAAATCTATATCTATCTTTTTTTATGTTCTATACTACCTTAAAGGAATGAACTGCCTAACTTAAATGTCAAATTATTATAATACCACCAACATAAAGCACCAAATTTAGTATATCTTCTATAACTTGTATTGTACTATAGTTATTTATATTTTATAATATTATATTATATTATATTATATTAAAAGCAAACACCTTTTCACATGGAGGGTTTGACATTTCCAATGAGGTATAACTTTTTCGATGAGTCGTGATATTTTCGAAGGGTTGTGACTTTTCTACAGGATTGCTACTTTTCCAAAAAGTTGTGAATTTTACAAAGCGTTGTGACCTTTTCAAAGAGTTAGTGATGAGTTAGGGATTTCAACTCATTTAGGGCTTAATATTCAGAGTTTTATTGTCCTCTACGCCGGTTTATGCTCTAAACTAATGTTAAAATGCTAATTGCAGCAATGAAGACAAAAGATCAAGGCAAGGACATTACTGGGCAAACAGAAGCGAAAAAATCTGAAAAAGCTGAAGAAAAGCAAGGTTGATGCTCGCCAAAGCCACTCAGTGAGTCGCCAAGTGGCTCTTCAGCTCGCCTAAATTTCCAGCAAGCCAGCCTATGAACAAGACTAGCTTGGCGATCTAATGGGTATTTCGGTGAGTCGCCGAAGTGTTCGGAGATGCCAACTTAAAACGCCAATAGTTATAGAGTAAGTGGTGAAAAGGGAAACCAAAATAGTGAGACGATGACCACTTAGCGCGTCGCCGACTAGTTCGGTGAACCTGATCTTGATCTCCTAAAGTTACAACACAGAAAGGGTGAAAAGCTAAGCCAAGAAGGCAATGAAAAAGAGAACTCGGCGCATCGCCGACCTGGTTGGCGAAGCCGACTTATTTTGCTAAGTGGCTCCGAAGTTGAAAATCAGGGAACATATAAATGAACATTTCAAAAGAGGAAAGAGGAGCTCTGGAGTTTTTTTAGAGTTCCCACATTGTTCTAACATTTTAAACATTGTTTTTTAACTTTTGAGTAGAGATTTAGGGTTTCTTTGAGTGGAATTCTAATTTAAGCATTTTGGTGACTTGTGATTTGTTACCAAATCTGATGGAAAACATAGTTGGTAATAATTTCTTGCTCTTTATTATGTGCAGCTAAAACCTCTATTCTTAGTGGTGTGATTATGTGTTTGAATGTTTTAATTATCTTATGGGTGTTAGTATTTACTGATTTTATTATTGATTTAAAGTGGGTTCAATTGATAGTTGAGTTTTAATTGATGATTGTAGTTTCAAATGCAATTCTAGTCTAGCATTCTAAGCATGCTTGAGAAAGAAGTTTTGGAGTTAAAGTTATTGATTGATGGTTGTAGTGATTGGGTTATTGTGGACTTAGCTTGAGAAAGTGGGTGTAAACAAAATCCTACTAATCTAGCTTGGAAAAGTAGATTGATTGAGGTATTGGGTTGTTCACATGTGTTATGCTTGTCGGGGTTTGAAAAAACTCGCTTGATTCGTGATAGTTGATTGAGAAATGGCTATTGCACCTAAAGCCTAGCCTACCTACTAATATTCAACTACTTTTAGTAAATAGTAATCACCCATTTAGCGAAATTGGCATTCAATTAATCAGACTCCCAAGGACCCCTCTCTACTTGTTTACTTTTGTTTGTTCGTAGTTGTTAATTATTCACTCTAATCCCGCCATTTGACATTAATTGTAAACCCCTTTCCATTTACTTTATTGTTTTAAAATGTCTACACCTACAAATGATTAGAACACAGTTTCACTTCGTAATCAAATTCTTTATTGTATCAATCCCTGTGGCATAGACCCCAACTTCTAGTTGGGTTTATACTTGATTGTGACTGCCTACACTTAGAATCGGATGAAGTTTAGTTGAGTGTTATAAAAAATGGTGCCACTCCCGAGGAGTGGTGCTTAGAATTTTTTTGGTGAAGTTTAGTCGTGAACTAATTTTGTTGTCGTTGAATCAACTTATTTTTGTTCGTTGTTGGATGCTCTTAAGCAGGTGAAGAGATGAGTGTTAATGGGGGCAACTCTAGCCAACTTGGACACAATGATGGCATCGATAATTTTCACGATTTCAATGAAGATCAGTTTGGAAGTGGGGGTTCTATTTGATTGCCTCCGACTGTGGAAAATGCGGTGTTTCATGTGACCAGCACTATGTTGTCGTTGTTGCAAATGAATGAACTATTCGGAGGGCTGGTTTATGAGGATACCCATGACCATATTCAAAACTTTGTGGATGTGTGTGGTCCATTTTCCTTCGATAATATCACGCAAGAGTCGGTCCGACTTCATTTGTTTCCCTTTTCTTTAATAGAGAAAGAAACAAAGTGGTTGGAGGAGTTTCCAAGAGAATCAACACTCCTTGGGAGGAGCTTATCGAGGCATTTTATGTAAGGTTTTTCCCTCCCTCAAAGATGGTAAAGTTGAGGGACCATATTCAAAACTTTAATAGAGTAGATGGGGAACCAATCCATGAAACATCGTTGAGGTTTCAAAAGTTGCTGCTCTAATATCCAACTCATGGACTCCTGAACAATGTGTTGTTACAATTATACCGGAGCCTCAACTTAGCCAACAAAGGTGTGGCTGACCAGCTTGTTTAAGGATGAATCATGCAACAACCGTTTGATATAGCATCCACTCTTCTTAATGAAATGACAAAAATCAATCGTTCTTGGTACACTAAAGAAGATCAAGTGTCTCCCTGGAATTTTTGGATGACAAAAGAGAAAGTGGAGAAAAACCAAGAGCAAGATGAAAACATGGCAAAGATGATGTCCCAAATGGAATTGCTAAAAAAACAGGTTATGGGGGAGTATTTCTTAAAACAATGAGGTGCAAAAAGTGTCAAGACTAGAGGAGGTTTCTTGGCTAGGCTCTTTAAAGTTGGGAGGGAATCAAGGTTGGAGCACACTTAGTGAGGATGGACGGACAAGTTACAAAAAAGATTTGGATGACCACAATAACTTGTGGAGGAAAGAAGATGACTATTATCTGTGTTACATGCACATGGGTGATAGCTCAAGATCTAAGGATAGTTTTGGAAGCTTTTGAGTGGATGATTTGTTATCCCGCATTATGAATAAGGATGAAGGATCCAACAAAATACATAAAGAAATGAAGGTTGACTGCTCATCCTTGAATAATAAAGTAAACTCTCACTCGGAATCTATCAAACAACTTGAATGTCAAATGAGTCAACTTTCAGCCTAGTTAGAGTCCAAGCTGCTAGAGAAGTTTGCAAGTGATATGATGGTGAATTCAAAGGTTAATCATGATAAATATTTGGTTGTGCTAACCTGGAGTGGGAATGTAGTAGGTGGTGATGTGAAAGTGAATGATAAGGCAAACACTAGTAAAGAAGGAGATGATACCATTGGTGTAGAGGATCCCAACCAAGCACCGGAGAATGACACATCAAATAGGGTTGAGGAAATTCCAAAACAACTCACCACCAAGGAATTGCGAACATACAAGGAGGGAGTCTCTTCTTCTTCAAAGTCGGCAAAACTGTTGCCCAAAGTCAACCCGCCATTTCCTCAAAGGCTCAAAAAGCAGGATAAAGATGCAAAGTTCCAAAAAGTTATATCTATGTTGAAAACTTTGTGTACAAATCTTCCTTTAGTGCAAGCATTGTTGGAAATCATGGCTATGCAAAATTCATGAAAGAATCGGTCACCAAGAAGAGGAGTATGGATTTTGAAATGGTTGAGGTGTCTCATAGTTATAGTGCCATCATGACAAGTAATGTGGTTATCAAGAAAGTTGATCCGAGGGAGTTTATTATTCCATGCACTACTGGGATGCTTCAATTTGTCAAGGCATTATGTGAGTTAGGGCCTAGTATTAACTTGATGCCATACACCATCTACAAACAACTTGGATTGGGCGAACCTAAATCTACAACAATGCGGCTCCTTATGGCCGATCGATATATTAAACATCACATCAGCATACTTTATGATATTTTGCTAAAAGATGATAGGTTCATATTCCCGGCCAACTTTGTTATTTTGGATTGTGAGATTGACGTCAAAGTACCTATTATTTTAGGTAAGCCATTTTTGGCACCGGGAGAGCCCTTGTGGATGTTGAAAGTGGTGAGTTAAAGTTTTGGGTAAATGATGAGGAGATTACTTTCAATGTGTGCAAATCGATGAAGCAACCTAGTGACATCTATGTGGTCTCAATGATTCATGTAATTGACAAAGCAGTAGCTAGTGTGAATGAAATGTGGTGTATGGGTGAGCCTTTTGCCACTATCCTTTCAAATTATGATGAGGAAGAAATTCAAGGTTATGATGAAGTTGTAGCTGATCTATTGGGATTAGGTGCTCATTCTAAAAACCATTGAAGCTCGATATTGATCTAAAAATTTGGGAAGTCCCCAGCTAAACCATCCATTGAGGAACCTCAAAAGCTTGAGTTGAAAGAGCTCCCATCCCATCTTCGGTATGTATTCAGCAAACAACACATTTCCCGTTATCATTGCAGCAGACATGCTTGAGTGGTAAGTGAAATTGCTTGTCGAGGTGTTGAAACGCTACATTAAGGCCATCGAATGGACAATTACTGATATTGTGGGGATTCCTCTCATGATTTGCACTCATAAAATCTAATTGGATAGTGAATGCAAACAAAGTGTTGAGCATCAAATAAGGTTAAACCCTCTTATGCAAGAAGTGGTGAAGAAAGAAATCATCAAGTGGCTAGATGCAAGCGTGGTATATCCTATTGCAGATAGCAAATGGGTAAGCCCCATACAATGTGTACCAAAGAAAGGAGGCATCACGGTGGTTCCAAATGAAAAAGGTGAACTTGTACCTATGAGGATGGTCACGAGTTGGCGAGTATGCATGAATTACCGAAAATTAAACACATGGACCAAGAAAGATCATTTTCCAATGTCATTTATGGACAAAATGCTTGATAGGCTTGCAGGGCGTGGATGGTATTGCTTTTTAGATGGTTATTTCGGGTACAACTAGATTTTAATTACACTGAAAGATCAAGAAAAAAATAATTTTACATGTCCCTATGGAACTTTTGCTTTCAAGAGGATGCCTTTTGGGTTGTGCAATGCTCTGACAATATTCCAACGATGTATGTTTTCTATTTTCACAGATATGGTGGAAGACTCAATGGAGGTATTTATGGATGATTTCTCAGTCAATGGTGATTCATTTGAAGCATGTCTTGAACACCTTGGGCAGGTACTACAAAGGTGCGTGGAAACCAATCTAGTCCTAAATTGGGAGAAGTGTCATTTCATGGTAAATGAGGGCATCGTTTTAAGGCATAAAATTTCAGGAGAAGGAATGCAAATGGATCAAGCTAAAGGCAAAGTCATTGCCAAGCTACCTCCTCCTATTTTGGTAAAAGGTGTCTCGAGTTTTCTAGGCTATATGGGGTTCTACAGGAGCTTTATAAGGGATTTTTCCAAAGTAGCTCACCCTCTTTGTAAGTTGCTAGAGAAGGAATCTACCTTAGACTTTGATGACACTTTCCTCAAAGTATTTTTTTGTTTGACAGAAAAACTAGTGTCAGCCCCGATAATTATTGCCCCCGATCAGAGTATTCCATTCGAACTCATGTGTGATGCTAGTAGTGTTGCTTTGGGGGCTGTTCTTGGTTAACGAAAAGGGAAGCTATTTCACCTATTTTATTATGCAAGTAAGACCTTGAACATGGCTCAAAAGAATTATACCGTCACGGATCAAGAATCGCTAGCGGTGGTGTATGCGTTTAAGAAATTTAGAGCATATCTATTGGGAACTAAAGTGGTGGTGCACATGAATCATGCTGCCGTTACGTACTTGATGGCTAAGAAAGATGCAAAGCCAAGATTGATTCGGTAGGTGTTGTTGTTGCAAGAGTTTGATTTCGAGGTAAAAGATCGAAAGGGTTGTGAGAACCAAGTGGTAGATTATTTATCTCAGTCAGAAACCAATATTGTTGATCCCGATGAGAGGGACATTGTGGCTGAATTTCCTGACGAAACAATGAAGAGGGTAACCCAGGGCAACTCACATTGGTATGCTAACTTCGCTAACTATGTAGTGTGTGGGATCATCTCTGAGGGCCTGAATTTTTACCAACAAAAGAGGTTCTTCTTCAATGTAAAGAGGTACTTCTAGGATGAACCATATCTATTTAGAGAATGCACAGATCACATAATTTGAAGATGCATACTGGAAGAAGAATTCAATGCAATTATTAATGTTTGTCACGCCTTGCCTTTTGGTGGACATTATAGCGGGGTGCGAACAGCCGCCAAAGTGCTTCAAAGTGGCTACTATTGGCCATCACTATACCAAGATTTTCATGTTTTTGTTGAACAATGCATACAATGCCAAAAGCAATGAGGGGTATCAAGAAAGCATGAGTTGCCTCTTAACCCTATCCTAGAGGTCGAACTGTTTGATGTTTAGGGAATCGACTTCATAGGACAGTTTGTGAGATCTTTTGGAAACAAGTATATCTTGGTGGTGATTGATTACGTCTCAAAATGGGTAGAGGTTGTAGCTTTTCCCAATAATGAAGGAAAGAGTGTGGTGTAGTTCTTGAAGCGATACATTTTTACAAGGTTTGGTACCCCACGTGCTATTATCAGTGATAGAGGATCTCGTTTTTTGAATTGATTGTTTGCCTCGTTGTTGGGAAAATACGGAGTCAAGCATAAAGTTACAACACCCTATCATCCACAGACAAATGGCCAAGTTAAAGTATCAAATCGATAAATCAAGGGTATTTTAGCAAAAACAGTCAATGCAAATTGAACCGACTGGTCTCGAAAGTTAGATGATGCTCTTTGGGCATACCGCACTGCTTTCAAGAAACCAATTGGCATGTCTCTATACCAACTGGTATTTGGAAAGTCATGTCACCTGCCAATCGAGCTTGAACACAAGGCATTATGGGCGTTGAAGGCGTTAAACTTGAATTGGGGGATGCTTCTAAAGGGAGAGTCAATCAACTCCATGAAAATTGGATGAGCTTTGGTTGAGGGCGCATGAAAGTTCAGCCATTTATAAGGAGAAAATAAAGAAGTGGCATGACACTAACATCCTTCAGCGAGAGTTTCGAGTAGGAGATCTTGTTTGCTCTATAACTCTCGTTTAAGACTCTTCCCGATTAAACTTAGATCGAAGTGGTCTGGCCCATTCAAAGTAACTCGAGTTATCATGAATGGGACAATTAAAGTTAAAGGCAAATAAGGACCAGCATTCAAAGTAAATGGGCAACACCTGAAGCTCTATTTTGGGGAATGTCAGGACATATTGGTAATTGAAGTGGTTTATTTAGAAGATACGTGACAACATTTCCACATCTTGCCATGATGTTAACTAAGGCACTTCTTGGGAGGCAACCCAAGTTTTAGTTGTTTTTGAATAAATTTGTTGAATGTGCAGGGTGAAATCCTTATTCTAAATGAATAGCAAGTGGGCGATGAAAGGACCGTTTCGAAGAATCGCCAATCGACTCCCTCGAACCGCCAAATGCATCGCCTATCCGAGGGTCAATTTTGATACGCATTCTAGACAATTTGGAGAGCTAAACAATTGTTCGGTGCACCGTCGTTTGGTTCGGTGAGCCCGATTTAGTTCGCCCTTTGGTTCCAACTGGAAGGACAACATTCTGGAAAGTTTGGCGAGCTATAAGATTGTTTGGTGCATCGCCGTTTGGTTTCCCGAGCCCAATTTAGTTTGCCCTTTGGTCCCAACTGGAGGGACAACATTCTGGAAAGTTTGGCGAGCTCACTTCAGTTCAGCGGACTCGATCAGTTCTCACTGATTGGGCATGAAGTGAAGAGTTCTTCTTACCCTACTATTTTCATTTAGTGATCATTATTATCTAGTTTCATCCTTACTATACTTTTTGCATTGAGGACAATGTTAGGTTTAGTTTGGTGGGGTGAGGTATCTTCATACCTTGTTCTTGTGATTGTTGGTTTTTCATGATTGCTGGTTTTTCATATCCAAATTAAAAAATTTCACCTCTTGATGTTTGTGAATGAGGTTGTTCTCTTGCATATTTGAGTATCGGTTGCGATCAATACAGATGACTTGAATAGTGCTTGAATGATATGTTTGTGCATTTCCAATAAGAAAAATTTGAGTTGCATCAGTCATGTGCGAACTCTTAGCATCTCATTATGACTAGCCAATTGTTGAAATGAATCTTATGATGGTCATTGCACGCGAGATAAGTTTGTAGAATCTTGATTGATGATTGTGTTGAATGCCATGAGTGGTAAGATTATTTTGAAACATATGCTTGGTGTACCTAGAACTTGCTATGTTGGTCCAATTAACTACGGTAAGAGATTGAAAGAAATGATCTTGGGCACAAATTTTGGAGAGTGAACCAAATTATCGTTATACCTCTTTATAACCACCTTGTGAGAGTGTGAACCTAGCTTGGCACCATTTGAGCCTGTCCTTTTCTATGGAAGAAACTTGAACATCTTTGACCTCTTCCCGTCCCACCTAAAATCATCATGAAGCTTTGGTTAGTTTTGAATAGCCAACTTAGGCCAAAAGCCTAAGTTTCGGGTGTGGTGAAAAATAAGAAGAGTCAAGAAGTTTGAGAAATTCGCCCTTGAAAGATCGTGTTGAAAAAGATGGAACCCCACCATATAATAAAAAAAAAAAAAGCAAACTAAGAAAACTATTGAAAAAGAATGTTGCAATGGGACTTGAATAAAAGAAAAAGGGTGTCCAATGATTCAGAGAAGAATACATTTGCCTGGAAGGACTTTGGCTGAATTGTAAAAAAAATTTAAAAAGAGTGAATGAAAAGGAGAAAAAGTAAAGCGCAGTTCCTGCTTCATGAAGGTAGAAGTCACTAAGCCAAAATGAGCATACCTTTAGTCTCAGCCCCGTTACAAGTCTTGAAAGACCTTTGTGATCATGAGAGAGCTTAATGTCATGTTGATTGGAAAATAGGGCAAGCCTATGGGTAGAATCATACATGTGTTTATCTTTAAGAGTATGAGATTTTCGCTTTGATTACTTAATTCGAAAAACTTTGATGAACTTTGTGTAAGCATAGAATCATCCTTGATGTGAGGGCATCCGAATATTTTTGTTGAGCTTGAGTTTGCATTTGAAGCAACCATTGTAAGCTTGATTTTTGTTTGATGATGGCTAGTCACAATTTGAAACTTGTAGTGCACAATTGAACATTGCATGGGTGGTTTGAACCTCATATGCATCCATGTTGAATCTTAAGTAGCACTATTTGTAGACATCTTTGTTGAACTGATTGATCTTGTGTTTTACTTGAGGGCAAGCAAAGTTTAAGATGGGGGTGTTGATTAGTCGGGGATTTCGACTCATTTAGGGCTTAATATTCAGAGCTTTAATGTCCTCAATGTCTGTTTATGCTCTAAACTGATGTTAAAATATTAATTTCAGCAATGTAGGCAAAAGAGCAAGGCAAGCACATTACTGGGCAAAAAGGAGCGAAAAGCTGAAAAAATTGAAGAAAAGTCACTCGGCGAGTCGCCGAGTAGCTCTTCAGCTTGCCTAAATTTCCAGCAACTCAGCTCCTGAACAAGACCATCTTCGCAATCTGATGGGTATTTCGGCGAGTCACCGAAGTGTTTGGCAATGCCAACTTAGACTGCCAATAGTTATAGAGTAAGTGGTGAAAAGGCAAACCAAAACAGCGAGACGAGAACCACTTGGCGCGTCACTGACTAGTTCGGTGAACCAGATCTTGATTGCCTAATGTTACAATAAAGAAAGGGTGAAAATCTAAGCCAAGAAGGCAATGAAAAGGAGAACATGGCACATCGCCGACCTGGTCAGCGAAGCCCGATTTATTTCGCCAAGTGGCTCCAAAGTTGAAAATCTGGGAACGTATAAATGCAATTTTCAAAAGAGGAAAGAGGAGTTCTAGAGTTTTTGAGAGTTCGCACATTGTTCTAACATTCTAAACATTGGTCTTTAACTTTTTAAGTAGAGATTTAGGGTTTCTTTGATTGAGATTCTAGGTTTAGCATTTTGGAAACTTCTGATTTGTTACCCAAGCTAATGGAAAACATAGTTGGTAACAATTTCTTGCTCTTTATTATGTGAAGCTAAAACCCCCATTCTTGGGGTGTGATTATGTGATTGAATGTTTTAATTAGCTTATGGGTGATAGTATTTACTGATTTTATTATTGATTTGAAGTTGGTTCAATTGAAAGCTTATGAGTCGGGGATTTTAACTCATTTAGGGCTTAATATTCATAGTTTTAGTATCCTTAATGCCTACTTTATGCTCTAAAGTGATGTTAAAATGTGAATTTGTAGCAATGAAGGCAAAAGAGAAAGGCAAGGACATTATCGGACAAAAAGGAGCGAAAAAGCTGAAAAAGTTGAAGAAAAGAAGGGTTGATGATCACTAAGACCACTTGGCGAACCGCCGAAAGGCTCTTTCGCTCGCCAAAAGTTCCAGAAAGCCAGCCTAGGGAAAAAGCCAACTCGGCGAATCGCGGAATGGATCAGCGATGGAGAGCCTGATCGCCTAAAGTTATAGAAGGTGAATGGTGAAGAGTTAATTCAAGAAGGTGATAGAAGAAGGCATTTGGCGCATACCGTCGATTGGTCCTAAACCTGAAAATCTGGAAGAGTATAAATGCGATTTTTAAAAGAAGAAAAAGGAGTTCTGAAGTTTCGAAAGTTCCCACACATTCTAACTCTGATTTTTTTATCTAAACACTATTTTTAGTAGTTTTGAGTAGAATTTTAAGTTGGATTTTGATTTTGAACTAATTACAAGCATTGTGAAGACTTGCAGTTTGTTACCCAACTGATGGAGAACATAGTTGGTAACATTTTATTTCTTTTTATGATATATGGCTAAAATCCCCATTCTTTGGGGGTGTGATTATATGATTAAATATTCTAATTATCTTATAGATGTTAGTATTTACCGATGTTGATTTGAAGTGGATTTGATTGATAGTTGTGTTTTAATTCATGAATTGTAGTTGTAAATACAGTTCTAGTTTAGCATTCTAGGCTTGCTTGAGAAAGAGGTTTTTAGAATTAAAACTATCAATTGATGATTGTAGTGATTGGGTTATTGTTGATTCAGCTTGAGAAAGTGAATCTGAATTTCATCCTACCAATCTAGCTACAGAGAATAGATTAATTGAGGTTTTGGGTTGTTCATAGTGTTATGCTTGTCGAGGTTCGAGAGAACTCTCTTGATTCATGGTAGTTGATCGAGAGATGACTATTACATCTAAATCCTAGCCTACCCACTAAGATTAACGTCTTTTAGTAAGTAATAATCATCCATATAGCGAAATTAGTGTTTAATTGACCACATCCCTAAGGATCCCTCTCTACTTGATTACTTCCTATTTTCGTAGTTGTTAATCGCTCACTCTAATCCCCCAGTTGACACTAGTTGTCAACCCCTTTAATTTACTTTAATTGTTTCTATAATTTTTACTTCTACAAATGACTAGAACACGTCTTTTACTTCGTAATTGAATTCTCTATGGTATCACTCCCTATAGGATCGACCCCAACTCTTCGTTGGGTTTATACTTCATTGTGACTGCCTACACTAAGAATTGGATGAAGTGTAGTTGAGCGTTATCAATAGTGTAACACCTCACTTTTTGAAAGAACTAGGAACAGCTAGAATTAGAAAGAGTTGTTTTTAGAAAGAGTTGTTTTTAGAAAGAATGAAAAATCTAGAAATTTGTTAAGTTATATTAAGTTTGGGTTTTTGGTCAACTTCAAACAACCATAACTCCTAGCTCAAGATGATTTAGGTCTGCTTCTAGATACCGTAGGAAAGATCTTGAAGTTATCTTTCCAACAACGCTGAGTTTGCACGATTATGAGTTCGTATAAGTGAGATATGCCCATTGGAAGTTGGGTCGTTCAATTAAGGAAAGTCTAATCCGGGTTTTTGAAGGGCATATGGTCTTTTCCATACCCCATGACTTAATTTCAGTTTTTGGTAATTAATTGGGATCTAAACTAATAGGATTAAGTTTACGCTTCTACAATATTGAGTTAGGGTTTTAGAGAAGAGAAAAAAAAAGAGGAGAAAAGAGGAGAAGGAGCAAGAACCGTCAAGATCTTCAAGAATAACTTGAGAAAAATAGTCAAGTTTAGGTGAATTGGGACTACAAAACAAAGAAGGAAAAAGTCAGGTGAACCTGGACAGTAGGGCCACGTCGTGGACCTGCTCCTCAGATTTGGGAAAAGTTTCATCGCAGAGCGAAGTGGTCACAGACCGTTCTGCCTCAAAATTTATTTTGTGACCACATAATTAAATGCATATCCGCGTCGCAGACCTGCTTTCAAACAGTGATTTCTTAATCTTTTCTCATGTTTAGCTATCTAAAATCACTCTTAAACATCTCATGAGATCTTTCCTATCACAAATGACAATCATTGAATCCATAATTCAATTTAACGAAAGTTAAGAGTCAAGTCAAGAGAAGTTAAAAGTCAAATCAAGAGAAATCAAGAGTCGAGTCAAGTCAAGTCAAGAGAAGTTAAGAGTCAAGTCAAGAGAAGCTCATAGAGTCTTCCAAAAGTCTTTTACAAATGTTTCAACTTTGTTTTAAGACTTGAATTTTTAGTTGAGTAAACAGTAAAGTTTGAAGTTCATTTCTTCAAAAGAGTATATCGGGGCTATGTATTCCCAAAGAGTAAAATGTTTTCACATTTAAAGAAGAAAGGAAACCTTGATCTCCTAAAGAGCCTTTGAGCTAGTTGTTAGTTAAACAGTAAATGTTTTCACATTTAAAGAATTTCCTTGATTTCCAAAAGAGCCTTTGAGCTAGTTTTTAGTTAAAGAGTAAATGCTTTCACATTTGAGCAAGAAAGGGAACATCGATTCCAAGAGAGCTTTTAAGCTAAGTTTTGAGTAATCATCTCAAACCAAAGAAAGAAGTAATGTTTTTAAACATATGAGCTGAGTATTTTTGGAGTAGTATTGAGCTACGATATGGGGACGAGTTTGAGTTCAGATAACTCACGTCTCCATAAACCACATAGTCATCATGGGTAGTAAAGGAACATACTTTTTAGATGACTCCTTAAGTGCGTTTTAGCATAGACTAGTGGATCCACTTAGTTAAGGCGTTCTATATGACGGCAAAGTATAGGACAGTTCTGGCAGTATGGGCAAGACGTTGTACCTCCACTTAGGCTCATAGTGGTGGTTGTCGGTTAGAGAAACTCTCACAGAAAGTATATTACTTTATTATATGAGTAAAATTGAGTTTGTTATTGTATTTTCTTTAATGAACTAAGTTATTTTCTATTTGTTTTAAAAGATTTCTATATATTGCATGTGTATTATTGCTTTTTCATGAGTTAAGTTATTCATGAGTTGAGTAAAGCCAAGGTAAGTATTTCCTTCAGATTTCTTTGAAGTTTATGTTATGTTTAGTATTTCCACTCACATACTCGTACATTCAGTGTACTGATACCATTTGGCCTATATCTTTTTATGATCGATACACACGTAACCAGGATCAGCATCCAGTGCATCATTGATTCTAGTTGAGCTCCAGAGTTTGTTGGTGAGCCTCCTTGCTTCCAGAGGATCCCTTTTTATTGATTTTCAGTATTTAGTTCATTAGGATGTCGTGGGTCTTGTCCCGACATCCATCTCAGTTATTAGAGGCTTCATAGATAAACAGTCAGTTAGTTTATTTGTCTTGACTTTATTATTGGCTTATGTTCAGATTTGAGTTGCCATTTTGGCTCAGTTAAATGTTTATATCTAAAACATTATGAGTTTAGTTTAAGACAGTTGAGTTATATTTCATTTGAGTTCTTTTCTTAATGCTTAAAGTCTTCCGCTAAGTAAGCCAGGCCAAGGGTTCGCTTGGGGCTAGCAATGGTTCTCAAGTGCTAGTCCCACCTAGGGTGTAGGCTTAGGGCGTGACAAACTTGGTATCAGAGTTCAAGAGTCCTAAGGAGTCTATGAAGCCGTGTATGTAGAGTCCAAGTTATCAGTGTGAAGCGCACCATATCTATAATTAGGAGGCTACAACATTTATGAATTTTTTTCACTTCTTTCATACTCACTTCAGGCGATAAAATTCATCTATATAAAGTTTCTTTCTAACTCATGTTTATGCGTGACCGATTGTGAGTTGTACTATTTTGAGAGTGCTTTCATAGGGCATTTCTTTCGCCGTGAGCTAAGAAGCAAAGAGATGGTTGTCGACATAAGGAGCAGGATGAGTTTATTCATTGTTGGGTTTCCTCGTTTGTCAAATAAGGAAAGTAAGGCAACTATGCTAAGAGGTGGCATAGGCATAGCAAGGCTGATGATCCATTTGCAACAAGTTGAGGAGGACAAGCTGGGGGATAGAGAAAAGTTGAAGAATGAGAGAGTTAAGACATCAGGGGATGAATCCGGGCAGCAAAAGAGTAATGCGAACCAGCCTTCTTTCCAACGTAAGCAGAAGGGACCTGCTCCATCATCTGTTGGTGCACCTGCACCAAGAAACAAATGTGAGTACAATAGTTAGAATTTCCAGAATTTCAAAGCTAAACCTGCATAGTCGCAAGGTAGTATGGTACAAGGGGGTACTAAGATTCCTGCATGTGCTAAGTGTGGTAGGAACCACTCAGGGATGTGTCGTGATAGCTCCACTGTATGTTTCAAGTGTGGCCAGAATGGTAATTTTATGTGAGAGTTTCCAAAGAACAAACAAGGTAATGGTAATGGGGGCAATAGAGCCCAGTCCTCTTCAGTTGCCCCACCAAACAGAGGTGTATCTAGTGGAGCTACTTTAGGGGCAGATAGAGGATCAAATCGCCTTTATGCCATCGCTAGTCGCCAAAAGCAAGAGGATTTGCCAGATGTTGTCACTGGTATGATCCAAGTATTTAATTTTGATGTTTATAGTTTGTTAGATCCAGGAGTGAGTTATCCTTTGTAACTTTGTATGTTGCGATGAATTTCAATGTTCTTCCTGAGCAACATAGTGTGCCCTTCAGTGTTTCTACACCTGTTGGTGAGTCTATTCTAGCAAAAAGAGTCTATCGTGATTGTCCCATTTTCATCAATCACAAAAGCACCATGGCTGATTTAGTTAAGTTAGACATGGTAGATTTCGATGTCATTTTAGGTATGGATTGGCTTCATGCCTGTTATACATCAATAGATTGTAGAACTCAAGCTGTCAAGTTTCAGTTTCCCAGTGAACTAATTATAGAGTGGAAGAGCAGTTCAGTAGTGCCTAAGGATCGTTTCATTCGTACCTTAAGGTGAGAAAGTTAGTTTCCAAGAGGTGTGTCTATCACTTAGTTCGAGTTAATAACTCTAGTGTTGAGATACCTCCTATGGAGTCAGTTTCAATAGTAAAAGAGTTTCCAGAAGTCTTTCTTGATGATCTTCCCGGAGTCCCTCTTGAGAGAGAAATAGACTTCAGTATAGATATTCTTCCAGATACTCATCCTATATCTATTCCTCCATATAGAATGGCTCCAGCAGAGTTGAAAGAGCTTAAAGAGTAGTTGAAAGACCTCCTAGATAAAGGTTTCATTCGACCAAGTATCTCACCTTGGGGCGCTCTAGTCTTGTTTGTAAGAAAGAAAGGTGGTTCCTTAGGATTTGTATATATTACCGCCAGTTGAAAAAGGTTACCATTAAGAATAAGTATCCTCTTTCGAGAATTTATGATCTTTTCGATCAACTTCAGGGTGCTACTTATTTCTCTAAGATAGACCTCAAATATGGCTACCATCAGTTAAGACTAAGGGAATGTGATATTCCAAAGACAGCCTTCAAGACCCGTTATGGTCATTATGAGTTTCTAGCCATGTCCTTTGGTTTGACCAATGCGCCTGCAATATTCATGGACCTTATGAATAGAGTATTCAAATCTTATTTAGATATGTTTGTTATCGTATTCATTGATGACATACTAATCTATTCAAGGAATGAAGAAGATCATGCTAGCCATCTTAGAATAGTTCTCCAGACTTTAAAGGATAAGGAGTTATATGCCAAGTTCTCTAAGTGTGAGTTTTGGCTTGAGTCTGTGGCATTCTTAGGCCACATTGTGTCTAGAAAGGGAATTAAAGTTGATACCCAGAAAATAGAGGTAGTGCAGAATTGGCCTAGACCTACATGTCCAACTGATATTAGGATTTTCTTGGGGTTGGTTGGATATTACAAAAGGTTCATAGAGGGGATCTCATCTATTTCGTCACCTTTGACCAAGTTAACTTAGAAAATAGTAAAGTTTCAATGGTCTGAAGCTTGTGAGAAAGCTTTCAAGAATTTAAAAAAAGGTTGACTACTGCCCAGTGTTGACCTTACTAGAAGGTACTCAAGGTTTTGTGGTGTATTCTAATGCATATAGAGTTGGTTTGGGTTGTGTATCAATGCAGAATGGCAAGACTATAGCATATGCCTCTAAACAGTTGAAAGTTCATGAGAAGAATTACCCAACCCATGATCTAGAGTTGGTTGTCGTAGTAATTGCTTTGAAAATAGGGTGCAACTATCATTATGGTGTTCATGTGGATGTGTTTATCGATCACAAGAGTCTTCAGTATGTATTTAGTGAGAAAGAGCTTAATCTCAGACAGAGGAGGTGGTTAGAATTACTCAAGGATTATGAGATGAGTATTCTTTATCACTCATGTAAGGCTAATGTTGTTGTTGATGCCTTGAGCAGGTTATCTATGGGTAGTACCACCCATTTTGAGGAAGATAAGAAAGAGTTAGAAAATGAGGTGCATAGACTTACATAACTAGGAGTTCAACTAATGGATTCCATAGAAGGAGAAGTAGTGGTGATGAATGGGGCTGAATCATCATTATTGTCAGAAGTAAAACAGAAGCAAGACCAAGATCCTTTATTGCTTCAATTAAAGGCAAGTGTTCATAAAAAGTGATGCCTTTTGAACAAGGGGGAGATGGTGTTTTGAGGTATCAAGGTAGATTGTGTGATTGATTTCAAGGGTAATTGGGATGATCACCTATCTCTCATTGAGTTTGCTTACAATAATAATTACCATGCTAGCATCCAAATGGCTCCATATGAGGCTCTTTATGGGAGAAGATGCATATCTCCTATTGGATGGTTTTAAGTTGGGGAAGTAGGGTTGATAGGACCACACTTAGTTTATCAAGCTATGGAGAAAATGAAAGTCATTTAAGAGAGGTTGAAAATGGCGCTAAGTCGTCAGAAATCCTACACTGATGTTAGGAGAAGGGAGTTAGAGTTCGAAGTAGATGATTGGGTTTACTTGAAAGTTTCACCCATGAAAGGTTCTATGAGATTTGGTAAGAAAGGGAAACTTAGCCCCCGTTATATTAGTCCTAACCGGATATCAAAAAGGGTTGGAAAGGTAGCTTATAAGTTAGAGCTACCACAAGAGTTAGCAGTGGTTCATCCGGTATTTCACTTTTCCATGTTGAATAAGTGCATGGGAGATCCTTCAATTATCATACCAACTAAAGATATTGGTATCATGGATAGCTTATCTTATAAGGAGATTCCGATTCAGATTCTAGATCGTCAAGTTCGCAAGTTGAGGACTAAGGAACTAGCATCAGTCAAAATTCATTGGAGGAACCAATTTGTTGAAGAAGCTACTTGGGAAGTTAAGGAGGATATGAAGAAGATGTATCCACATCTCTTTGAAACCGGAGAAATTCCAGATCAAGGTACTAATCCTTTTCTTGGTATTTATTTATAAGTTGGCATGTTGTTTTTGCATTGCTTATTGGGTGTTTGAGTTGAATATTAGATGTTACACCCTTAGCCTAGTAAGAGTAATCTCATTCGAGGACGAATGTTCCCAAGAGGGAGATATTGTAACACCTCGCTTTATGAAAGAACTAGAAAGAGCTAGAATTAGAAAGAGTTGTTTTTGGAAAGAATGAAAAATCTGGAAATTTGTTAAGTTATATTAAGTTTGGGTTTTTTGTTAACTTCAAACGACCATAACTCCTAGCTCATGATGAGTTAGGTATGCTTCCAGATACCGTAGGAAAGATTTTGGAGTTATATTTCCAAATCCACCTAGTTTGCGCGATTTTAAGTTCGTATAACTGAGATATACCCATTGGAAGTTGGGTTGTTCAATTAAGAAAAGTCTAATCCGGGTTTTTGAAGGGCATTATGTTCTTTTCCATACCCCATGACTTAATTTCGATTTTTGGTAATTAATTGGGGCTAAACTGATAGGATCAGTTTACACTTTTACATTATTGAGTTAGGGTTTTAGAGAACAGAAAAAGAAGAGGAGAAAAGAGGAGGAGCAAGAGACGTCAAGATCTTCAAGAATTGCTTGTGGATTTCGTCGATGAGTGATCCCTACGAGGTGTGTGAGTTCACATAGTGTTGGGTTCGTTCACCCATACACCAAAAATGTTTAGTTCAGTGAAATTCGTTCAAAAAAGGTTGAAAGTTTGATTTTCTTGATATGTATTCTTGAATTTATTTTCGTTCTTGAGTTTGGCTGAATTGAGAAGTTTCTGAGATCTTTACGTCGACTTTTAGAGTTTTTTGAGTTAGGTTCTTGGGTACATATATTGGGTATCTGAATCTAAAGAGAACTTGAGAAAAATAGTCGAGTTTAGGTGAATTGGGACTGGAAAACGAAGAAGGAAAAAGTCGGGTGAATATGGGCAGTGGGGCCGCGTCGCAGACCTGCTCCTCAGATTTGGGAAAAGTTTCTTCTCGTCATGGACCGTTCTGCCTCAAAATTTATCTTGCGACCAAATAATTAAATGCATCTTCGCGTCGTGGACCTGCTTTCATACAATGATTTCTTGATCTTTTCTCATGTTTAGCTATCTAAAAACACTCCTAAACATCACGAGATCTTTCTTATCACAAATCACAATCCTTGAATCCATAATTCAATCCAAGTCAAGAGAAGTTAAGAGTCAAGTCAAGAAAAGTTCATAGAGTCTTCCAAAAGTCTTTTACAAATGTTTTAACTTTGTTTTAATACTTGAGTTTTGAGTTAAGTAAAGAGTAAAGTTTGAAGTTCATTTCTTCAAAATAGTATATTGGGACTTTGTATTCCCAAAGAGTAAAATGTTTTCACATTTAAAGAAGAAAGGAAACCTTGATCTCCTAAAGAGCCTTTGAGCTAGTTTTTAGTTAAACAGTAAATGTTTTCACATTTAAAGAATTTCCTTGATTTCCAAAAGAGCCTTTGAGCTAGTCTGTAGTTAAAGAGTAAATGCTTTCACATTTGAGAAAGAAAGGGAACATCGATTCCAAGAGAGCTTTTAAGCTAAGTTTTGAGTAATCATCTCAAACCAAAGAAAGAAGTAATGTTTTTAAACATATGAGCTGAGTATTTTTGGAGTAGTATTGAGCTACGATATAGGGACGAATTTGAGTTCAGATAACTTACGTCTCCATAAACCATGTAGTCATCATGGGTAGTAAAGGATCATACTTTTTAGATGACTCCTTAAGTGCGTTTTAGCATAAACTAGTGGATCCACTTAGTTAAGGCGTTCTATATGATGGCAAAGTATAGGACAGTTCTGGCAGTATGGGCAAGACGTTGTACCACTACTTAGGCTCATAGTGGTGTTGTCGGTTAGAGAAACTTTCACAGAACTGTAAAGTTGAGTTTGTTATTGTATTTTCTTTAATGAACTAAGTTATTTTCTATTTGTTATAAAAGATTTCTATATATTGCATATGTATTGTTGCTTTATAATGAGTTAAGTTATTCATGAGTTAAATAAATCCAAGGTAAGTATTTCCTTCAGATTTCTTTGAAGCTTATGCTATGTTTAGTATTTCCTCTTGCATACTCGTACATTCAATGTACTGCTACCATTTGGCCTGTATCTTTTTATGATGGAGACACACGTAACTAGGATCAGCATCCAGCGCATCGCTGATCCTAGTTGAGCTCCAGAGTTTGTTGGTGAGCCTCCTTGCTTCCAGAGGATCTCTTTTTATTGATTTTCAGTATTTAGTTCATTAGGATGTCGTGGGTCTTGTCCCGACATCCATCTCAGTTATTAGAGGCTTCATAGATAGACAGTCAGTTAGTTCATTTATCTTGACTTTGTTATTGGCTTATGTTCGGATTGAGTTGCCATTTTGGCTAAGTTAAATGTTTATTTCTAAATCATTATGAGTTTAGTTTGAGACAGTTGAGTTATATTTTATTTGAGTTATTTTCTTAATGCTTAAAGTCTTCCGCTAAGTAAGCTAGGCCAAGGGTTCGCTTAGGGCCAACAATGGTTCAAGAATGCCAGTCCCGCCCAGGGTGTAGTCTCGGGGTGTGACAAATAGCTGAGTTTTAATTGATGAATTGTACTTGCAAATGCAAACCTCATCTAGCATTCTAAGCTTGCTTGAGAAAGAAGTTTTGGACTTAAAGTTATTGATTGATGATTGTAGTGATTGGGTTATTGTGGACTTAGCTTGAGAAAGTGGGTCTAAACCAAATCCTACTAATCTAGCTTGAAAAAGTAGATTGATTAAGGTATTGGGATGTTCATATGTGTTATGTTTGTCAAGGTTCGAGAGAACTCACTTGTTTCGTGATAGTTGATTGAGAAATGACTATTACACCTAAATCCTAGCCTACCCACTAAGATTCAACGATTTTTAGTAAATAGTAATCACCCATTTAGCGAAATTAGCATTCAATTGATCACACTCCCAAGGACCCCTCTTTACTTGTTTACTTTTGGTTGTTCGTAGTTGTTAATTGTTCACTCTAATCCCCCCATTTGACATTAATTTTCAACCCCTTGCCATTTACTTTACTGTTTCAAAAATGTCTACACCTACAAACGATTATAACATTATTTCACTTCCTAAGCAAATTCTTTACCGTATCACTCCCTCTGGGATCGACTTCAACTCTTAGTTGAGTTTATACTTGATTGCGACCGCCTACACTTAGAATCGAATGAAGTGTAGTTGAACGTTATCAATTAGTTGTGACCTTTTTGAAGGGTTGCGACTTTTTTTTTTATAAGACACAATATGCATTTTTTCATTCACTACCCTTTGTTGGCTATAAAAAGAGGAGTTTCCTCAAAAAAATTAACTACAATTTATTAAAGTTTTTCACTCTTCTTCTTCTTAAAACACCCAATTTAGTATATCTTCTATATTTTATAATTTATAATTTATTTATTTATTTATTTATTTATTTATATTATATTATATGATATTAAAGAAGACATCATTTCACATTGAATGGTTACGACTTCTCCAAAGAGTTGTGACCTTTCCGAAGGGCTGTGACTTTTATGATAAGAAACAATATGTACATGCTCATACTACCATTCTTTAACTATAAATGGAGGAGTTTCCCCGCATTTTAAAACTACAATTTTTTTTCTATTTTCTATTCTCCTCAAGTTCAGTGAAATTGGAAAACTCTCTAACATGAATGTTAAATTAATATAATACTCCAACTAAAAAAATCCAATTTAGTATATCTCATATATTTCATATAATTGTTTATTTTTATTATTATATTATATCAGAAGTAAGAACTTCAAAAATACACTTATAACTAAGTAATTCACTATGGGGTAGGGAAAGTTTAAATCCACTATTCGTAGGAACTTATACTTTAACATTTATTTTATAATTTATTACTTAATTTTTTATTTAATAATATTCACATTATTTTTAAAAATAGTGTAGTACATGGTTTGATATTCACGTGCGTCAAAACTAGTAATTCTTTAAAAATACAAATATATATAAGATAATTTATTGAAATATAATTCTATTGTATTTTGTTTTTTTGTTAAAATTTAGATCTAGTTGAAGCTCATCTTTAACTTTTCTTATTGCATCCAAAAATTTGGTTGTAACGACCCTAAAATCTAGTAGGTTGAACTAGAGCTTGATGAGTGTCATTTTGAGTTAGTTTTGGGTTATGAGTTGTTAAATGTTGTCCCGCACTTTGGTCGAGGTGTTTAGGGGTCAAACTTCAAGGTACTACTCCCCAAGGACCACTCTAGGGGTCCTTGAAGAGGACCCTTAGCTAAACCCCCAAGACCCCAAAGAAAATTTGGAGTCACCAAAATGTGGTGACCTACGGATGGGGTTCACGCCCCGTAGATCCATCCATTGTTCGTGGATGGCCTCCATAGGTCGAACCATGCAACAACCTCCAAGACCAAGCCTCAACCATGAACTACAGACAGCCAGGACGGTCCGTAGACCCATCCACTATTCGTGGATTGGGTCTGTGGTCCATCACTGTGCAATCTGTCTTGGGTTCGGTCGAGGCAAGGTTGTTTTGGTAAATTCCAATTTCGACATATTAAGTGTTTGAACGGCTATTTTAAGTGTATTAAGATATTTTAAGAGTATTAAAACAATAAAAATACTATTTTAGATTTCATTATTCAAATCCCCCAAATCAAAACCCCTCCCTCTCCAAATATTTTCTCTCTAGAACTCCATTGAAGACCAAGAGAAGAAGAAGACTAGGGCTTGAAGAGGAAGGCTAATTGAGTGGATTTTCGTGGAATTCATCTATTAAGGTGTGGTGATCCTTCATCTAGGGGTTGCTTTCACCCATAGAGTCCATTCAAAAGCAAATTCAAAGTTTTCAAGTTTCTCAAAAACCATAGGTTTTTACTCAATCTCATGGGTTCTTTCCTCAAACGATTTCAAATGGTTACTAATGTCATATTATGATTGTATTTATGATGCAAATACTATATGAACCCATGATTTCTCTCAATTTCCTAAATTGTGCCTTTATGAAGTGGGTTTGTTAATTATGAAAGCTTATGATTGTAATATGTCAAAATTGCTTTGGGTTATTGAATTGTATCAGTATCTATGCCTTAATTATGATAAATTATTGGTGTGTTGATGATTTGAGATTCATGGCCTTGAAGGCAAGTTATGACTAAATTTCTTGTAGAAGTAGAACGTGTTTGACCTATTGATCCATTTGAAAGGTGGAGGTGTTTACTTACTAAGTATTTGAATGAGAATCTAATGAAGTTAAGGTGATCTTGAATTGAATGTATTTTTGTTAATATTGAAAGGCTATTTCTCAATTTGACACTCATGAATAATGATGATGGAATGTGAAATGTTGTCGACTGTATATATTGTATATCTTGAATTGGTAGGCTTAGGCATCCTTTTCTTGCATGATGAATGTATCTTGACTTGATGTCTTAATGTCTTGAATTGGTAGACCTAATGTTGGTAGCCTTTCATGAATGAATAAATAAATGATGAAGTATTCTAGGCTATGTCTCGAACCGTTAGACCTAATGTTGGTGGCCCTTCATGATGAGTCTAGGAACTAATGGGATGTTAAACTTTGAAACGGTAGACCTAATGGGGTGGCCCTTTCTTATGTGAAATGATGAACCTTGGAATGGTAGACCTAATGGTGGTGGTCCTTCTAGGAAGACCAACGAGTTATCCTTAAATGTACCTTGAATTAGTAGAACTAATGGTGGTGGCCCTTCATGTGTAATGTGCTTTGGGTCGGTAGACGTAATGTTGGTAGCCCTCTCAAGTACAATAATGTTGAAAAATGAAATAATCTATGGGAATGGAGGCTAAGCACCGAGAGGATATGGTTAGATGGAGGTTCTCCCTACGTTAGGCCGGATTTCAATGAACATCTTTTATATCCCATAACTATGTGCCCACATAGGTTATTAGCTAGTAGATTCCATCTAAGCTAAAATGTTACTAGTTCTACCTTAGGCAAGTAGGACACCTTTTTACCATGTGGGGTCATACGACACCTAATTCCATGATTTAGCTCTCATGGTCTATGCCGGTTAATGCCTATTCCCATTATGTGAGATGTGCATTGTGGCTTCTTAATGAGTTCTATGAAGTGTGGGTAGTAGTATGCGATGTCATTCATGCATAGCATGAGTAGGCTTTGAGAGGATCATAGTGAGTTCTCTAAGTCTTAATGACTAATGTATGAAAGTCCTCTAAATGAAGTTATTGAAGATCGCGACTCTTAAATGCTTATTGTGACGATACATGCTATACTTGGGTTATATTATGAGTTATTTTCCCTTGTCATGTCTTATAAAATTTTATGTCTCTTATGTGTGTATATTGTGCAAAGATGAAAAGGAAGGAATGGTAGGTTCACTTTTGGTGACCTTAATGTGGTGCCTTAGTGTGGATGGTGGTATGAGACGCTATCCATACATTGCACAAGGGCACAAGGTATAGCATGAGGGTTGCTTGAGGTGAAGGTCTAAGGTAATGGTTTACATGTTGATATTATTCAAATGTGATGTTATGACTTGTATGATGATTATAATTGTATTTGATGTCTCTTATGCTATGTTCATGATATTTCTAAAAAGTGGCATAATGCATGGTTTCCAACCAAAATGTGCCTTTTAAGCATGTTTTTGTATGGTCATCATACTAAGTACATTTTTGTGTGCTAACCCATTCTTCTATATTTTTATTACAAGTGTAGGTTCCGGCAAGTGATTGCTTCTATCTATATTGAAGTGCTTGGATTGAGATTTCCTCCAAGGCTAAAGTGGTACGTCCTCATAGATCGAGGACAAATGTCTTTTTAGAAGTTTCTTTCTTTCCATGTAAAGGGCCGTGCCCCTATTTTTGTTCAAGATTGTGTCTAAGATGACCATGTGAGATATAGACTTCCGCTTGCGTTTAAATATGCTAGATTATGAACATATACTTGGTTATATTTGCTTAATTACGTAATTTTACTTTTAAATTAATTATTAAAATTAAATTAACATAGTTTTAACGGGTAGCCTGTAAATTATACGATTCTCCACTGGTTAAACGGCGTCGCCCGGCAGGAAAAGCTTTGCTCAAAGTTCTAAAAAGTCGAAGATATTAGGAGGAGGATAATGCAGAAGCTCACCAGAAAATGGAGAAAATCTCCCGGAGAATCTCATTTCGACGAGGACGATAAATTCTCTTTGCCAACTCGCGACGAAAATCGTCCCATTGATTCCCAAGGTCATACATGGATTCTTTAATCTTTGTTAGTAAAAATCCTCAATCTCTAATAAATTAGGTTTTGTTTTTATCTGTTCATGTTTGATTTGCAGAACAAGAAGAATTGGTTCGATCTCTCGAGAATGTTCAAACCCAGCAATCTGTTCTCTGGAGGGTACATCTAAAATTTTACAAATTTGGAATTGTTTGATTTTTAGCTTATCTTATTAACGTGTTTTCATGTCATGCAGGGTGTGTTCTCAGGGCTACTCTCGTGTTATGTGGCGTTTCTCGTATACTCAGTCTATCAACAGGCCTATTATCCCTGGGAATTGGTATTCCTCTGCTCCTTATACATATGCATTTCCCTTGTATCTTGTCAATAGTATGCAAGAAGCAAACAAAAACCAAGAGTTAGTGGGACAAATGGGAAGGTAACAAGCAGTGGCGTAGGCAAGATTAATGGAAAAATGAATAAATCATTGTACCGATGTCATAAATAAAACACATTTTAGATCATACTAATATAACTTCAAGTGTGTTACCACAACTGACGGCAAGATGTTTTAATTTTGTGAAATGTATTCATTTATACCCTTATCATTATTTAGTGATTATATAAGTAATCACTAGGAGTTTTGACTTGACGGTCTGGTTGGTCCGAGGTTTAATGGAGGTCACGGGTTCAAAACTTTTTTAACAGGCTCAAAATATTTGAAAAAGGGGTTTGGTGTTGGGGCTCAAACCTTGGATTTAAACTCTGCAACTGAAATGCCTAACTGATGGACAAAGTAGTGTAGATTAATAAAGTGTTGTCAATTTATATTGTTTACTGTGCTAATTTGTTTTTTTTTGTTTTTTTTTTTTTTTTCCATATTCTATGTATGTATTTAGAAAAAAAAACCTAACAAATCCACTTATAGCAAGTACCCGTTGGAATAGTTGACATGCCCAAAAAGGGGCTTAATCAACCAAAAATAAAAAAGAAGCAGCAGCAAACAAAACCATATGCAAGTCCCAGCGAAGCAGTTAGGAAGGAAATAATAAGTTGGTTTAATTATAACTTCTTACAATCTTTTTAGGTAACCAACCACGATTTCTTACATTCATCCAAAAATAAAAAAGAAGCAGCAAACAAAACCATATGCAAGTCCCAGCGAAGCAGTTAGGAAGGAAATAATAAGTTGGTTTAATTATAATTTCTTACAATCTTTTTAGGTAACCAACCATGATTTCTTACATTCATCCATCCATTTCGTGCACATCCATAAGGTTATTTCAGGTCTCTTGTCAAGGAAGATTATTGAAAGCAAAATTGGGAAGGTGGACAAGCTTGTCATCATGTTTCTGTAGAAAATGTTTTTACATACAAAATCATGTTTCTTTTATTTAGATTGGGAACTCATTTTCTGGATCAATTTCCAGTGTTTGTAGGGTATAAAGCATGTGGCAGGTGATCAGTATATTAAGTGGATTTTGAGGTATGAGAATCCTGGTTTAGCCATAGCAAGTGATGTGTTGTAATCAATTGTGAGAAAATAATTTTAGTATGGAAATATATTCACTGGAAATTATTTTCCACCATACCAAACAAGGAGCCTTTTTCAGTGAAATGAGGATGATTTGACTAGGAAGAGTTCTCAAGTATGAGTGCCATATGACATACTCATGAATTATAACAATTCCTTGGTCTTTACCATTCATTATCTGGCCTATCGATGTAGATGGTGCCCTGAAATCAATCCAACCAGCCATAGCAAGTGATGTGTTGTAATCAATTGTGAGAAAATAATTTTAGTATGGAAATATATTCACTGGAATTTATTTTCCTCCATACCAAACAAGGAGCCTTTTTCAGTGAAATGAAGATGATTTGACTAGGAAGAGTTCTCAAGTATGAGTGCCATATGACATACTCATGAATTATAACAATTCCTTGGTCTTTACCATTCATTATCTTGCCTATCCATGTAGCTGGTGCCCTGAAATCAATCCTGTAGAGCATGGATTCGTGTGAGCAACTAAATCAAGCTTAGAGAACAGGAATATTATGACCACCTAGGAAACTGAGGCTTTAATAGAAATTATTATTTAATCGAGAGGCTTTACTGGAATTTATATCCAGTTTAACTGAGGAAATACCACGTACACAGAAGAAATGTCTACATAGTTTTTGTTTTGATAGAGAGTTTTTGGTTTAGTTGTTTTTCCATTATTTATTATTGATAACCAAGAAATACTCAAGGGCCAGTGTTACACTGTTCAAAACTTGATGGATAATAGACCCATCCCTATGCCTTACTTAAATACAAGCTTCGTAATGTGTGTCCAACCCACACATCACATGTTGCACTCTTACTAAGAGATCAAATCCATGGGCATTAATGGGTAACACCATTCATGTTTATGAATATGTCAGGTTTTTGAGACTCTTCTAAAATGATTTGCAATATAGTTCATTGGGAGAAGCCGAAGAGCTTTGAGTTCATCTTTGTTCTACTAGTGGAATTTGCTTGCAAAGCATTCCTTTTAAAGGTTTAGTGTTATTATTTAACTTTGATGCGAGTTCAAAGAATGATGAGAGGAGAAATATTATTATTTTGAACTTTTGTATTGCTTAACTATTTATTTCTTTTTTCCCCCGATAAGGTTCTTTGCCTAGTGGTCAATGAAGTTTCTGAGAACCATGATGTTTTTTTTTTTTTTGATAAATGTAACATATAAATCATCAGCTCAAAGCTGGTATCCAAAAATTTACAGTTTATCCTACCTCCACACTTGTGTGTCTGGCATAAACAAAAGATAAAGAAAAGAAAGAAGAAAGAAGAAACTATCCCTAGATTCTCCTTCATCTTTAGAAGGACCTTAGAATGTCTACAATAGCCACAAGGTCATCCATATACTCTGAACATGAGGTTTCAAGTTCAAATCCCAACAAAGACAATGCATTAGGTGATTTCTTCAATCTTCCCTATCCTTGTAGAGAGTTACCAAGTACTTATTGCCAGTTCAAAACTTGATGGATAATGGACCCATCCCTATGCCTTACTTAAATACCAAGCTTCGTAATGTGCGTCCAACCCGCACATCACATGTTGCGCTCTTACTAATAGATCAAAGCCATGGGCATTAATGGGTAACACCGTTCATGTTTATGAATATGTCTGATTTTTGAGACTCTTCTAAAATGATTTGCAATATAGTTCATTGGGAGAAGCCGAAGAGCTTTGAGCTCATCTTTGTTCTACCAGTGGGATTTACTTGCAAAGCATTCCTTTTAAAAGGTTTAGTGTTATCATTTAACTTTGATGCGAGTTTAGAGAATGATGAGAAGAGAAATATTATTATTTTGAACTTTTGTATTGCTTAACTATTTATTTCTTTTTTTCCCCGATAAGGTTCTTTGCCTAGTGGTCAATGAAGTTTGCTGAGAACCATGATGTTTTTTTTTTTTTTTTGATAAATGTAACGTATAAATCATCAGCTCAAAGCTGGTATCCAAAAATTTACATTTTATCCTACCTCCACACTTGTGTGTCTGGCATAAACAAAAGATAAAGAAAAGAAAGAAGAAAGAAGAAACTATCCCTAGATTCTCCTTCATCTTTATAAGGACCTTAGAATGTCTACAATAGCCACAAGGTCATCCATATACTCTGAACATGAGGTTTCAAGTTTAAATCCCAACAAAGACAATATATTAGGTGATTTCTTCTATCTTTCCTATCCTTGTAAAGAGTTACCAAGTACTTATTGCTAGTGGGAGGTGACAAGTATCTCATGGAATTAGTTGAGGTGGGTACAAGCTGGCCCCGACACCACGACTATATAAAAAGGTTCCTTACTGCTTCACTATACCCAATACTAGACTTTCCATATTGTATCATTGATTATGGTCATAGGGCTAAAGTAATAAGTCTTGTTTTAACTCATTAACTCTTAATAACACTATTGTTAGCTTATTCAGTTTTCTTCATTTTCACCTCTCCCACTAGCCCGAGTGGAAACGTAAGGGTAAGGGTGGACCTCAAGATTGGAAACAGAGAACTGAACCTACAAACTTGATATAATAAATTAAGAATCCTTCAAGTAGTTTGAGTAATTTGGATGCAGCCATCCAAGAAATAGATGAAGAAGTAGTTTGGAAGCAAGAGTACAAGCACTAGAAACTTGAAACCAAATCTTAAAACCTAAGACGGATTTTTATAATAATAGTTCTAATACAACTCTCTCTCTCTCCACTAAGGGGGCTACCATTCATACCACTGGTGACTATCAGAATTGGTCTCCCAATGTCTCTTTCTTTCTCTCTCTATGCTAAAGCATCAACTGCTCACCATCGGTGATCACCTCTTTCACCAGTTACAATAGATTATCTTTTCATACTTCTCTCTTCTCCACCGACCCCTCCCCTCCTTCTTGATGTGGTAATATCTGACCAGTTTCTAGTGACTAATTTCAGCAATATATTTTGTCGGAATCCACCAAATCGACCAACAAAACCACCCAATACACAATCCTGGTGATTTCTATCATTAATCTTTCTTTTATCCCCGCGTTTGGTTTATGTGTTGTTTCTTGCTTTGATTATTTTGCTTTTGCTTTGTCTAATTTTGTTTTCACTCTCGTTCATAGATTGGAATTTGTTTCAGTTGTGCCTTTAGGTTTACTAATTAATTGTCTCTTTTGATTTTTTGTTGGAATTTGTTTCAGTTTGTTTGTGCCTTTAGATTCTTACTTGCTTGCCCTTTGAATTCCTTCCTTATTGATCTTGGCCTTTAGGTTCTTGCTTGATCTTTAGTATTGATTCCTGCGTGTTTAGTGTAAATCCTTGACTAGTTTTTATTTGCTTTAGGGAACGATGGTAGACTAGGGTCATGTTCTCAGTTGGGGATGAAGGCGAGGGTTAGGAGTGGTAAGTGGGTTAAGGGAGCTTCTAGATTGATAGTAAGTTCTTGGAACATAGTGACTTTAACAATGAAGTCCGTAGAGCTAGAGTTTCATCAATTATAGACTTATAGAACTCGGGGTGGCTAAGTGGTTTGGGCTTGGGACTTCCATGTTGGAGATCTCTAGTTTGAAACCCCTTGCCAGCGAAAGCAAGGAGTTTGCCTTCTGGGTTGAGCTCGTCGCCCGGGTTTTCCTAGTGCGGGTTACCTCTCTTATGTGGTTTGCGATATTGCATGGGAGCAGGGGTTTTACCCTGTGCGCACCCAAAGGGTGGCGGCTGCTAAAAATAAAAAAATAAATTATAGACTTATAGAGTTGTCCTCACTTCTAGCAACAACCTCATCACATGTTTCATTTATAAGAAAAAAGGAAAAATTTAGCAGTTTCTTAGTTTTGGCCATGGTTGATTTGAAGACAAAGCATTATTCTTGTTATGGGAGCTGGTGGCTGATTCAATAATTTCCATTTTGGCCTTTTGGGGTTTCTTGATTTACTTGCAGTTGTTCACTCCCCCCTCCTCTTTTTTCTATTTCTAGTGTTTTCAGTTGAGTAGTTATAATGATTGTGTTTGGTCGTGGGTTTCTCTTTTTTTTTTTTTTTGGAAGTAAGAAGGGTTTTACTAAATTTATTATGTTATATTTATTTTCTGAAAAATTTAAATGATTTTTCCCTTTTCCACTCTACCTTCAAGAGGAAGGAGTAAAGTTTGCATATACTTTACCCTCCCGAGAACTGACCCCACCTGGCGGATTACATTGGTTATGTTGTTGATTTTTCTCCTTCCATTAGTTTTGGTTTAAGATAGGTGGCTGGGTGGTTCTCGACTTGGGGAAGATGATGGCATTGCAGGTGTAGTTGGGAAATGGAATTCAAGTGTGATGGATTCTTTTGGTAGAGCAGTGCTGCGGGAGAGGGTAATTGATCGGTTTTATGGTGGAATCAAATTATGGAAGCAAGAATTATTGGGAGGGGGTAAAATAGGGTTAGGGTAGTGAGGTGGCATGCCATGTGGCATCAACCTCACCTAAAACAAAGGATTCACTAGCTGGGTCCTCACCATGATAGACCTCCATTAAAAAATAGGGGCATATGTGATAAGTATAGTAAAGTTAGGGGCTTATTTGTTCGAAAAGTATAAAAGGGGATAAATGTAGACAACATTTGAAAGTAGAGGGGTAAATTTGTTACTTTTCATTAAAAGGAATGCAAAATGTATAAGGCGTTCACTTTTTCCCTTAATCAAAGCCTCGGGCTAATTTTATGGCAGCACGTACTTTCCACTGAAGAGGTGATTGTAAATTCTAAAGAGTACAAAATATTGTGAAGTATCTACTACATACAATATCGTCCTCATTAATGCTTTGCTAATTTCAGAATTTTTATATGATTAACAGCGATATCATGCTTACTTCATGTATGAAGTTGATGCTGGGACCATCATTGCTGCAGGTTTGTCTCTTTTACTACTTCCCTTTTTTCTTTGGCATTGCAACTTAGTCATTGCTTAAAAGATCACTTTGAACATAGCACCTGTTTCTGATCATAGCCTAGTGTTATCACAAGCAGAAAGGGCAAAAAAGCTCTAAGTTTCTTGGGGCTTTAAGTGCAAAGAACAAATAAAGGATGGGCTTTAATGAAAAAAGGCGTAAAGGGAGAAAGAAAATCTAAATATGTATGTTTAATCCAAGACTAATACTTGTAAGCCGAATCCAAATATATGAATAAAGGAATTGATTTTTCCTTTTAATGATAAAGTTAAATATCAATTGCTTAGTGTTGCCTCTTTAGATGAGGCTCATTAGCAAGGAAAATTATGCCTTAAAACCTTGATGACAACACTGAAGTCACATTACACAAGATGAAGCGCTCAACATGTTTTGAGCTTTGCTTCAGGGCTTAAGAGCGCCTTTGACAACACTATCATGCCTACTGTAAATTTCCTTCAATTTTATTCGTTTCTTTCTAGGAAGATAAGCCTTATGATACATTGAGCTTTATTATGACAATGGTAAAATTGTAGAGGGTTAAGGTGGATACACCATGATGTGGCCCATAGTATAAAGGTTGACAACAATAGACACAGATTCCCTTAGTGTTATTTTCATCTCATTGTTCACTTGCTTATTAACTCACAGGTTTAGTTAAATCACTTCAGTAATTTATGGAAAAATGGTACTCCCCGTTTCAATTTATATGATTCTTTCTATTGCAGGACTTCCCAAAATGTTAGATGTTATTCTTGTGAGAAATATAAGAGAGAAATATTATTGAATTGTGCATCTACATTATTACACTAAGCCTATTTATAGGCACTACATTACAAACCTTATCAAGTAGGATTCTCTATACTATTCCTATTCTAACACTTCCCTCAAGTTGGTGCATGATAACGTTCAACTACACATTTGAAATCAATGTATAGATGATCATTTGCAGTTTATAACCCAACTAAGTGTTGGAGTCTATTCCATGGGGAATGATTAAATATAATTCGCCTTACAATGTGTTTTGTCTCACTAGAAGTTTGTACATTTATACAATTTATGCACAAAAGTAAGGGGTGGGGGAGGGGGGGGGGGGATGTTTGAGTAACAATTTGAACGCAAAATCTGAATGATTTCTTAATCACTACAAGTTAACAATCGCAATCTTAAAACAGGGTTTTACCACAAGTGTATGGAGACTCTTAGGAGTGTGCTAGCATGAACTATAATCTTGCAACTTGGGTATTGGTAATTGCTAGAATTAGTTGAATATCATTGAGTAAGCTAGATTATAGATAATGATAGTTATTTGTCAATCAACTATCATAAATCATATGGGTTTCATCAAACCCCAACATGTAATCATTAAAACCAATTTTACGCTTTAATTAAGATAAACTATTTCAAGTTTCAACTGTCGAACGAATTCAATCGAGTCATTATCAACTATCTCTTCTCACTCTAATGTCCTTCCGCTAGCAACATGAGTGATCTAAAATAAATTAGAGTTTGCAACCTCAAATTCTGTATGAAAACATAAAGAGACAGCTGAACCCAAATTAGTTCAACATTTAATAAGCAATTAAACAACACCGAAGTGTAGATTAGTTATTCATACATTGCACACCCCTAAGAATAAGGAATTTTAGCTGTTCGTGGCATGAAATAAAGATGGCATACCAAAGTTATCAGCCATAATAGCTACTTGAGCTGAATTCCTAAATAGTTGAATCTTCAAAACCTTCAATCGAAAGAAGGTTCCTCAAAATCTCCCAATACAAGCTTCTTCCCAATGGTCAGTTTTTTTTTTTTTTTTTTTTTTTGCAGAAAAGGTACTCAAATTTTAGAATGTAAAAGTTGGTTTTCTCTCACTTCAAAAAAAATAATAATAATAATAATATATTCAAGATATTCTTCACCAAATTACTCTTCAAGTTCAATCGGCGAACTCAAGCGAGCTTGCCTAATTGATCGGTATATATATATATATATTCAAGATATTCTTCACCAAATTGCTCTTCAAGCTCAATCGGCGAACGAGCGAGCTTGCCTAACTGATCGGCGATGCACCGAATGGTCATCTTCCTCGCCAATCCAACTTGAAAACTTGATTCTTCCTTTAGGCTACTATGTTATTTGGTGATGTTTCAGTCCTTCGCCGAATCGGTTCGACAATGCACCTACTGCTCTGTCCCCAAATTGAGATCAACTTGAGGGATATGAACTATTACTTTCGGCGATCTGATTTCCACTCGGTGATGCGCCGAGTTACATTGGCGATGCTCAATGTAATTTTTGCCTACTTCCTTTAATCTTTTTGGCTTCTTTTTGATCTCTTTCCACTCCATTGTCTCCCATAGATGAAATACAATCACATTATGATCAGAAAAGGATATAAATGGGCATTGAGGACATTACTTTTGATGAAATAGATAATTTAAATGAGTCCTAAATCCTCAACTCATCAACACCCCAACTTGAACTTTTACTTGTTCTCAAGTAAAACATCATATCAATTAGCTTAAACAAAGATGTCTACAAAGAGTGCTTCTTTAGAGTTAGCATGGAAGTGTTCTCCGAATGACCTCAAGGATCATTGGATTAGCTCTAAAGCTCACAACTTCCAATCATGCATTATAAACTTCAAACATTGACTAACCAATATCAATTAAAGCAAATGCTCACAATAGCTCACTAAGATGCAAAATTATGCTCGACAATTGTATTTGAGTGTTTTCACACAAAGAATGATCCCCTACTCTCACAAACCACATGCATTTTATCATCCAAGGATCACAACACTCGTTCTCACCAAGAGAATAACATGCATGTGTTAACCCATAAGCTTGCTTATATTTTCCAAACGATCAATGAACTGTTTCTCGCGGGATCACAAGGTCTTTCATTGGCTTGTAATGAGGTTATTGGGCAAGGTAGGAATTTTTTTTTAACTAAAGTGACTCAACCTTCTTAAAGCAGTATCACGACTCTTATTATTTCACTACTTTTTAGACACAAAACATCATTCAAACCTTCTTTGATTTTTTGATGGCCTCACTGATGGAGAACCCTTTCATTGAAATAACAAAATTGCCTGTGCAGCGGCCTCAGTCTGGTGCTCAACGCCCAACTCTTCCTCATCAGTCTCGGAGGCATCTATATCCTTTATCACTCAAGGCTTTACAACATTAATCACAGTAATCAGAGGTACCTCCATATGCGTACCCTTGGGGATAAGTCCACAAATACGAGATATATGTGGATTTCAACTCATCCACATCCTTTTGCAACTTAGTAATATCAACCCTTAAGGCCGACCAATTAACACCTATACTAATGCTATGCTGCTGCTTACGCCTGTCAACTCTCGCAGCCAACCTATCAATGCACTCTCCATATGGGGGCCAAGTCTTCCTATAACCCTGTATCTCCTCCCAGAGAGGTGCAAGGGTACTCTATCGCTCTATCAATCATGGCGGGTACCTGAGCCTTCAAACAGGAAGCTCGCACATCTGTTGAATGTGCTAGATGAGCCATCTTTAGGTTGGCTGCCTGAGTCAACAAGGGATGGTATGGGGGTGGTGGAATAGGTGGAGGAGTGGTAGCAGCCTAGCAGGAATACCTGAGGTGGTGATGCTCGAAGTGGGAGGTATTGGGTCACTCTCCAGAGACTCCACATCAACAACCGGAAAAGTGTCAATCGGTGTCTTTTTCTTACAGTTAGCCTCATCTTGAAGGTATTCTACCTTAATCCGATAAATGTAGCAAGCTAAGGTTGGGGCAATTTCCACATCCTTCTTGGCCACAAAGAGAACACTTGCTTTTTGACACAACTCAATAATGAGGCATGAGAATGGAGAGAAGTCTGATTTTGTTGTGCATGCATTGAAATTGCTGAAGCAATAATCATCCCCAAATTAAGTTGCTCTCGCTCGATGATCGAACCCAATAGGTGTCGAATAATAGACTCATTTTGAAATGGCATCAATAAGCTACAAATGAATCCTTGCCAATATCGCACAACCACAATTATATCCCTCTTCTCTATCACCATACCCTCTGCAATCCATGAAAGAGTTGGATCACTCAGCAATGGGGCAAGCCACCCCCTCAACTCATCCAAATTGATTTTGTTTTTCAACGCTAAAACTCTTGGATATAGAAAACAATTAGAATGATCTTTCAGAAAATCCAATTACATCTTGAATAAGCTTCATTGAAACTAACAAAATCATAAGGTTGAACTTACTCTACTAGGACCCCAAATATTAGAATGAACTAATGAAACAACTCTAAATGACTACATGGAAAGGTAGTGTGGGTGTGTTTCCCAAGTTGACATAACTCACAATCTAATGTGGATAGACTAGACAAATTAGGTTCGAAGGATTTGTAATGGAGCATGTTGTGGAGGAATTTGGAGAGGTAAGATGTAGAGGCCTTGTGATTCATGCCCTCCGCTAATTGTCCATCTCGTACAACAGTCATACCTGAGCAAAAAATCATCAAATAATGTTATGGCACAATGTGGGCATGCGTCGCATGACTAACAAATGCAAAATTAAAAGGACAACTAGGGACATAAAGAACATAGCTTAAAGTGACAGAGGACAAGGGTTTAGCTTGGCAACTTTTTTTGGTTTTTTCTGGATCCCATTGCCTAAAGTAATAGTAGGAAGAGATTGTGAATAAATAATACCGGACAAAAGTGATTTGTTACCAAAAATATGATCAAAAGCACTCGAATACACGACCTATGATCCAAGACTACTAGACTGTGAAACAGAAGCATCTGGCTGAGCAACCGAGGCCACTTGTGGGGATGTTTGCTTACTTGCTCAATATTGGTGGATCTCATTATATCCTGTTTGAGGCTTTGAGGAATATGAGCATTATAAGGTGGTCGAGAAGGCTGAGCAACCGAGGCTATTTGCAGAGATGTTTGCTTGCTTTTTTGATACTAAACGAACTCATTATATGTTGTCTTAGCAATATGAGCATTATTGGGTGGTCGATCATGCAAAGTATAACATTTATTACAAGTGTGTCTATGCCTATGACAATAGCTACAGTCGAGATCTTCCAAAGCGACCTCCTCCTCGTTGACTCTCAATAGCTTGAGATGTTCGATTTTCTATGGTTTGAGATCTAAGAAAAAAAGAGTTAATGATGGATGATGAAACCACTTTGTGACGGGATTGTAGAACTAGAAACAATGTATGTCGCTCTTCTTGTTTTTTCACGTTCATAATGACATACATCAACCTTTCAAATCCCTGTGACTGCCTGCACCTGGCCCAAGTAAGTAGAAATATTGGATTATTGTTTCTTTAAGTTGGTTGTCTGAGATATCACTCATAAAAACGAGATATGCCATTAGTATATAAAACACAAGCCTTTTCCCAAATTGAATAACATGTCTGGAATGGGTGAAACAAGGACATCAACTTTGAATCAATAGATTGTCGTAGGAGGCTACATAATTAAGCATCAACCTTCTCCCATTGTGCTTTGGCCTTTTCATCCTCCTCACTAGCCTTTGCCTTTTCATCTACCACACTAGCATTGTTTGTTAAGTGATCTTGGGCACCTTGACCCTTGCATCACAACTCAATCGAGGAAGCCCATGTTAAATAGTTAACTTCCCATTAATGGTTCTGAAGTGATCATAATATCAACTTCAAAGGACATCTTGTGAAATCAGAACTTTGTAGCCTAGATTCTAGAAATCTTTTGCTAGAATCTGGAAAAAGGGTGTTGTTATAAGCTTGCTTAATAAGTAATCTCTTGCATGGTTATAAGTTATAACTCCCTCCTTCATTTGGAGGGGCAAAAGCTTTAAATTATTTCTGGCACTACTAGAAACTTCTGTTGACCATGTTTTACCCTCTGAAAAGTAGATAAATGGAAAATAAAATCAAAAAACAAAATCAATGAACAAGGGAATTGACTGCTTGGTGACCTCAGATAAGGTACTGGTAAATGTTAAAATTATTTCTTGGTTAGGGGAAAAACTTTTAAGTAGGCTAGCATTTGATTATTTTCTTCCGTTGAAAGACAATTGTTCCTAGTTCATAAAGAGCATGTCCTGCAGATGATTATTTTTGTAATGATCTTAGAGGATCATTATTTTCAGTCTTAAATTTGCTGGAAATCATTCTATCATTAGAAAATGAGAAAGCAGTTTTTAATATTTCACGGCCTACTGTTCGCACCTGAAGGGTAACTGCAGGTTCCCTTATCACAAAAAGAAATATTTCACAGCCTAATTGTTGGCATTCACTGGAAATTGTCAGATTGGGCAGCTATTTTGACGTGCTTAATGACCATAAAGGGCTTATTGCATGAATCAAAACATCAAAGGAGGTGGCTATGGTCTTCATGCTGCATTGGCATGATAGTAGCAGTGTTTTGGTTGCATCACATGCTAAGGTGAGCTGCTAATCGCAATAGAGTTTTTATTTACTTCTAATTATGGTTGTTTATCAGCCACTTTTGGCAAATGAAACTACCTAAACAACTGAAATTAAAGGAGTAACCAAATGGAGACTTCAATTTTGCCTATTGCATTCCTACAAATAAGCTACCACCACCCCCTTGCCCACCACAGTTGTAATAGTTCCAGTTTCTTTTTCTTGTAATGATCAGTCCTTTATATTGACAACTAGTCTTTGGCCATGTGTTTTGTGCTTGTACCACATATCAATGAGTATACAATTTAAAAATATCACATGCATATAATTAAACATTATGTTTTGAGTTATGAAAATGATCAGTTTTTTGGCAAATAACTGGACGATTTTATTCACAAAGTAACAGTTGAACAGCTCAAAGAAGGAGAAAAACACAACAGATCAAAACTGCGACTAAGCAACAAGTTCCAGTCCTTACTAACTGACTACCCTGCTACATCAGCTAAGGGTAAAAGTTCAAACTATCTAACTTTTGTTTCACTCTCAGTCGTGTTGCACCTTGAACATGCACTTCGTGTACAATCTGCTTGGTCACTGCTTCTTTACTCCTCTGCTTCTGTTGGAAGATCCCGGTATTCCTTTTCCTGCCAAATATGATATGTAGCACAGGCCAGGCACATTCTGTATACTTCTGCAGCTGCACTATTACCTTTATAGAATGAGATAGTCCCTTGCAACTCTTCATGCCACTCCATGGGATGCCTTGTTATTCCTTGCCAGTCTAGTACCTGTCTCCAAATTGTTGAGGAGACCACACACTTCAAAAACAAATGTGCCACACTTTCATCAGCTTGCTCAAGGTATGGGAAGAGGAAAGTAATAAACAAAGGGGTCTATACTATTACTGTTTGATTAGCTTCAGTTCAACTAAATTGTCGCTGGTACCTCACAACTGTATATGGACCAAATTGCAAAATAGAGAAGCATATCTATGGTGGAAAATTGAAGCAACTAGCAGAGTATCTTCAGGACATTGGGTGGTGTATGAATATCATAATATTACATGGTATTGTACAAAAAGAAGAAACAACAACAGGCTCACAAGGGATATGCTCGGTTTTCAGATTTCATTGATGAGTTGGAGCTCATAGATCTTCCCTTCAGTGGAGGATCCTGTTCTGATCCACCATCCTGGTAGGAATTGCCAGATGTACAGTTAATGAATCCTTGAAATACAAGTTCTTTCCTCTGACGATGTCTACGAACTGAACTGTCAAGATTTACTGTTTACCTGGACAAAAGAGGATAATCAACAGATCTCTTCAGGATTCGATATGTTCTTATTCTCAACAAAGTGGAATGAGACATTCAAAAATATTAGACAAGCTGTGTTACCCAGGATTTTTCTGATCATACTCCCATTTCATTACAATGTGGGGAACGGGGAGATCCAAATCATATTTCAAGTTTGAAAACTGGTGATTGGGGGTTGAAGGGTTCACTGGTAAAGTGAAGTTGTGGTGGTCTTCTTTGAAGTTTATGGTAGCCCCGACTACATCCTTACAAGCTGAAGCACTTAAATGGGAACTAAAGGATTGGAATTCTACTAATTTTGACAGCTTGAGGAAGAAGAAAACTAAGCTCTTGGATCAAATGTCAGAACTGGATAGCATTCAAGAACTAAGAATTCTAAGTGAAGAGGAATTGATACCGAAGGTTAGCTTATTCATGGAGATAGAGGAGAATGCAAAAATGAAGAGATAGCTGGGAGATAGAAGTCAAGGTTGCTATGGCTAAAGTAGGATGATAGAAACACAAATATTTCCCCAACAAATGGCAAATAAACACAGCTTGTAGTAAGTTGTGAACCTGTAGAAGATCAAGTGGCTTTCAAAAGGGAGGTAGTGTCCTTTTATTAGAAGTTATATGATGAAATTGAAGATTAGAGACCCGATTCACCTGTCTGAAGTGCCCTAAAATCAATGTGGAAGAGTAGTAGTGTCTACAATGACCATTTGAAAAGAACAGGAGATATTATACTGTATCAAGAATTCATGATGTGTGATAATAAAACACCAGGGTTCATCAAGAGTGACCTTATAATGACACTTGGAAAATTTCCACTCAAGAGAAATTTTCGAGAAAAGTTTTAATTCGATATATGTGGCTCTAATTCCTAAAAAGAATGGGCTACGGAGCCAAGTCATTTTTGACCTTTCAGCCTAATAGGAAGTGTATACAAGATTATCTCCAAATTGCTTATAGAGACTCCAAGAGACTCAAGAAGGTGATACACAACCTGGTGGATAGCCATCAAATGGCATTCCTTAAAGGTGGACGGATAATAGATGCGACATTAGTAACTAATGAGTGTGTGGACACCCAAATGAAAGAGAGGAATCCAGGGGTTTTGTGCAAACTAGATATCAAAAAGGCATATGATCATGTAAATTGGGCCTTTCTGATTAAGAGGTTGAAGGATATAGGTTTTGATAACAAATGGGTCAACTGGGTCTTCTTCTATATCATACTAAACGATTCTCAATTTTGTTAGATGGAGCACCTTAAGTGTCTTTTTTCTCCCGAAGAGGATTGGGATAAGGGGATCCCCTCTCTCACTTTCTCTTCATTATTGTAATGGAAGGGCTAAAAAACATGATAAGATTAGGTAAACCAAAACAATTGGTTAAGAGGTTTTAATGAGGGAAGCAACATGGAAGTTTCACACTGCTTATATACTGATGATTCCTTGGGTTTTCTTGACTCTAAAGTGGAGTAACTTAGGCATTTGAGACTATGTTAGCAGTATTTGAAGCGATGTCTGGGCTACAGGTGAGGAAGATCTTGCTTTTTCCAATAAATGGCGCAACAGGAATTCAGGATTGGCTGTCTTGCTTCTTTCTATTTAGGCATGCCCCTGGGATTAAAAACAAATCGCAGGAGATGTGCGATGGAGTTCTTGAAAGGTTTGGAAAAATGATTAGCTCGGTGGAACTGCCAATATCTATCTCTGGGTGGTAAGGTGATACCGGTAAACACAGTTCCTTACTTATTACCCTACTTACACGATGTCATTATTCCTTTTGACTACAAAAAATTGAGAGATGACTTGATTCTTTGAGGATAAACATCATTTGGCAAGCTAATAGAGATAAGAGGTGCTTTCATTTGGTCTAGTGGAAAACTCTCACCATTAACAAGATGGATGGGGGCTCAGGCATAAGAAAATTGAGAATGCACAATATTTTTTTGATGAAATGGTCAAGTGGAAAACTCTCACCATTAGCATGATGGATGTGGGCTTAGGCATAAGAATTTGAGAAATCACAATAAATGTTTATTGATGAAATTGTTGTGGAGATTTAGTTTGGAAGAGCAAGCATTGTGAAGGAGATTTTTGAGAGAAGTATGGAGAAGAGGTTAAGTGGTGCTCAAGAAAGGTAATTCTGCTTATGGTGTCGGTGTATGGAGGTCTATTAGAATTTTCAGGCTTTCTCTTGTCAATAATGTTAGGATAAAGTTGGCAATGGGATAAAAACTTTCTTATTTTGAATGACAATTGGATTGGGCATGGACCACTAAAAGGTCTTTTCCTCTACATTTTTAGCTTGAATTAATAGTCTGAGGCAATTAAGTCCGGAAACAGGGGTAGAATTAAGCTTTTGAAGTCTGTTTGATGACTGGAAATGAGTAGAATAGCTGAGTTCTTCAAAATTTTGGTTGATTTCCCCAAGTACAACAGCTAATGAGGACATATTAATATGGTAGAGCCTAGAGGCATGGAAAGGTGATTGCACAGCACAGTCAAGTCAGCATACATATTTCTGAACCAAACTGGACAGCAGGGGGATTAATTGACCTTAAAAACACATTTGGAGAACAAAGATTCCTTACAAGGTGGCATGTTTTACATGGTTGGTTACAAAAGAAGCATGTTTGAGTCACAAGACAATTTGATGAAAAGGGGGTTTCAGCTGTGTTCAAATGTTGTCTGGGAAGGACTCAAAAAGCACAAAGCCTTTTTTTTTTCTTTCTCAAAAAAAGAGAGCATAAATCCTCTCTTTTTACACTGCGGAGTTACTGATCTGATGTGGCAAGTATTTCTGAACATGGAAGGAATCAAGTGCAGTATGCCAAAGACTACTAAAGAGCTGCTGGAATGTTGGAATAACACTATTGGAAATGTCGAACAAAGACGATAGTGGCAAACAATACCTGCCTGCCTGTGATGTACTATGTGGAAGGAAAGAAACACAAGGTTCTGAAGGAACCTACAACTCAGTACAAATTATTAGGATTAACTATTTGCTCTAATTTTACTTTTGGTGTACTGAAGAACTCCTAGATATGATGAATCCTTAAATGAAGTTAATCTAATATTGGTAAGAAGAGCAAGGAGATCTTTTTGCTTTCTTTTGGAATGTAAATATGATCTGCACATCCTTCGTGGAGCTGATATATGTATAAGGGAAATTTTCAAAAACATTCCTAGAAATAAATTGAAATGCCAAGTAAAAATCATCAGAAAATCTAAGAAGAATCAATAAGGTTACGTAAAGAATTCTACAAAGAGAAAAAAGAAAGACACGTTTTAGTAGCAAAATCTAATAGATCATATCCAGTAAAAAACCCAATTTTGTTACTCCTTTCCCTCAACAGTTTCAAAAAATTGGTATGCGAAAGGCAACACAGAATTAAATAACTCTGATTAAGGTGCAACAAAGAAGGAAAGATGTTTGTCTTTTATAGTACTCTGCTGTTTCACCATTGACAACCTCCTTGGAAAATGTAATTTTAAGGAAAAATAGATGTTTCCATTACAATGGTTTGAATAAGAGAAGATGGAAGTAATTCTAAGGCTTTGGAAGGCTGCAGTAATGCAATTTATCAAGGAGTTGAAAGGGTGCAGCCATGAATCAATGCAACTTTATCATTTTTTCATTTACCAGGAATTGATTGTAGTATAAAATTATAAGTTTATTTATCATTTATTAGAAGATCAAATTTACTTTTTGGTACAAATATTTTGGAAGAGTTCAAAAGAAGTGTAGCATGGTCGTCCCAATTTTATGGTAATTTTGGTGATTCAACTTTAGTTTTAGAGATTTTTTACTTTTGAGTATATTATGATATGATGATGAATCCTACTTATCTGTTAAAAATTGCCATCATATTTCCTATTATCGTTGATATGCCTTGTGAACAATTAAAGTTGATTTTTTGGAAGTACAAAAATATCATAGATATTTAGTAGAACTTTCTAGAGTTTTATAGATTCATCTTTAGTATTTGTTGTATCTAAGAAAAGTCTAGAAATTCTAGAAAATTAGATATTTGTAGTTAATCTAGATAGTCTAGAGTTTTAGATATTTGAGGTAGATATTTGTAGAAGAGGTAGTCTAGATTATTAGTTTCTAGAATCATCCCTTCACAACTATAAATAGGGGTGGCATTAGGCATTTGTATACAACCCAAACCCAAACCCAAACCCAATTCAAGAGTCTTCTTCCATAATCAAGTTCTCTCTTCTAGCTTCCTCTTCCTTTGTTGAATCTTTTGATCTTAGTTAATGATCTTGGGCTAGCAGAAGGTTTCTCGATTATACTTTTCTTCTGCTATTCTCTTCATGGTATCAGAGCCATAGCCGTGGATTGGCTTGTGGGTGTTATTTCAAGATCGGGTTAGTGGTAGATTCAATTGGTTTGTCTATATGGATTTTAGCGGGCGTGTCAATGGACTGGGATGGAGTTGTTGAATCAGTCCAATTACAAGGTATGGAAAACATGTATGGAATCATACCTTGTGGGAGAGGATTTGTGGGATGTTGTTAATGGATATGACACAAGTCCTCCTGCTGACGGATCGAAAAATAGCAGTGCGTACAAGAAGTGGAAGCAGGTTAATGCGAAGGCGGAGTTCATTCTAAAGAGGACAATATCCTCCAATATATTTGATCATATTATAAAGTGTAAATCAACTCATGAAATATGGAGGACCCTCGATTGTTTGTTCAACAAGAAGAATGAAGCTCGGCTGCAGATATTGGAGAATGAATTGGCTAACACCACTCAAGGTAACCTTTCTATCGTCGAGTATTTTTTGAGGATTAAGAACTTATGTTCTGAGATATCTTTGTTAAATTCGAAAGAGTCTGTCTTGGAAGCACGAATGAGAAGAATTGTCATTCATGGTTTGAAGCCTGAATATATTCCGTTTGTGACGTCGATTCAAGGATGGACTCAACAACCATCCTTGGAGGAATTTGAAAATTTGTTGTCGTCACAGGAATTACTAGCCAAGCAGTTAGCTAGTGTATTTGTCAAAGAAGGAGAAGAAAATGCTCTCGTAGCCAACAAGAGAAACTTTAAAGGAAAAACAAGAGATGTGTCACACTCTCGATCCTCAGGTGGTTCACGCTCACCTACAGAGAAGGAAGAGTCTTCTAACTATTATGGTAAGAAGCTACTTAGATGCTATCGTTGTGGTGAAGTAGAGCATATAAAAAGATATTGCCGAGCCAAGGAGAGCAATATGGCTCAAAAAGTTGTTGTTGAAGAAGAAGAAGAGAGGGGAAATTGTTTAGTAGCTGAGACTCGAGTAATAGATGCTATGGTTTCTCTCAACCTTGAAAGAGATTGGATCGAGGATTCAAAATATAATACAATCGACCACGTAGAGAAGCAAGACACTAATGTCATCAATATGAAGCAAGAAACTCTTGAAGATGTTCATACTGGTGATATGGTAGCTTCTATTGAAGAAATCAAGAAAATAAATTCTGAATAAGTAGTGCCTGGAGCTATAAATGCCAATGGTGACCTATATAGAGAAAGTTTTGAGGAAGATGTATGGGAAGTTGAAGTCTCTGATCAATCGTCTGTCATATCGAGGTCATTCATTGGCTTAGATCAAATATTGGAAGCAAATGGAGATGATGGATATCAAATAGATGAGGAAGCTGACCTTGAAGGTCAAATTTCAGGTGGAGACAGTCGACATAATTATTGAAAGCTCTAAAGATGACAAACAATTTAAAGAGCTAAAAAGAGAATGTGGTGGTGGATCTTGTGCTAGTGATGATGCTTCACATGAAATTGATGATCAGTTCATCACCAAATCAAATGAAGTGGCTGATCCTAATAAAATTTCCTTGGTTTATGGAGATGCGTTAAAAGAAACCAGTTCCAGAATCTTGAACCGTAAAATTTCAAATTTGTCCATCACAGATGTTTATCCGAATAGTACAATTGTTGGGAAACTAAGAAAAAGGGGGCAAGTGAATTTGAAAGCAGTCTCTTTTAAAGAGAGTTAGAAAAGCCAATCCCAACTAAGAAAAAGGGGGAGTCTGAGAACTCAACAAGGAGATAATTCCTATGGATCAATTACTGATGAAAACTCTTCATCATTTGAAGAACCAAGAGGACTTCGGAAGAAATTGTTGAGATCTTTACCAAGACATGGCGCAAAGCTTTGGTTGAGTTCTTTAGCGACAAGTGTGGGATAGTTTCCAAAAAATCACTTTAGGGGGAGTGAAAAATTAAAGTTGATTTTTTGGAAGTACAAAAATATCATAGATATTTAGTAGAACTTTCTAGAGTTTTATAGAGTCATCCTTAGTATTTGTTGTATCTAAGAAAAGTCTAGATATTCTAAAGAATTAGATATTTGTAGTTAATCTAGATAGTCTAGAGTTTTAGATATTTGAGGAAGATATTTGTAGAAGAGGTTAGAATAGTCTAGATTATTAGTATCTAGAATCATCCCTTCACAACTATAAATAGGGGTAGCATTAGGCATTTGTATACAACCCAAACCCAAACCCAAACCCAATTCAAGAATCTTCTTCCATAATCAAGTTCTCTCTTCTAGCTCCCTCTTCCTTAGTTGAATCTTCTGATCTTAGTTAACGATCTTGGGCTAGCAGAAGGTTTCTCGATTATACTTTTCTTCTGCTATTCTCTACATGCCTGTGTTGTATCATTCCGGCATATCCATGTAATAAATAATTGAATGCCTATGCACCTATGTCATACACTTGTATGTTGCCTGCATTCATCAATTTGGATACTTGGGCCCTACAAAGCTGTTGTTTTGACCTACATTTTGCAGGTTGGCAAAGTTTAGATGGGATGTTGTATGGCTACCATTAGGTCCCATTAGGTAAGCCTGCTTGACTGTTTCCACATTCTTAATTACTCCTTTTGTTGAAAAACTTGCATTGATCTTTGAAATTGCAGTGGAGCTGGAGTGTGCATTTACGTAGAGTATTTACTAAATGTGTCATCTGAAGAAGTGAGGAAACTTAGAGGATATATGTATGCATATAAAGCCAGGTAAGAGTGCAGAGGATGTTAATGCCAGTTAAGAGCTTTCCCTAATCGAATTTTAATACTCGTCTAGTTCCATGATATGATAGCCCCCCTTACTAATTTTCTTGGTGTATGACGGGAAAGGGCTGAAACTAGTGGCCAGAGCTCTTCTATTCCACTCTCCTTTCCCTCCACAAGGGGCTTATATATTTCACTGTAAATCTTCGTTCCTGGCACTCAGAAAAATATAGTCTTTGGTGGAATTTTTTGTTTTTTTGGCTGTTTGAAAATGTTATGAATGCATGTAAATGTTTGATTGGGCGGAACGTTTTATTTCTCTATTATGGACAAGTGCTTTTGTGGGACCTTCCTTGTCAGCACACCTTCTCCCCTACGTTACCCTTTTGCATTTTTTCTGTTTCTTTTTTCTTTTTTTACAGACACTCCTCTGTTGTAACACAATTCACTCACTTTTTTTTGGTTTGGTTTTCCATTTGGTGTATAGTATCCGTATTGGAGTCAAACTAATTTAGTTTCACGCTAGATAGGGTTCCATTCTGAGGTAGCTACCCCTACCAAGGATTTTTTCACCCATGACTCAAATCCGAGACCTCCGATTTAGGGAGCAGTAATCCATCCACTGCACCATATCATTTGGTGATTAGTTCTCTCTTTCACTAGTTTTTCCATAGCTCTTTTTTAAAAATCCCATCTTCCATTGTATAAAATAATGGATTGAAAATTTGTTTCACTCGTTTTTCCATAGATCTTTCTCTACTTGTTCCTAGGAGTGTTTAATTATGGCACGGTTCGGATTATATTACTCTTAAAAGTTTTTGTTTGAAAATTTCTATTTTCACAAATATTATATCGTTATCACACCAAAATTTTTTTGGTCTTATTATCGCATCAAATTAAATTAGTATTGTTCAATATTTTAAACTTAAATTTTGGTAAAGTGTCATATGTGTGTATATATATATGTGTGTGGTAGAGAATTATGATTATGACCTTTTAAAATAAAAACTACTCAGTTACATCATATTAACACTTCACTCATACATACATATTTAGGGAAAATAAAAGTAATTTCCAAGATGACATTAAGATAGATTTGTTTTGCGCTATTTTATAATTTTAGTCTATAAATATATGTTCACTCTAATAAACATAGGGTGTGTTGACGTAAATGATAATGTTGTTGTCATGTGCCAGAGGCTACTAGTTTGAGTTTTGACATAATTGATAACGTTGTTGTCATGTGCGAGATGCTACTAGTTTGAGTTGTGAAAATAACCTCTTGAAGAAATAACATGATGAATAATAATATACTTTAAATTCAAAAGTCTAGTATATTGTACATCTTATTTTTAATTGATGATTCCAAATAAAATTTTCAAGAATATACATGCACTTAAAATTTATCACTGTAAGTACAAAGTCTGTTAATAATTAATTATATCAAGGGTACCTTGGTTGGATGTACCCATGAATATTTAGTTTATTTTAATTTTTCAAGTTTTCATTGATATTCAAAATAGTAGGATAATTCTGTAAAATATTGGTTCTTCATTTAGTGAGTTAGCAAAACATGATTAATAATTAAACGTTTGTCATTTTTTAGGAACTTTCAATTTGTCTATTAAGTTATTATATTTTATTATTCAGGCATAATTTTAGGTGGCACTGCTTATAAAGTTGATCTTTATTGATACAAGGCAAAACATAAAGTAATAAAGCAAAATATTAGGGTGTGAATGTTTGATTATTATTATTACTATTTGATGGTATGCATGTATATGTGACATTATTAGAATATATGGTAGGTAACTACGACAATGTTAAACCAGATGAGAATGTGACTCCAGCCAGGTTTGAGCCTTTCATGTTGCAATCGGGTAATTGAAGCCAGGCCCAATGATTGTTGTTGTTGTTATAGCTTAACCAAATGGTTTCCCATGTACCTTCAAGATTTGTCATCAAAATTGCCCTTGTTACTCCTTGTGTTTTTTGCATACACCCCATCATAGCACCATATGGTTTGCTTATTTTATGAATCAACTCATTTGGTGCTGTTGATGCAAATTCCCAATACCTCCCATTATTTCTGCTCAAACCCCATAACTCTATTCTCTTTATCTTTCTTTTATTACTATTATTATTGACTTTATCTGATCTAATAGTCATCATATTCCCATCACCATAGACGTGTAATAGATCTATGGAATTCCCCCAACTAAATCCAACGGCTAATCGATGATCTTCGGTGTGCTGCTCATTGAATGTTGGTCTGATGACAAGCGGAGTAGTAGTGATAGTAGTGTTGCATTCAGAAGGTCGCACAACGCCTATGATAACACTTCCGTTTCTTCCATTAGATGCACTTAAGAATATAAATTCATCATCCAAATAGTAGTCTTGGCTAACAACCTCATCTCTTCCCCCACAATATTCCCATCTTTCAACTCTTGAATTATACTCAAATAAAGTTGGACGATTTTCATGATATTCAGCAAACAAGAATCTAAAATGGTTAGGGCAGTGAGGGCAAGACAATAATTTCATACCGGATCTTTGCCACGAGGATGTACCACGTGGACCTAAAGGACTTGGAGGGATGTTTTTGACAACCCTAGTCATAATATCAAGTGACATGAGTTGTTGTGTATTATTCAAAGCAAAGAGGAATATATTAGCATTAGCAGTCAAAAAGTAGACATCTTCACCTGGTGGTACCACTTGTTTCAACATATCACATATCAATATATTGAACCAACGATTGGAAGAATCAGCAAAACCATAGAGAAGGGCTTCACGACGCCAACGTTTTTTATAAAGGAACAGCCACGTGGCGGAGCTTGATTGATGATTGTAGTTACGAATGAAGTCTCCATCAGAAATAATAGAGAAAATGGACTTATTAACAGCTTTGAGTTGGATAATCTCTGGCAATGAAAGTTGAAGGATTATATATTGGATTAGTTCAGATGGAAGTAAGCAAAAACTGATGGCCTTTGTAGGCATGACTTTCCATCAACATTCAACAACTTTTTTTTCTTCTTTGATTGTTTGCAATGGCAGTGAAATTAAATTATAATGTCATTTGTTGATAAGTAATGATTAGTGGAGAGGACAAATGAAGGTTAGGGCCAGGGCATCCTATGTGGAATTGCCGTTAAATGAATGGTGGGGAAACATTAATGTCATTTATAAATATTTATTTTCTTAAGTAGGTAACATAGTGACTAATAATGCAAATATTTAAAATGATTTTCAAATTCTATAAATTGTCCTAGGCGTGCCTTCATTAGTCATATAGAGATAGGGGGCATAATATGGACACAACCCAATTTTTAAACAAGTATTATTGGGTGGGAGGAAAAGATACTTCATAGAATAATGCTTCACACCTCAATCATGCCGTCTTATATAGGTAAGTCTCAAACTTATACAACTACTACTACTACTACTACTACTACTACTACTACTACTATTATTATTATTATTATTATTGGCATTATCTTTCTATTTTTCTCACTCTTTTTTTTTTTTAATAATTTTGTTGGATTATATATTGATGGGGTGTGCATCGGTCAGTTCGGTTCGATTTATATATTATTGGTCCGGTTTATCATTTTTGGTTTTTAAATAGGTTAAATCAATAATCAAATCAATAAGATATTTTTTATCTGTTTTGTTCTTTAATGGTTCAGTTTTCGATTTAACCAATAAGAAAATATTTATAAAACAAATATATGACTTCTCTAATAAATTTGGCGTGACAACACAATAATGTAACTTTACATGTAGAGAACTACACAAGTGTAAGTCAAAGAGAATTAAGAGGAATAGGGTTCTTATTTTAAATTTAGATGTTTTGTATAATGTGAAGTGGTGAATTGAAGGCCAAAGGACAAATACAGTAATTAGTAAGATATTGAGATTAATATATAATATTTATGTACACGTAAAAATAATAAATTACTAATCTAGTGGGTTATCGATTTACCCAATAACCCAATATTAAAAAATCAATACCGAACTGATAACCCAATTTTTTTTATAGAACTATTAAAAATCATTAACTCAATAACCTAATAAAATAAATCAATAACACTTTTTTAATTCGATTTGTCGATCGATTAGATTTTCGCACCCCTACTTTGACATTAAAACTCTAGCATGTTTATCAAAACTAGACAACTAGTAAAACGCTTCCAACTCTATAAAACAAATTCATTCGCCTTATTAAAGAAAATGTTTTGATTTATTTCTCATCTTAAACACATTGATTCTCACCATTTAAATATACCTAAGTAATTATTAGCCATGTATTGTTGAATAAATTGAAATATAAGGTCATTAGGAAGAAGAGCTTCGCATACCCCTCCTAAGTTGAATTTTGTTTTTACATAGTTTTTGGATCAAAATGTACAAGTTTTCTTGAAGGATGTTCTCCTTGTGTTTGAAATAAATAAAAATTAATTAAATTATACTTGAAGGGTGAAATTTTAATATGTATAAAATATTAAAAGGAACACTTGTTTTTTACTTTTTGTGGGTGGTTGTATCTTTTTTATTATTTCATATAAATAAATAGTGCTGTTATTGTAGGATAAGAGCTTTCTTTATAATAGTTGTCACATCTCTGTTTTTGACAAGTGTTTTGTAGGTACCCTTGTCAAGCAGTCTCTTTCACAATTCATTTCGTCAAACTCTCCTACCCTCTACTTGTGTGTTCTTTTATATAATTCCTATGTTTCGATTTATATGTCGTGATTGCTAAAAATAAATAATTTTTAATATTTGTGATTTCATAAAATTAATGCATAAATATTGTTCATCTTGTATTTCTAAAATACATAGAATAAAACTTTGAAGAGCTTGATAAGAAACAACAAAGTTTAAAGAGTATTTTCAAACTAGAAAATTAAAATTAGTAGAGAAAATAGAATTAGAAACATATTAAAAATAATATAAAAATATTTTTTTCAAAGAAAGAAAATTGAGCCCACTGAATGCACAGTGTCCCCTTAAGGAAATTATTCCCCTCAAGTACTTGAGGTTAATAGAATATATCCTCTCAAGATAGAACGATCTTATTCACCGGTATATCAGTACCTAAAACCACGATGTTAGCGAACCACTCAACGGTAGTAAATTACACTTAAAATACTAGTAGTAGATAAAGTCCTGAAAAATTAGTTCAACTAAAATGAGAGGAAATTCCTCAATTTATAGAAAACAAAGGGTAGTGTGAAAAGGTTCTTATTGTACCTTACCGGAAAGGTCACAAACCTTTGGAAAAGTCACAATCTTTCGAAAAGATCAAAATCTTTCATAAAAGTCACAACTTTTCATAAAAGTCGCAGCACCTTTCATAAAAGTTGCAACTTTTCATAAAAGTCGCAACTCTTCATAAAAGTCGCAACTTTTCATTTTCCATTCACACCTTTTAAAACCCAACAATCCCCTGCATGAATGGGGAATGACTCCAAGACAAAGAAACGGACAAGTATGTCTACTTTACAAGCAAGAAGTAATTGCATCTGGATAAGTAGGTTTTCCCTTGGACTTTCCGTAGTGAACATATGTCGGATATACTCAGTCAATCGGTAGATGCGATATCTTTGAACCGTCGAGCTTTTGTGTATACCTAGACAACCATATGTCACACGATTAACCCTTTACCGTTTATGGTTCTTATGGTTGTGTTCGTTTCAGCCATGAACACCTCCTAGTTTCATGAGTGTATAGAGAATAGGCTTTTGACAATGATTCTCTTTGAAGCGGCTCACACTTCATACTCACATAGGTGATTTCTAACCATGTCATCGCGTATATACACTATTTGGTCAAGTATGCCAAACTTAGCAAATCATTAAAAACTTTAAGCTTTATTAACTCATTAACAAGACCTAATGTTTTAACCTCGTTTTGAACATTGTCTTCATCATGAGAATGGATTGAGTTGATTGACAATGTCGAACTGTCAGTCACAACTTTTTTTTCTCCTTGAATCTAGCTCTTGGGATCTCCAGACTGCTAGATAGAGTTACCGCCATGATGACTTGCCCTAAGCCGTAAACCTATTCTTTTAGATGATCTTTCAACTTTCTCTCTAGTTAGGCCTTTTTGTAAGTGGATCCGACACATTATCCTTTGACTTTACATAGTCAATTGTGATAATTCCACTAGAGAGTAGTTGTTTCCTAACGATAATGTCTATGTCTTATATGACGAGACTTTCTGTTATAAATCATTCTCCATGCCCTACCTATTGCATCTTGACTATCAAAGTGTATGCATACTGATGCCAATAGTTTGGGCCAAAAAAAAATATCTATCAAGAAATTCCGGAGTCTTTCAACTTATTCACCGGCCTTATATAGAACACCTAGCTCAAAGATCATTGTAGAGCTAGCGATACATGTCTTTTTGGAAGATTTCAAAGAGACTACTCCTCTACCAAAAGCAAATACATATCCACTCGTGGATTTTACTTCATTTGATCCAGTGATCCAATTTGCATCACTATATCCTTTCAATATTGTTGGCTATTTGTTATAATGCCCGACATAGTTTTGAGTATGTTTTAAATATCCCAAAACTCTTTTCATTGTCATCCAATGAGTTCGATTGGGATCACTCGTAAATCGACTCAGTTTATTAATAACACGTACTATATCTGATCGCGTGCACTTCTTGATATATATCATACTTTTCAATACTCTAGCACAATTCAATTGTGAGTCACTTTCGCCTTCACTCATTTGAAATGCAAAGCTCACATTTATTGGAGTCTTGACAATATTGAAGTTCAAATATTTGAACTAGTCAAGTACCTTTTCGATGCAATGAGACCTGTGACAATGCTAAACATTATGGAGTTCTAAGAATTCTTATAACTAAGATCGCATCAACAACTCCAAGATCTTTCATATCAAACTTGCTTTCTAGCATACGTTTAGTAGCATTTATGTCATTAGTGTCTCTACTAATGATCAACATGTCATCAATATACAAACAAACAATGACCGTGTGATTTTAATGTAAACACATTTATTACTTCCATAATTCTTAAATCCATTTACCAACACGGTTTGGTCAAATTTCTTATGTCATTGTTTGAGTGTTTGTTTTAGTCCATAAAGTGACCTAACAAGTTCGCACACTTTTTTTTCTTTATCAGGAACCACAAAACCCTCGGATTGTTCCATGTAAATTTCTTCCTCCAATTCTCTATTTAAGAAAACTGTTTTCACATTCATTTGATGAATTTGGAGGTCATATACCACAGCTAATAGTATTAGCATCTGAATGGATGTAATTCTAGTTACTGACGAGTATATATCGACATGATCAAGACCTTGTTTATGTCTAAAGCCTTTGACAAAAAGTCTTGCTTTATATTTGTCAACAGTTTCATCGACTTTCATTTTCCTTCTGAAGATTCACTTTGAACCTAAAGTTTATTTTCTGGAAGAATATCAATTAACTTCCAATGTGGTTGCTCAAGATTGCATCAATCTCACTATTGACACCATCTTTCCAAAAGGATGAGTCTACAGAAGACACAAGAAACGTTACAAAATCATATTCGAAGGAAATAGATGTCCTTTGATATTTACTACGGCTCTGAATCTCTTTATTAAGTACATTCTTTTTTTTTTTCCTTTCCAAAGACTTTTAGACCCTTCACTTGACTACTCATGTCTAATTTTACAGTCCACAATCATAGGTCCTATTTTAATCCTTTTAGGAATAGGAACTTGGACTTTGGCTAGACACCCCCACACTTTGAAATATTTCAAGTTGGATTTTCTTCCTTTCCATTTCTCATATGGAATAGATTGTGTCCTGAACAAACAAAATTGCTTTCTTTTTGAAAAGACAAAACTTTTTGTTGTTCCCTTTTGCAGTAAGGATAGTTCCTCCACACAAGTTTTGTGGTAAACCTGAATTTATAAGTAATGCAGTAATCATTTCCTTCAAAGTTTAATTTTTTTTCCATTCTGCAATTTCATTAGATTTAGGTGAATAGGATAGTAGTTTGATGGATAAATCCACTTTCCAAACATATTTCTGCAAAAGGAGATTTATATTCTCCATCCCTATCACGTCTTATCTTTTCTCCCAACTGATTTCAACTTCAATTTTATATTGTTTAGACATTTCTATTGCATCATCCTTACCATTCAGCAAATAGACATAACCGTATCAAATGCAATCGTCAATAAAAGTTATGAGATACTTTTTCCCTCCGCGAGATGGTGTTGACTTCATATCACAAATGTCAGTGTAAATCAACTCTAAGGAATTAGAATTCCTTTCAACAGATTTATAAGAATGCTCAGCATACTTAGATTTCACACAACTTGACATTTTAATTTATTGCACTCAAAGTTAGACAAAACTTCTAAGTTGATCAGTTTTCCTTACAAGGTTTTGTAATTGACATGTCCCAAGTGTTCATGTCACAAACAGTTTGACTCAAGCAAGTAAGAACAAACAAAAATATTGAGTTTGAAAAGCTCTCCGCGAGGTAGCTTTTTTTCACAAATATTTGTTCTTATTTCTTACAATTGTGTGATACAAATATTGTTTAGAGTCATCACCTTGTCAAATGTCCTTTTCGGAAGGACCTTTCCATAACTTTCAATTTGATTGTTATAGAACTACCCATGAACAAAGTTTCATCGGGTCCAATAAAGGCAATATAGTCCAAATGCTTCTTTTACAAAATATGGCAATTGACTATTCACCAATATTGATGTCTATACAAATAGTTATATTTAATAGACATATCTTTTAATGTAAAATCACAACATTTTAAGTGACACTTTTTTATAAAAGAACTCAATCATTTTGAACAAGTATACATATAATTTGTTAGTTTCATACTAGTCATACCATCTACTAGTAAAGAGAAACTCAACGACCACAATATCAAATATACTCCAAAAATTTTGTAGGTCTAACATAATACAAAAGTATCATCGAATTTCATATCTTGTGCTCCAAATTTAAATTAGACACTAAGTCTAATTTTATCGTTGTCATAAGCATAGAACCCCCCACATTTTAAATATGATCTCAAAAATATTTTTCAAGTATTTGGAAATAGTTTTTCCACATTTTTTTTCTCATTCTATCAAAGTGTCATTGGCAACATGAAACCTCTTTTGAAAATATTATTCTACAAAAGAATTATAGCGCTCCAATTCTCTTTGACAATCTTTACACAATGTCAAAGTTCATTTCATAGAGGTACAAAATCACAAACTCTAAGTCACTAATATTTTTCCCCTATCACAAATAGACATACCACTTAATATTTAGAATACTAACAATAAAGACAAAAAAAATTGTACAATTTGTTTATATATAACCGTGAAGCTTATAGAAAGTCAATAGTACAACATTGACTTATAATGTGAAGTTTTCATATTCTTCAAACCAATTGCATAGTCTAATTTATCCAGAGTAGAAAACTACAAAAGTTTTTAGTCTACAAAAATAGACACAATCAAATTTCACATGGAGTACAAAACTACAAAAGTTTTTTCAGCCTCCAAACATAATTGAACATATTCATAGATTATTACATAGATATGCTTTTCTTTTAAAATAGCCTTCCAACTATAACATTTTGACATACTATTTTATCAAACAAAAATGTGCATCTCTCCTTCAGGAAAGTAAATAATTTTAAAGGCAACACTTTTTGCCAAGGAAAATTCATTCAAAAATCATATGGTTTGCAGATTTTTTCCAAAGACATACATAATAAATAACAAAATTATCAACTTTTAGAAACTATTTTTCTCCTTAGATAAATAATAAGAAGGTTACCTGGTGTAATCTTTAATCGAAATACCACCAACTCGTCTAGTACATTCTCACTTCGACCTTGCTAAACAAAGCACCGAATTCTGGAGAAGTAATACATTAATCTTCTACTTCCATGATCTATTTCTCTCAATCAGTAGAATACAAGAAATACCAATAGTATAATAATTTCCTTAAGAATGTTGTTCATCTTGTATTCCTAAGAGGCTTAGAACAAAACTTTGAAGAGCTTGGTAAGAAACAACAAAGTTTAAAGAGTTTTCAAACGAGAAAATTAAAACTAGTAGAGAAAATAGAATCAGAAACATATTAGAAATAATATTAAAAAAAATTTCTCAAAGAAAGAAAATCGAGCCCATTGAATGCACAGTGTCTCCTTAAGGAAATTATTCCTCTCAAGTATCCGAGGTTAATGGAATATATCCTACCAGGATAGAACGATCTTACTCACCGGTGTATCGGTACCTAAAATCACGGTGTCAACAAACCACTCAACGGCAAGTAGACTTAGATTGCTAGATTTAATAGTAGTAGTAGATGAAGTCCAGAGAAATTAGTTCAACTAAAATGAGAGGAAATCCCTCAATTTATAGAAAATAAAGGGTAGTGTGAAAAGGTTCTTATTGTGCCTTATCGGAAAGCTCACAAACCTTTGGAAAAGTCTCAAATCTTTCGAACAGATCACAACTTTTCATATAAGTCACAATTTTTTATAAAAGTCGCAACTTTTCATAAAAGTCGCAACTCTTTCATAAAAGTCACAACTCTTCATTTTCCATTCACACCTTTTAAAACCCAACAATAAATAATAGAAAAAATGATTAAAAATATTCCTCAACTTTCAGTTATTAGTTGACTTCACCCTTACTATTAAAATAAAGTTATTCTTATCTCACTTTTACTATACTTGTCATTTATACCCCTCACCATCTCTAATCCACCTCTATTTTACTCTCCATTCTCTATATTTGGAGATTAAAATAGAGAATGGACACTCCAACCCACCTCCATATCACTCTCTATTCTTCATATTTAGAGAGGTGAATAGTAGTTCTCCAAATTTGGAGAACTAATATTCACACTCTCTATTAAGTGTGGCAACGGAACCGGGAGGTGCCGGTTCCGGGTTCGGTCCGTTACCGATTCCGTCTCGATTCCAGCTTGTATCGGTTAGTGCCGGTAAGTAGCTGTCTGGGAGGGGTAACGGGACGAAAATCGGAATTTACCGGTTAGTCCCGGTCCGGTCCGGTTCAACAGTTTAAATTTTTTTTTTAAAAAAAATGTTATTAGCCGTTGGGCAACGGGTTTTGGGCCCCACCAACAGCTCTTTCACCCCCATAACTCCCCTTTACACCTCCCTACCCCCCAAACTCTTTTTAATACCCCAACCTTTTAAAAACTACATTTGCATCCTTTTTTTTTAAAACTATAAATACTCCTAATCTTTCATTATTTTCACTCACAAAAATATTATCTTCTATTCTCTCTACTCTCTAATCTCTTAATCTCTTATTCTCGTTAAAATTACGAATTTGGTCTTTGGAAATTGGAGCTTCAAAATTCAACTTTCGATTTTCGAATTTCGGTCATACACGTCTACTTTTTTAAGTAGACGTTTGGTACATTCGTTCCAACTCACTTTTTATTTAGTTATTTATTTGTTTGCATTTAATTATTTATTTTGTGAGTAATTAGTCTCTAGTCTCTACTTATTTTGTTATTTATTTGTTTAAAACTTTGCATTACATTTTCGTATTATATATAATTTACGACGGCATTGATGCAATGGAGGAACTAGCTAATCAACCAATTCTAGAGCATGTTACTAGAGAAATGTTAAAAGATTTAAAATAAGATTTCCTTGGTAGCATGAACTAATAAATTTTAATGTCTATTAGTATGAGTATAATAATTCGAGGTCTAGTTCAAACAAAACCCTTCCTAGAAGGTGGCTGTGTAGATTAGATTTTTTTAATACTCTACTAATATTTTGTAACTCAACTTGTACTATTTAATTAATATTAATAAAAGTATAGGCTATTCGCCTTAATTTTATTATTATTATTATTGTCTTGAATAAGTTGAATTTAAATTTTCAAACTTTAAAGTGTGAAATTTATACTTTTATAGTTTTATAATTTTAAAGTTTGAATTTAAATTTTCAAACTTTAAAGTGTGAAATTTATACTTTTATAGTTTTATAATTTTAAAGTTTGAATTTAAATTTTCAAACTTTTAAAGGGTGAAATTTAAACTTTTATAGTTTTAAAGTTTGAATTTAAATTTTCAAACTTTTAAAGAGTGAAATTTAAACTTTTGTAGTTTTAAAGTTTGAAATTTGAATTTAAATTTTCAACCTTTTAAAGTGTAAAATTTAAACTTTTATACTTTTTGGAAGTTTGTATTTAAAACTTTAAAGCATAAAAGTATAAATTTTTAACTTTAAAATTATAAAAGTTTTAATATTATTTGAGTAATATTCCTATTTTAATTAATTTTAATAATTTTTTTTTAAATATACACGTTGGGACCCAGTTTCCGGTCCGGTTCGGTACTGTCCGGGATGGGAATACATATAAATTGCCGGAATTACCGGTTCTGGTCTGTCCTGGTTCCGGTACGGTTCTTGCCCGTTGTGCCCGGTTCCGGTCCGTCCTGGTTCGGTAGTTCTAGTTCCTGTCCCGTTGCCACGCATACTCTCTATTTTACTTTTTAATTATTTTATTACTCTCTATTGTATTTCTATTTTACATATAATGTCATTAATTAAATATCAAATATTTACAATTATTTTTAAATGTAATATAATATTTTAAAAATATATTATTTAATATATACTACTTTCATTCCAAATTAATAATATTTTAATTTTTTCTAATTTTCATCAATAACACAATTTGATTTTATTATTAATTTTCACTATAAAGAATACACAAAATTAAAAAGATTAGATGAAAATTTTATTTTGAAAATACAATACATAATATGATAATTTAAATACAAGATAAAATGCAATACAATACATAACATAATAATTAATTCGCGATGAAATAAGAATCATGCCGAAAAGATGTTGAATGTGCATTCGGAGTTTTGCAATCACATTTGCCAATTATTGCAGGACCGTCACGTTTTTGGAGAAAGGAAGTGCTACATGATATAATGACTACATGAACTATACTGCACAACATGATAATTAAGGATGAACGTGATCATTATGCACCAATTCAAAGTGTCGTAGAGGCTCCAACCCCAACAACAGAAATGGTGGTAGATGAAAATCTCTGGTTTGAACAATTTCTAGCTAAACATAAAAAAAAAATTAAGGACAAAAATGCTCATTTTGAACTCCTTAATGCTTTAATAGGCAAATTACGGTTGTCAAGTGGGTAAATTTACTATAGTAATGGTGGTCATTACTTATTTTTCGTAAACCATGATTTATGTAGAGATTGACATAAGGAGTTGATGAAGATTCAAAAGTGTTTCAATAAAGAAGGAAGATTGAAGAAATGAGTTTGGAAATTTAATTTGGTATGAATTCATTTGATTTAGTGAGTTAGGTTTGGATACAAAAAACAAAATTAGGTAATTTTAGTGGATTTGAAATAGAATGGTGAAGAGATGGAAGAAGATTAGAGAGATGGGTTTGGGGTTTTAATTTTGTATGAATTCATTTGATTTTAAGTGGGTTGGTTTTGATTAAAATAGGAAATCAAGTCATTTTAATTGAAATTGTGTAATTTTAGTTGACTTGGAGCTTTTCATTCAATTGAGGGGTACGGGTAACAAGTATAGTAAATGGCGAGGGTAAGAACAACTTCAGTTTAACTTTAAGGGTAAAGTCAACTAATAAATGAAAGTTGAGGGGTATTTTTCACCTTTTTCCCTAAAAACTATTATTCTTCTTATTTTATCCTTGAGAGTTATTAATTTTTAAAATATGAATTTGACCAACATAGAAAAACTAAAGGGTCGTTTGATACAAAGATTCATAATGCATTGTTTTTTATCAAGTGTTTGGTTCATTGTTTCCAAATTAATATTGTGTTTGGTTTAAAATAATACAAAAACTTCTTTCCTATTATACCCTTGAGTTATTATGGAATTTTCTATTGCATTTAACTAGTTAAGTTAAATACTACAATATAAAAAAAAATTATTAATAATTTTGAGGTGTAATATGCCACTACGGAGATCCTTGATAGCACGGTGTATTTCTAATTTTTTGTTGGTCAAACATACCTTAAACTTAACATAGATTTAAGACTACTTAAATTGTTCACATACACAAAGTTTATTAAAAAAAGTTCAAGTGGTCAATCGACAAACTACATTTAAAAAAAAAAACCCGTAAAAAACAATCAATCCAATATAGCAAATCTAACATGGAGAAAAAAATAAATATTAGTTTGTGAAATAATCAAATTACACTGAATGGATTTGAAGAATTTAAAATAACATTTATAACTATTCCAATATAAATAAATAAAAGACATTAAATTATAAAAGAAATTTAAGAAAAAAGATTGGGGATAGATAGTTTAGTCATTTAAGGGTCTTATTCAAAGTTTGTTAAACATTGACTTAGTTATCCAACAAAAAACATTTTTTATGGATAAAATAGGGGAAACTAAGCAAATACCCCATTAAAGAAAAATAATTACAAACATATACCCCTTTATATTCATATCCCACTAAATGAGTATATAATATATCCCCCCCCCCCCCCCCCCCTTCCAACTAATTTCGCTTAACTGTTACTAAATAAGTATTATATACTGTATTGATATCATTAAGGCTGATAGTTTCGCTTAATTGATACTAAATCTATATATTTATGTAAGATTAAATAATTTAATACATATCAAGATCTTGAACGCAATAATCTTACATATAGGGGAGGGAGGGAGGACCAATTTATAGAGGTTATGACTTATCTGGTATGTCCATCAAGTAACCAATATATAGACGAGATCTAATCTTCATTAAATATTATTTATGGTATTACTTGGGTCATAAGTAAGAAATTATTCTTACATTCTCCCACTTGGGCAAATAACCATATAACATTAATATTTTATAAACATTAGTTGCACATCAATAAATCTCTTCTATAATGTCCATCATACATACCATAATATAACAAACTATTCATTGAAGTTATGATGATTGTACATAAATTTTAAGCTACATACTTCCTTCCACATACTACTACATTAACAACTTATCATACTAGGTTCATAAGTTATAAAACAATCCACAATAATGTCTCATAGAGACTTATCTTGTAATATCTCAAAACAAAATGTATACACCATTATGAGAAACACGAAATTCATTAATATATATCAGAAACACATAATTGAGCCTAGAGTGTAAAAACATCATAAAATGTATCAATCATAAGTACACCAACACCCATTCTTTGAACATGTTCTCTAAATGTCTTTGGTTGTAAGACCTTTTTTAACAGGTCTACAATCATAAGATCACTTCTAATATTTTTCAAGTAACAATATTTGTTTCTAAACTTCTTCCTTGACAGTAAAGTACTTTATATCCATATGTTTGACATATTTGGAGTACTTATTGTTCTTGGAGAAGAATATTGTTGCAGTATTATCACAATAAATTTTCAGCGGCTTGGTAGTGGTATCGACAACCCCAAGTTTTGAAATGAAGTTTTGCAGTCATAATGCATAAATTGTGGTTTCATAACACGCCACAAACTTTCTTTGCAGTTTTCTAGTGATTAATTCCAGGGTCACTATCTTTCTAGCATTCCGACTGCAAGACTAATATCCGGTCTTGTGCAAGTTTGAACATACATCAAACTTCCAACAAATAAAAGATAAGGAATTGTTTTTTCTTTTCGTTCTACATCATTCTTTGGGCACTGCATGAGATTAAATTTGTCTCTTTTTTGAATAGGCCTGCTGAACAATTGTTCATGTTAAATCTCTCTAGAACTCTTTGTTGACACCCAATTTTGACCCTCCCCAATATAGATTAATCATCGAGCCTCTTCAATTTTAAACGATCTAAAATAATTAGTTTTATAAATTTCAAAAATAGTTTGCAAGTTATTTTAAATAAGTTTTGTCACTTATTATAATTTTTAGACAATACTTATATTTTACATATCTATGTATATAATTAGTATATTTAATGAATATTCAAAATTCATCTCAAAAATATTTTATTTTAATTAAATATTTGGTTAATCGTTTTAGTTATATAATATTTTATGTTTTAAGTTGTTTAGTTTTTAATTAAGTTAATTATTTTATTTTGTTGAAGTTAAGAAGCTCATTAATTAATTTATATAAATTCGCCTTGTTTAAGTTTTAGCGAAATTCATCGATTAAATTCAATATGGTTACCTTTGAAATTTATTTGGCCTATTTTTTAATTAAAATTTTAGCCAAAATCTATCAAATTGGTTTTAATCCATCTTAAGACCAAAGTTTGAGCCACCTTTCAGCAGCCCAATACCCATTATTTGAAATTACTAGAAAATTCCCTTTACCAAGACCCAACTCCCTTTCTTGTCTCTTTTTCCAAATTCAGCCGCCCCAGCCTACAAAATATCTTGACCCGGACCAATTCAATAATCCAGAAGCTCTAACATCACAGCATCTCTATCAACAACAATACACGGAGTGAAAGCAACAATAAACAGCGATCCAAATGGCAGCGAGGTGTGTGACTCCACCCGACCCCTACATACACCTTGTCTCCTTCACGTGAGAGCGAGTTCATGAATCCAGCAGAAACCAAACGAGAAGAGCGGATGACATCTTCCTCCAATGTTCACAAAGTCGAAACGACGTCAATAGTACAACTTTCATGTCTTCCTCCTCTGCCTCATCAACTCGCACAACTTTCTCTGCAACAGCTGCCTGTAACCTCGTCCTTGACTTGCGTGGATTGGCTCCACATCGAGCACAAGGATGATTGGATTAATCGAAACCATCCACACCGCTCTTTTCATTTGGATTTCATGGGATTTTGGGTGAAATCTTGTAAAAACCCAGCCTTTCCTCGTCCTTGGAAAGATTTTTGAATTACAAAGTTGAGTTGGGGATTTCCAATTTTACCCCAATTTCCATCCATTTCTCCATCCCCCCCCCCCCCCCCCCCCAAATGTGAACCCTAGATTTCTCCTTTACATACCCTTCATCTTGTTCATTTTTAGGGGTTGAGAAAATTTTAACTAAGACAAAGAGAATAGCATAGTAAAAATAGCTATAGAAATATATACGAAACAAATTCAAAAAAAGGGAGGAGATAACTAGTGTTGCTTCGAGTGTCATTCTCCTTTCTCGTTCACTCTCACTTCACAGCGTCCGTTTGAGTCTGAGTTTCTGCCTAGATTTCTGATTGGTCGTTCGTGTTCGAGTTTTGCATGGTGAAGGTCGTCATTCCCCTACTCGCTCTTGTCTTAGTCGCTGCTCCTCAAAAGGTATGTGACTCCCAACTCTTTTATTTATTTAGTTTCAGTAAAGATTTCAACTTGAGTTGTGTTCTGTATAGGTTTCTAGTTATTCTTATTTGAAGCATGTAAAGCTAAATGTTATCTCTAGTATTTGTTTTATCTTCTTCGAAATGGTATTGAAGGTTCCGTTTTCAAAATGATCTAGTGTTTATTATTAAAATTATCTCTCTGTTTGCATTCCTCTGAATCCATGATTATTGTGTTCGCCTCGAGTCTTAGCTTGTTTTTTTTCACTAGATAGTTTGGACACTGTTATGCCTTTATTTTGTTGAAATAATGTTCATGCTTTGCTCTGCGTTTGGAGGGTGTCACTTGTTTTTATACAACTATGTGTTTGGTTGTTTTGAATGTACATGGTACTTTGGAATTGTGTTCTTAAAATAGTATGTTTGCAAACCTGATTATGTCCACTTTTGAAAAGAATTTATGTGGCTCGTCCTCTGTTTTTTGGGTTGCTCGATTATTTTGGTTTTAGAATTGTAACTGAGGATATATGTTTATCTTCTTTTATTTCTAAAACATGGCTTGGTTTATTTTGGTGTTAATTAAGTGATCTAAAATTTGGAAACTGTAGTTATTATCTTAGTCACACCTTCAAATCTCTATATCTATTTTTGTGATAGAAGGTATCTTTACAACTTGTGATCCTCTATAACTTCATGTGAATATGAATTTCATTCCGGCTTGAGTTAGCATTGTGCTCTTAGCATCTCTCTTTATGTGCTTCGTAATTTGGCCATTAGGTATTTTCGCATATTGTTCTTAAACAATTTCTTGGTACCTTACTGTAAAGAGTTTATTTGAGAAAATCTTCATTTTCATTTGTTGGTTAGTATTGGTTCCAAGTAGTGATTGCTTTCCACTAGTTTGTCTTGGAAAGTATCTTTAAATTGGTTTGATGTAGCTGTAAATAGTATGTTGAGTTGTTAATTGAAGTCATGGTTCTATCATTGAAATTGCATGGTTTTTGGTTTCTATGCAATATCGATCATATCTGCTTTGAATTAGTTACGAATATTCAAAGTAGATTCCAGATTATATACACTCAGTATATACGAAAATTGAGAAATGAGCCCAAAGGGCTCCAAAATTCAGTTCTTCTATTTTGTTACTTTTGGGCCTAAATGCACTTATTATTATCTTGTTAGAATTTAGGACAAGTGAAAGAATTGGGCCTAAGGCCCAAAAGAGAAACATTGTTTTATGTTAGAATAAGACAGGTACATATGATGTGAATGGGCCAAAGGCCTAAAACGGAAATAGGTCCAACTACTAGCCCAACGAACAGATCCAGACTTGGGGCCAAATCCTCTTTCCCTATCCATGTAACTGCTATTATGTGTTTATTTGTTAAAATTAATTTTAAGGTTTTAAAAATGCAACTGCCCAAGAGACACCCATTTTGAATTAACTACTTAAAAATCTAATAAATATTCTACTTAGATAAAATTAATTAGCCAAATAGTTAATTATCGGATAATCGCATGTTAGCGGACATTTTGGGTGCTTTCAAACCCTTTTTGAAATGCTAATATGAACCCCGAACCCCCTTTTAATCTTTTCATTAGATTTCTGTTTTAATCTTTTGAAAAAAATAGTTTTCTTGATTTTCCTTTAAAAATTAAGTGGCGACTCTTAAAACAAGTATATTCTTTTTAAATAAAACAGAATGACGACTCTGCTGGGGAGTTGAATGGTTCTAACCTTAAAATTAATTATTTCGCTATGTGTTTAACTATTTATCTATTTTGATTATCGTATATTATTAACTGTGGCATTCATGGCATCAATTCCGCCAAACGGCAAATAGATTGCATTAGAAAAAAAGGTGGTTATGTGGCTTACCACGACTGTCCTCCAGAAAAAAACACCATTTGAATTCTTTGAAAGTGATAAATGAATAGTTGACTTGTGGTTATCCAATGTCATTTATTAGACTTCACCCCATTGTTTGTCTGACTCGGGTAACCTGTCATTTCTAAACCAATTGAGCGCAACCAAATCTAAATCTAAGCATTAGCCTAAGACGACTTAATACCTAAGGCGTATTAAGTCCATTAGCAAAACTGCCAAAAAACTTGTCTAAGGTCCACGATCTAACGACATGTCATATTATTTGACATTTGAAAAATGAATGTGTGGAAACCTGATTGTTATCTATTTGGGTAGGGGGGGAATCTTAACCGAGTTCTATTATGTAGGTATGGATCAATTTCCCAAATTTGACATGGTTGTAAGGGCTCCAGATTTGCTCAAGTTATGGTACAACGACCTTAATGTGTTCCATTGAAAAGACCTCAACAAATATGTAGGGGCCCTAACAGAGCTCATCAACATGGTTAGGTGGCCCAAACTGATTGAAGACCTCATCGGCTACTGGGACAATGAGAAAATAATGTTTTGATTTGGAACTATGGAAATCACCCCAACCAGTGAGGAAATTTGAGATGACATAGACACAGTAGGTACAGGGCTTGAAATAAGAGTAAGAAAACAGGAGGACATCCTAATCCCCAACAAGCCTATTATCGAGGAAATTGTGAAGTGGCTCAAATTAAGAAAAGAATACGCCCACTGGGCTAAAGGATCAAACATTGCTTTCAGAGATCTGTATGTTAGATTTGGGCATGCGAGTTTCTATGCTAATTATAACCAAGAGTTCAGAACTACTTTCAGAGAATGGGACGAGATCAGACCCCTGACATTTACTATTGCAATGTTAGTTACTATGGTTTTCCCCAAGGCCCGAGCCTTAGTAGCAACACCTGGATATTTATGCTCGCAAACACTCTGTTCCATGGGTATGAGAAGCAGAAGCAAGTGAAGTATTATCTCATCGCCCCTGTCATCCTATCTGACATGTATCGTGCTTTGGGAAGATGTAAGGAAGGGCATCGTTATTTTCAGGGTTGTAACCTCCTTCTCCAATGGTGGATAATGAGCCACTTAGCGAAGGGACACGAGACTCAACAACTACATACTCTCGATGAATATAACACTCTTAAGAATTTGAATGATATGTTTTTCTGGGCGGATTTAGAAAATAGGAAAACTAGAGAAAGATGGGCTCAGATTTTCTCTGAGTTGAGAGAAGAAGATATTCAGTGGATGTTTGATCATTTCATCTCAAAAGATGCCGTAGTACAGGGCTACAGACAACTCGTACTTCCTCTACTAGGTATTTAGGGCATCCGCCCTTATGCACCTATCCGGGTTTTGAGAAAGTTCGGAAGAAAACAAACTACACCTCCAAATGCATACTACCATATCTATGTGTTCGACATTGGGGATGATAGAGTGCTTGATGCTTCAGAGATGCTGAAAGAATGGAAAAAAGTAGTGAGAATGAATAAAGACACCATTGTTGTGGACCGATTTAATATTGGGTATGACGAAACTTACAAATCTTGGTTGAAAGACAATTTGCAAGGTATCTCCTTCCCAGTTCCAAACATCTACTACAGTTTGGAGGACAAAAGTCCAAGGAATTGATAGAACTGAGAGAAGTCAAAAAGAAAGCTCGAGAAATGCATAATGAGTTCCTTCGAAAGCAAGAGGAGGATAAATACGCCTTCGAAGGTGTAACCCAAGAATTAGAAAGCTTGAAGCGAGATTCGGGGAGCTCAACGCATGGATGGAAAGTAAGGGGGGAGAGATGCAGTTTGAAGATTGGGAAGAAAAAGGGCATTGGTATGACGGATACTGGCTAATGATTCAGTACAGGCTTCAGCACTACATGGGACAAAACAAGAGAAGAAAAACAAAAGCGGGGCCGTCAGGGACATCTTAGTGGATTTCGCCCCTATGTGGGTTTTTCTATGTGTATTTGTTGTTACTTGCCCCTATGTGGGCTTGCTTTTCTTGTATTGTGGTACTCTTTTTAAATGACCCCTATGTGGGCCTTTTCTGTTTATTCCCTATTTCCCCACTTATTTTTGATTTTTGAACATTATCTTATATATGTAAAATTTGCTTTGGGGTAGCAAAATGGTTCAATTCTACATATACATCTTTCAAATACGCTAAGCCTACCCTTGGTACAAAAGCCCCCCCAACTTGTTTAGGACGTGCGTAAGCCCCTTGTGTGCTTTAACTGTTTATGTGATATTGTTGATTTGAATGTGGATATTTTAGCCCACTCCTTTTCAAAAAAATTCTGAAAAATCTCTACAACACCAAAAACAAGTCACTACCTAACATGTTTGACCAAAATTTCTGAGTCTTGAGTTTCTCAGCCAAAAATTAAATCCTACTACCAAACCCTAAGACATTACTCTATTATCTCAGGAAAGGTAAATCTTCCGCTAAGATGGAAAAAAGCTAGAATATCAGAGCGGAGCAGACTGAGGAAGATTTGAGGATGAAATTGTATCGGATCAAATAGGAGATCCGAGAATTCGAAGAAAAGGGAATACAACTGGAACTCACCACCGCAACCGCAAAAGCCAAAAGTGCAGCACTAGACATGGACTTGACGACTAAGATAGTAGGATATGCTGTCATGAATAAAGATATAGCCTTGAGGTTTCAATGGCTCCGCGAAAAAATACTCTTTCTTTAATTAAGAAACCGACGTTAGCGGTCCCAAAGACACTCAATCTAAAGCTGCTGAAGATGATACCGAGGAAGAAATTATTTGTATGCCTCCTTGTCAAGGATGTTTGAAAGAAGGGAACGAGAATATCACCCTCCAGGCATATCACCGGGAACATAGTATGGGGGAAAAATCATGACATATGCTCTCATTTACGAGCATCTCAAGGCGCCGCGCATCCTGAAACCCCTTAAAGGAACCACTTCCGGGGTTGAACATGAAAATGCTCATAAGACGTGTGCCTACCATGCAGACCAAAAGGGGTACACAATAGAAGACTATGTAGAGCTTAAGGCCACGATCCGCGACCTAATCAACATTGGGAAAATCTCCTATATGTGGGGTGATAACACTCTCCTTACCTGTGGCCAACCGAAACCCAGTATGCTGGTCACAAAGCATACTTTATTTTATTGTCACTACTTCACGTCTTTCAAGAGAACGCTGTTGGATATCTACTGTCAGTTGGTTCGAAGGGGGATTTTGACCCCTATCAAAAGGATGATGGAACAGTCGATCCTGTTGGAATTGAAATCTAGAAACCTTGCCTTATCACGATGCCATAGATCACAACATTGGAATGTGCCTCGGGTTCCGCTATGATGTGGAGACCCTGATCAACAAGGGGAGGATCCAAGTTGAGTTTCCCCTTGTGGTTAATGCGGCAGCCAAAATGTTTTGACTAGTCAGAAGAAAAAGCCTTGATAAAGGCACAATCTATATTTTAGGAGTTTTATCGCATGTTTTCAATTTCCTTGTAATCAAGAATGAATGAATGAAAACTAAATTTCTTTTGTGTTCGAACTACGTAGGGCCTGAATTCTCCTTTGGAGATACGTAGGCAGCCTTTGATGGCCCGGCCCCTATCTTTTTAAAATTTTCTTTTCCCCTTCATTCTACAAGGAAATGTTGAGTTCAGATCAACAGATGCCGAGAGATGCAACGAGAAGACCTTAGCTCAACGCGATTCAAACTTCTTGGGCCATTAGTCTCAAAATAAAATGAGCAAATTCATGCTTATTCAAAATTAGTTCACGTTACTCGTGGGTTAACATGTCCTCAAACGAAGAAGCTTTTATGTGTTTACGTGCTTTTTATGTGTTATTTTGCATTATTTCTCCTGAATCAAAACTAATAGATTTGCTTTCGAGTTTTTTTCTTCTACAAGTACTTAGAACTGGTCTGTGTCGATAAGCTGGCAGATCATCCCTACTTTACAAGATCTAAAATCCTAAAAATTCCTTCCCCGATCAAAACTCACAGAAGGGAAAAGCAGTAATGGATGACAACAATAAAGAGATTGGCCTTACTAATGTTTTCGTGGCTCAGCCCATCATTGTTTATCAGAACGAACTAATAATGCAGTTGATGCAACAGATCATCGAGATAAGGCTTGAAATGTAAAGAAGACAATATTTGCCTAATTTGGGTTTTGCTTTCAATGCTCCAGTAGACGGAAGACATCCACTTCACTTTCCTCCTTCAAATGCGGAACAAACTCAAAACCCACCCTCCAGTCCTGCTCAGAATCCATCAACCATCGACCTAACCACCCAAAATCCCCATTACGCCTCCATCTCTTACTAGGCACCCCTTATCCTCAAAATACCAACCCCAATTGTCACTTCCCCCTCAAAATGCCAACCCCCAAACTTGTCCACCCCATCAAAAACAAAACGTTAACAACCCGCAAACTTCCCTCCATCACTAGAATCAACATACTATCCCCCAAACTTTCCCCCAAAACTACAAATCCCCTCAAAATACCCAGAATCCCTCCATTGCCCTACCCCTACCTCAAAAAGTTGCTTTCCAAATCCCATTCCCAAATAAGCCCTACGCTAACTGTTCTGAGCTCGACCATTATGAAGAGAGAGAGAGAGAGTGGAGATCAAAGGAAGAGGTCGCTAAGTTAGATATGAAAGAAGAAATCCGAAAAGCCATGAAAAAGTTGCACTGCATCCCTGAAGTCACCAGTTTGTGTTCTGATGATCTATGCATTCATCAAAATTTAAACCTCTCGAAAGGGTTCAAGGTACCAAAATTTGACATTTTCAGAGGAATAGGGAACCCCTTAGCGTACCTGAAGGCTTACTGTGACCAGCTCGTGGGAGTTAGAAGAGTTGAAACTTTATTTCTGTGGCTTTTTAGCCGAAGTTTGAGTAGAGAGGCCCTGGAATAGTTTACATATCATGAAACGAGACAATGGCCTAGCTAGAATGCTCTGGCTAAGGACTTTATCGAATGATTCGCCTACAATGTGGAGATCGTTCTTGATTGCTATTCCATATAAAAGATGAAGTAGAAATCAAATGAAAGTTATAGAGAGTTTTCATACAAATGGAGGAAGGAGATCGTTCCTAATTGTTATTCCATATAAAAGATGAAGTAGAAATCAAATGAAAGTTATAGAGAATTTTCATACCAATAGAGGAAGGAGGCAGCTAGAGTTCGACCTCCTATATCTGAGAAATAAATTGTTGAATTATTTGCGCGTCTTTAAGAGCCTGAGTATTATAACAGAATTATGTTTCACGTTGGAGCAATGTTTGTAGAGATAGTCAAAGTAGGTGAGACTATCGAAGATGGATTAAGAACCAGGAAGATTGCCTGTGTTGCTGCCTTGTTTGGATCCTTGGGTTTGTTGAAGAAGAAAAAAGTAGATGTGTCTTGTATCTCTTGTGAGGGAAAGAAGACCCCAAGGAAATCCTCATCGTATCAAGGTCGTTCTCGACCTTCACAGAGTTCATACCCGACTTGTTATGCACAGACTGGTTATCAAAATACCCCTCCCCAGTTAACAAAATGCCCCTCCCTTAGTTACAAAATACTCCCCCTCCTATCTACCAAACTCCCCCTCTAGTTTACCAAACTCCATCCTCTTATTACTGAAATGTCGCCCTCAACTGTGTGACGTTCAGACAAACTACCAAACTCCTCCCCCAGTATATCAAACTCCATCCCCTTACTTCCAAAATACCCCTCCAAAAGTACCAAGCTCCACAGCCAAGTTACTAAACCAATTCATACCTAAGATATTAAGCCCCCTGTCCAAACACTCCAAATTATCATCAAATGTCTCCCCCTCAACAAGGAAACTAGGATTCATATCACTCCAACGATGTTGGACATGATACCGAGGACTGTATCAACCTAAACCTCAAGATCTAAGACCTGATTGACTAATGTCAATAGTAATCCTTTGCAAAATCATGAAGGTGTCACTATTAATATGATAGAGACGGACAATGATTCGTTCTTTACAAAGACAATAGTCCCGATCGCTCCTGATGAACTGGAAAGGTTTGTAGCTTCGTTGTGCATTAGAGAGAAGTGTGATTCTGACACCTGAGAAGCCTGTTTCCTTGGTGCTAAGAGAAACTCCCGCCCGACCAAGGTTTGTGATTAAAATAGCTACTACCCAGGTATGACTAGATCTGGCAGATGTTACACACCAGAAGAGTTAGCCTTGGGAGGGCAGAAGAAGGATCAATCTAAAAGACCAATTAGTGAGGCTGAAGTAGAAGAGTTCTGGAGAAAGATGCAACTAAAAGATTACTCGATCGTGAAGCATCTGGAGAAAACACCAGCTCAAATTTCTATGTGGGCCTTACTGATAAGTTCACAATTGCATAGACAAGCTTTGATGAAGGCTTTGGATGGCACTTATGTGCCCATGGGTACTAACAGTGATAATCTGGAAGCCATGATAAGCCAAGTCGTTCGAGAAAACTGCATCAGTTTCTGTTGCGAAGAGTTACCCTTCGAAGGCAAGATGCACAACAAAGCTCTACACGTTACCATTATGTGTTGAGATAAGGTTATAAATTGTGTCTTGGTCAATGACGGATCTGGTCTCAATATTTTCCCACTTTCGACTCTCAAGCAGTTGAATTTCAACTTGGGAAAGGTTGGAAAGTCAACATGAGGACTTTCGATAGAGAGCAAAGAGACAAGTTAGATGCAGTGAGCTTGGATATTCAGATTGGTCCTGCAGAATTTAATGTGGAGTTTCAGGTGTTGGATATCAATACTAGTTACAATTTACTACTAGGAAGACCATGGATCCACATGGACGGAGTTATGCCTTCTACGCTTCACCAACTAATAAAGTTTGTCTGGAAGGACTAGGAATTGGTCATTCATGGTGAAGGGAGGCATTCCAATGGGTATGCGCCAATTGTTGATGATGTCTCTCGAGGTTGTGATTTTTACACGGTGGAGCTGGTAAATGCCACCGGTGATGATTTGACTCCACAATCCCTTATGCCTTCTGTGTACAAAATAATTGCTACTGCTATGCTTCGGAGTGGTTTCGAACCAGGTTTCAGACTAAGGAAGCGCTTTTAAGAAATTGTTGAGCTTATTCAAATCCCCGCCAAAGAAGCAAAGTTTGGTTTGGGTTATGTCTCCATATATGATGATGATGAAACAGAGGTGATGAACAAAAGTGTTGATCGAGCGTTAGCCAAGCCAATTCCTCATTTGTACCAGTCATTCCCAGTGCTAGAATATGGCAATAATGGTGGACTCAGGAAAAGGATCTGTAGCCCTTTTTAGGAAGTTGATGTAACCATCAAAGGAGAGGCTGGAACATCAGGCATCCGCGATGCTGAACGAAATGAGCAGTTCCAAATGTGGACCTCTACACCACTCCTGATTCCCCACTCATCTGGGTAGAAAGGACATGTGTTTATGTTTGTTTTTAAATTGGTGCTAGTCTGGAAGAGACTCGAGACCCACCCTTTATGTAGTTCTTAGTTGTTTGAGTTCTTTGAATTCCCCTGTAATGTCTCAAAAAGGCTAAATAACCTTTGGTCATGGCCAAAGTTTGCGCCGGTTCTTTTAAATTCAAATGAAAAGCCTCTCTTATAGAAAATTTGTTTATTTGCTTATTTGTTTATATTTTACTTTTCTAACTTTGTTTGTTTATGATTTCAGTAATAATAATTTAAAACTTGCTAGTGTCATGTCATGTCATGAGCTGACCGAACAAAATGAGACAAGTGATGATGAATGTGAGGATCATGAAGAAGAAAATGTGTTACCTAAACATGTTGCTGAAGAGTTCCGATAGTTTGAGAATCAACACAAGCCAAATTTAGAAGAAACTGAGACTATGAATCTCGGAGATGAGGAGTGTGTTCAAGAAGTAAGAATCTGTGTCCATCTGACCGACGCTCAAAGAAGAGACCTGGTTAGTTTGCTCAGAGAATAAATCGGCATATATGCTTGGTCTTACAAGGATATGCCAGGGCTAAGTACGAACATGATGTCTAATAAACTACCAATCAATCTAGATTTCAGTTCGATAAAGCAAAAATCTCAAAAATTCAGGCCAGAGCTAAGTTTGAAGATGAAAGAGGAGATTACAAAGCAGATTGAGTCTAAAGTGGTGGAAGTGATGCAATATCTGATCTGGTTAGCCAATATTGTTCCGATTGCCAAGAAAGATGGAAAAATTAGAATTTGTGTCGATTACAAAGATCTCAACAAAGCAAGCTTGAAAGATAATTTTCCATTGCCAAACATTCACTTTCTCATTCATAACTGTGATAATCATGAGATGCAGTCATTTGTAGATTATTATGTGGTGTATCACCAGATCCTGATGGATGAAGAAGATGTAGAAAAGACAACCTTCATTACGCCCTAGGTATATATCATTATCGAGTGATGCCTTTTGGTCTCAAGATTGTAGGTGCTACTTTTATGAGGGCTGTGACAACCATCTTTCATGATATGATTCACAAGGAGATCGAGGTGTATGTAGATGATGTCATAATCAAATCACGTGAGAATTTGGATCACTTGACTCATTTAAGGAAATTCTTTGATCACCTGCGTCGATACAATTTGAAGCTAAATCCCGCCAAATGTTCTTTTAGAGTGCCGGCTGGAAAGTTGTTGGGATTCATAGTTAGCAGAAGAGGCATCGAGCTTGATCCTTCCAAGATCAAAGTATTTCAAGAGTTATCTCCTCCAAAGACATAGAAACAAGTGATGAGTTTCCTGGGAAGGTTGAATTACATTAGCTGGTACATAGCTCAATTCACCGTGGTGTGTGAGCCCACTTCAAGTTATTGAAAAAAGATGTCTTGACCAAGTGAACCGGAGAATGTCAAACTTTTTTTTTTTTATACAATCAAGAATTATTTGTACAATCCGCCAGTGTTGGTTCCTCTATGAGAAGAAAGTCCTTTGTTGTTGTATCTATCTGTCTTGGATAATGCATTTGGATGCGTGCTTGGTTAGCATGATGAAATAGGGAAGATGGAGCGAGCCATTTATTACTTGAGAAAAAATTCACTCCATATGAGGCTCATTACACTCTTTTGGAAAGGACATGTTGTGCATTGACCTGGATCACTCATAAGTTGAGACATTATTTGTCTTCTTATACCACATACCTTATTTCTAGGATGGACCCATTGAAGTATATTTTTCAGAAAGAAATGCCAACCGGGAAGTTGGCGAAGTGGAAAATGCTTTTTGAGTGAGTTTGACATTGTGTATGTGACTCAAAAGGCAATAAAAGCACACGCCTTGGCTGATCATCTTGCGAAGAATCTGGTTAACGAAGATTATTAACCGCTCAAGACTTACTTTCCCAATGAAGAAGTAGCATTTGTGGGTGAAGATATTTCTGAAGCATATCTTGGTTGGAGAATGTTCTTTAATGGAGCAGTGAATCACCAAGGGAAAGATATTGGAGCGGTCTTAGTATCAAAATCTGGTCAACACTATCCTATGGCGGCTAAACTCCGGTTTGATTGCACAAACAACATGGCTGAATATGAAGCTTGCATACTTGGTTTGAAGATGGCAATTGATATGAACGTTCATGAGTTGTTGGTTATTGGAGATTCTGATTTGCTAAATTATCAAGTTCAAGGAGAAGGGGCTGTGAAGAACCCAAAGATCACACCGTATGCGCAGTATGTACGGAAGTTGTGTAAGAGATTTCGCAAGATTGAATTCAAGCACACTCCCAAGACACAAAATGAGTTGGTTGATGCTCTTGCCACCATTGCCTCAATGATTAAAAACTCAGATACAAGTTATATCGATCCAGTGGATATAGAGGTAAAAGAGCAGCCTGTCCGTTGTTCACATTTTGAAGCGAAATCAGATGGTTTACCGTGATGTTTTGATCTAAAGAAGTATTTGAATACCGAGACTTATTTGAGAATGCAACGTTCAACCAGAAGAAATCAATACGCCGTATGACTAACAATTTCTTTCCAAGTGGGGAAATCCTTTATAAGAAGACACCAGATTTGGGTCTTCTAAGTGCGTTGATGCTAGTAAAGCTGCAAAGCTTCTGGTACAGATACATGCGGGAGTTTTTGGTACTCACATGAATGGACTCACTTTGGCTAGGAAGATCCTCCAAGCCGGTTATTTTTGGATGACTATAGAGCATGATTGTTGCAAGTTTGTGCAGAAATGTCATAAATGTCAAGTGCATGGTGATTTTATTCGGGTGCCGCCTCATGAGCTCAATGCTATGAGTTCACCTTGGCCATTTGTATCTTGGGGCATAGATGTCATTGGTCCAATAGAGCCAGTCGCCTCTAATGGACACATATTCATTTTGGTTGCCATTGACTACTTTACCAAGTGGGTGAAAGCAGCTTCATATAAGTCGGTGACCAAGAAAGTTGTAGCTGATTTTGTTCGCAATAATTTGATATGTAGATTTGGAGTACCAGAATCCATCATCACTGATAATGGAGCGAATCTCAACAGTTATTTGATGAGAGAAATATGTGAACAATTCAAGATTACTCACCAAAATTCAACCACTTATCGTACCCAAATGAATAGAGCTGTAAAAGCCGCCAACAAGAACATAAAGAAGATTCTGAGGAAAATGATTGACAATCGTAAAGGTTGGCATGAGATGTTGCCATATGCTTTGTTGGGTTACACGTCAATTGGAGTTACTCCATACTTGTTAGTATATGGAACAGAAGCAATTATACATGTCGAAGTTGAGATACCTTCATTGAGAATCATCCAGGAAGCCGAATTTAGTGATGTTGATTCGGTTCGCAAGCGGATTGATCAGCTAACATTGATTAATAAGAAGAGAATGGTTGCTATTTGTAATGGTCAACTGTATTGACAGAGAAGGATTCGTGCTATCGATAAGAAAGTAAGAGCCAGGATATTTGAAATTGGTCAGCTAGTTCTCAAACACATTTTCCCTCATCAAGATGAGTACAAAGGGAAATTTGCACCAAATTGGCAAGGACCCTACATGGTTCGCAAAGTGTTATCTAGAGGTGCCTTGGTCCTGTCAGAGATGTATGGCACAGAATAGTCAAAACCGATCAACTCAAATGCTGTCAAGAGATATTATGTGTGATGTTTCATTTTATGTTTCTGTCATTTCCTTGTAATCGCCTTTATTTTCTTGTAATCGTTTATATTTAGAGTTTATCCCTTTGTAATGAACTACGTCTGACCTAAATTCTCAAGAATGAGATACGTAGGCGGCCTATGTCGGCCTCGGTCACCTCTTTTACTCCTTTAAATGTTTACTTTCGTAATGAACTATGTCTGACCTAAATTCTCAATAATGAGATACGTAGGCGGTCTATGTCGGCCTCAGTCACCCCTTTTACCCCTTTTAATGTTTACTTTTGTATTTGAACTACGTTCGACCTAAATTCTCAAAAATGAGATACGTAGGTGGCTTATGTCGGCCTCGGTCGATTCCTTATTTAATTTTTCCTTTTTCTATCAATCTTTGAGGGGGAACTACGTTTGACCTGATTGCTATCTCAACTGGATACGTAGGCGCCACAACGACTCAGTCATATCTCCCCTAAGATTTCTATTTTTCTTTATAATAGAAATTGGGACAAAATTTTGGAAAGGAATTCAAAAATTCACAAGACTGAAATTACTTTGAGATTCGCAACTGGGACATAATTTTTTAGAGGATCTCAAAAATTATGTGATTTGCTCACCAACAGTTCGAGATACACCAAGACACTTAACTAGGATAGAAATTTTTGAGGATGACTTTAAAAATTTCAATAAGGTTCACCGGAAGTTTTGAACAACTTTGAATACTTCCTAGCAAGTAATTAGATAGGCCTTGAGGCATCAACCTCAAAGGTGTTCACTAAGCTTGACATAACATGATACTTGGCAGTGACCTTTTCCAGTATTACATTTTGAAAATCTATTTTCCTTAGAACTTTTCTTTTATGTTTCAATTATTTTGCATAAAAAATATTTTGTCTTATCTATCAAGAAGCGAGAGATCGGAGGAATCAACCAGAGATAGAAAGACAAGGAGCAGACAACCAAAGAGATCAACATAGATCAGTTCACTTTAAACTACTAATTTTTATGTGGATGTAGGAAATATTTTATGCTTCTTATATCAAAGAATTGGGAATATGAATAGCATTATTTCATTCAATTCTCAGCAAGGCGAGGTCCACGATGAACATTACAACTATGTTTAGAGATGGAACAAATGAGAACCTCGAAGAAAACAATATTGTAGTTTTCCAGCAACTAAAGATACCTAGAGGACTTTTATCTACATCATATTATCAAACATGATAATATTACTACCCGAAGAGCCATTTATGTCGTATTGTCAAATGAGATGATACCACTACTCTGAGGGTTATTTTTATTTGTATTGTTGATTGAGACCGTACCGCCATCCAAAAGATACCTAGAAGATCACCTATGTTGCTCGGTGAAGCATTATCTTTGTTCGGTACCAGGGAGGTATCATCAAAAGAGTCATACATCGCAAGAGAAAAGAGTCATGCATTGCAAGAGAAAGGATTTATGCATCACAAGAGAAAGGAGTCACGCATTACAAGAGAAAAGAGTCACGCATCTCAAGAGAAAGGAGTCATGCATCGCAAGAGAAAGGAGTCATGCATAGTAAGAGCAAAAAGTCATGCATCGCAAGAGAAATGAGTCATCCATCACAAGAGAAAAGAGTCATTCATCGCAAGAGAGAGGAGTCATGCATCACAATAAAAAGGAGTCGTGCATCGCAAGAGAAAGATTCACCCATCACAAGAAGATCAACATTGATTGCATCATTTTCTTTGCAAAAAACGACATCAAGAAAACCATCAACAACGACATCAAGAGAACTATCAACATATTACATCAGCCTTTTTATTACTTTTACATCAAAGAAAAAGTACATTGAAGATTATATTGCATATATGAGACACTAGCTTTATTTGCTTTACGTCAAACCCGATGAAGTTGACATCAAATGTTCAAGGAGAAAAACTAAGTGTCAACACGGTAAAAGACGCTATCTCTCCATTTGAATTGCATTTTTATGCTAATGAGTTTTATCTCAGTTTTGTAGAGATAATCTGAGAGGATGAATTCTTAAAACAAACCACAAGTACGGACGACATCAAAAAAAGTGCAGCACAACGTGAAACTTTTTCTTAACAGCGAACTGGGACATAGTCCAAAGAGGAGTGCCAAACTCTTAGGACGCGAGCAGAGGAGCGACTTCCACCACAATCAAACCACACCCTTATTAAAAGGCATGTGGGTTTTCTTTAGGTTTATTGGTTTCAGTTTCGCATTCAGAAAATTTTGATTTCCACCGAAAGCAGCTTTCCAATTCAAGCAACAATGCGCCAAGAGCTTTGGAAATTATGTTCATGTAAATTTTTGATTATGGGTGTGAAGCGCGCCACATTCATGGCTAAGAGGTTGCAAGCCTCCTTTCATACTCGACCTACTTTGTCGCTTTTCTAGAACCAAAGGTTATCTTGCATAAGAGATTTCCTTTTCAATCGATCGAGTTGAACTACAAGAAGCCTGATTCCCTAAGTTGAGGGATATGCAGGCTGGATAAGTGTTGAAAACTCGGCTGTATTCCGAAATTCGCTCTTAAAACTTATTCTCGAGCATTCCAATCCCTTCATAATTCAATATAGGAATGACTTTTGAATTCTTTCAAAATTGTGCTTCAAATCGAGCATATTGAACTACAAGTGGTCTAAATTCTCATATAGCCTGAGATATATAGGAAACCCACTTTCAGGGTCCGGCCATAATTCCTAAAGTCCGTACCAAATCCTTTTCCAAAAGATGAAGATGTGATCGGTCAAAATTATATTTGCCAATTTCATTTTACTCAAATTTCTTGTATCAATCCATTTAAAACGAGGGACAGTTGTTGACACCCAATTTTGACCCTCCCCAATATAGATTAATCATCGAGTTTCTTCAATTTTAAACGATCTAAAATAATTAGTTTTATAAATTTCAAAAATAGTTTGCAAGTTATTTTAAATAAGTTTTGTCACTTATTATAATTTTTAGGCAATACTTATATTTTACATAGTTATGTATATAATTATTATATTTTCTAAATATTCGAAAATCGTCTCAAAAATAATTTGTCTTAATTAAATATTTGGTTAATCATTTAGTTATATAATAGTTTATGTTTTAAAATTATTTAGTTTATAATTAAGTTAATTATTTGATTTCGTTGAAGTTAAGAAGTTCATTAATTAAGTTATATAAATTCGCCTTCTTTAAGTTTTAGCGAAATTTATCGATTAAATTCGATATGGTTACCTTTGAAATTTATTTGGCCTATTGTTTAATTACAATTTTAGCCAAAATCTATCAAATTGATTTCAATCCATCTTAAGATCAAAGTTTGGGCCACCTTTCAACAGCCCAATACCCATTATTCGAAATTCCCAGCCCACTTTTCAATTCCCTTTACCAAGACCCAACTCCCTTTCTTGTTTTTTTATGCTAAATTCCGCCACCCTAGCCCACCAAATATCTTGACCTAACCCAATTCAGTAATCCAGAAGCTCTAACATCACAACATCTCTATCAATAGCAGTACACGGTGTGACAGCAAGAATAAACAACAATCCAAATGGCAGCGACGTGTGCGACTCCACCCGACCCCTACACACGTCTCGTCTCCTTCACGCGAGAGAGAGTTCATAAAACCAATAGTGACCAAACGAGAAGGGCAGATGATGTCTTCCTCCAACGTTCACAAAGTCGAAATAGCATCAATAGTAAAACTTTTGTGTCTTCCTCCTCTGCCACAACAACTCTCACAGCTTTCTCAACAACAACCGCATGCAACCTCGTCCTTGACTCACGTGGACTGGTGCCACGTCGAGCACAAGGATGATTGGATTAATTGAAACCATCCACACTGCTCTTTTCATCTGGATTTCATGGGATTTTGGGTGAAATCTCGTAAAAACCTAGCTTTTCCTCATCCTTGGGAAGATTTTTGAATTGCAAAGTTGAGTTGGGGATTTCCAATTTTTCCCCAATTCCTATCCGTTTTTCCATCCCCCCGCCCTAAAAAAAAACGTGAACCCTAAATTTCCCCTTTATATACCCTTCGTCTTTTCATTTTTAGGGGTTGGGAAAATTTTAACTAGGACAAAGAGAAAAGCATAGTAAAAATAACTATAGAAATATATACGAAACACGTTCGAAAAAAGGGAGGAGATAACTAGTGTTGGTTTGAGTGTCATTCTCCTTTCTCCTTCATTATCACTTCACAACGTCCGTTTGATTTTGAGTTTCTGCCCAGATTTCTGGTTGGTCATTCGTTTTCGAGTTTTGCGTGGTGAAGGTCGTCATTCCCCTACTCGTTCTTGTCTTAGTCGCTACTCCTCAAAAGGTATGTGACTCCCAACTCTTTTATTTATTTAGTTTCAGTAAAGATTTCAACTTGAGTTGTGTTCTGTATAGGTTTCTAGTTATTCTTATTTGAAGCATGTAAAGCTAAATGTTATCTCTAGTATTTGTTTTATCTTCTTCGAAATGATATTAGAGGTTCCGTTTTCAAAATGATCTAGTGTTTATTATTAAAATCATCTCTCTGTTTGCATTCCTCTGAATCCATGATTATTGTGTTCGCCTCGAGTCTTGGCTTTTTTTTTTCACTAGATAGTTTGGACACTGTTATGCCTTTATTTTGTTGAAATAATGTTCATGCTTTGCTCTGCGTTTGGAGGGTGTCACATGTTTTTATGCAGTTGTGCGTTTGGTTGTTTTGAATGTACATGGTATTTTGGAATTGTGTTCTTAAAATAGTATGTTTGCAAACCTGATTATGTCCACTTTTGAAAAGAATTTATGTGGCTCGTCCTCTGTTTTTTGGGTTGCTCGATTATTTTGGTTTTAGAATTGTAACTGAGGATATATGTTTATCTTCTTTTATTTCTAAAACATGTCTTGGTTTATTTAGTGTTAATTAAGTGATCTAAATCTGGAAACTGTAGTTATTATCTTAGTCACTCCTTCAAATCTCTATATCTATTTTTGTGATAGAAGGTATCTTTACAACCTGTGATCCTCTATAACTTCATGTGAATATGAATTTCATTTCGGCTTGAGTTAGCATTGTGCTCTTAGCATCTCTCTTTATGTGCTTCGTAATTTGGCTATTAGGTATTTTTGCATATTGTTCTTAAATGATTACTTGGTACCTTATTGTAAAGAGTTTATTTGACCAAATCTTCATTTTCATTTGTTGGTTAGTATTGGTTCCAAGTAGTGACTGTTTTCCACTAGCTTGTCTTGCAAAGTATCTTTAAATTGGTTTGATTTGGCTGTAAATAGTATGTTGAGTTGTTAATTGAAGTCACGGTTCTATCATTGAAATATGCATGATTTTTGGTTTCTATGCTATATCGATCATATCTGCTTTGAATTAGTTGCGAATATTCAACTTAGATTACGTGTCTGATAAGTTAGCTAAATGATTGAATATTTTTTTTATCGTGATTTATTCATCTGAGTTTATGTATTATTAGTATTGCCATGCTAGTATGCAATGTCAGATTATAGCATCGATTAAGTAGGTCCCATTTATCCTCATATGGAACCTTGTCTCTTGTTTGATACTCTAATGATGAGTAATAATCTTAAGGTCATTAGTTTAATGCTATAATTATGTTTGAATCCATGCATGTCTCTGTTAGAGAATTTCTTTGGTAGCCTAATGTATTTGTTCACATTAAATTTGTCTTATTTGTGGTCATCACCTATTGCAATTTTCTTGTTTAATGGATTCATTATAGTTGGAGATAATTTGAGATTTATGGCTATTGCTAAAATATATGCTAATGTGTTTGTTTTTCTTTTGTGTTCTTTGCATGTGAATTCGGTCTGAGTTCACTATGAACTCATCCTCCTCATCTTGCCTTTTGAGAGAGCCATAAAGGTTCAAATTCCCTCTATCGAGTCAGCCAACCATAAAATCCAAAGAGTAGGTCCCCGAAAGGTTGACGAACAAGTGTTCAAAGTAGATTCGGGATTGTATACACTCAGTATATACAAAAATCAAAAAATATGGGCCCAAAGGGCTCCAACACTCAGTTCTTCCATTATATTATTTTTGGGCCTACGCCTACTTATTATTATCTTGTAAGAATATAGGACAGGTGAAATAATTGGGCCTAAGGCCCAAAAGAGAAACATTGTTTTACGTTAGAACAAGATAGGTACATATGATGTGAATGAGCGAAAGGCCCAAACGAAAATAGGCCCAATGCTGGCCCAGGTGGACAGATCCAAACTTGGGCCCAAATCTTCTTTCCCTATCCATTTCTTCTTGCCCAAAACGAAAATAGGTCCAAGTGCTGGCCCAGGCTCAAATGCCTTCATTTTTAATGTATCTCTTGGCAACAAGTCTGGCTTTGTATCATTCAATATTATCATTAGAATCATGTTTAGTCTTGAAGACCCATCTACACCCGATTCTTTTAGAACTTTCTGGTAATTGAACGAGATCCCAAATTTTATTGTATTCCAATTTTAACTCTTCATTCATGGCATCAATCCATTTATCTGACTCAGTACTTTCTATGGCTTGTGAAAATGAAATCGAATCTTTATTAATTTCAATGTCAAAATCTGACTCTTGCAAATAAATCACATAATCATCTGAAATGACTGATCTTCTTTCTCTTTGAGATATTTTTAATGATACTGTTTGCGGTTCATTTGCGTCGGATACTTGTGAGTTAGTTCTTTCTTGAACTATTTCACTTTTATATTGTTCAACATTATTAAAATGTTCTTCAACAAAAGGAACAATATTTGTTATTGGTGTGGAAGTAGGTAGATTCATGGGAAATGAAATATCTACCCTTGCCTCATTCATTTCCACACTTTTTTGTTCAACACTCCTACTAGCTTCACCATTCTCAATGAATTTTGCATTATCGGTTTCAACAATTCTCAAACTATGATTTGGACAGTATAACCTATACCTTTTAGATTTCTCTGGAAAACCAATAAAGTAAACACTTACCATTTGAGAATCTAATATATTTTCATGTGGATTATAAACTCTAGCTTTCGCTGGACAACCTCAAACATGCAGGTGTGTTAAACTAGGCTTCCTTCCAGTCCACAATTCAAAAGGGGTTTTTGAAACTACCTTTCTAGGAATCATGTTCAATAAATATACATCGGTTTTAAGAGTATACATCCACAATGATTTAGGTAATAGAAATTACTCATCATACTCCTAACCATATCCATAAGTGTTCGATTACGCCTTTCTGCAACACCATTTTATTGAGGTGTTCCTAGCATAGATTATTGTGCACATATTCCATGTTCTTCGATGAATTTTGCAAATGTACTAGGACATTATCCTGATTCGTTATACCTTCCATAATATTCACCACCTCTATTTGACCTAATGGTTTTCACCTTTCTATCTAATTGTCTTTAAACCTCATTAACGTACACTTTGAGAGCGTCCACTGCTTGAGATTTTTCTTTCAACAAATAGATAAAATCATAACGTGAAAAATCATCGATAAAGGTGATAAAATATTTTTCTTCACAAAAAGAAGGAACATCAAAGGGTCCACAAATATGAGTGCGTATAATTTCAAGAAGTTGAGTGCTCCTTGTGGCACCTTTCTTGGTATGCTTGGTTTGCTTTCCTTTAATGCAATCCAAACATATATCAAGATCAACAAAATTCAGATTCGGAAGAATCTCATTCTTTACTAATCTTTTTAATCTTTCTTTGGATACATGGCCTAAACGTTTATGCCACAAATAAGCAGAATTGTCATTTAGTAAACTACGTTTAATTTCAATAATTTGATGAATAGTAAGAAGGGATTCAGAAAAATTATTATCGAGTTCCAATCTATATAAACCATCAATAAGAACACCAGAACCATAAAAAATTGTATTCTTATATAAATTGTAACATCCATGTCCAAACTTAAAATTAAATCCAGAAACATCAAGTCTTGAAAGAGAAATCAAATTCCTAGAAACTGAAAGAACATAAAGAGTCTATAACAGATCAAGGTGATGTCCAGTCTCCAAGATCAATCGATAAGTCCCCATGCCTTCAATTTTAACCTTCATGCGATTTCCCATGAACAAGAAATCCTTAATTGAATTTGTAGTTTGGATCGTAGTGAATCCCTGCAACATAATGGATACGTTAGTAGTTGCACCAGAATCAAGCCATCAAGTATTATTAGGAACTTCTACTAAATTTGATTTGAAACATACAAAAGCACTAAATGTACCTTTATTTTCAAACCAAGCTTTATGTTTCTGGATATCTTTCTCATATTGTCCTTTCTTTTTACAGAAATAACACACATCAGCCTTGAGTTTATTTTGTGCACCCTGTGGAACTTTAGCAGGTGCTTTCTTTTTCTTAAACTTGTTGGCCTTCACTTTAAGTCCTTTACCAGCTCCTTGACCCATGAGGTTAATGGAATGACCTCCTTGTTTCTTAAGTTTGGACTCCTCTTGAGTAAGCATACTAGACAATTCACTAACATCCCACTTATCCTTAATATTGTTATAGTTTATTTGGAATGGCCCATACTCAAGAGACTACGAGTTCAGAATAAACTGAACCAAGAAGGTGTCATCCACTTTCATCCCCAAGGTCTGAAGTCTTGCTGCAATGTTAGTCATCTCGATGATATGATTTTTCATACTACGCGACCCATCAAACTTCATGGTTGTGAGTTCAACCATTGGTGTACCAACGAGAGACTTATCAGTAGAACGAAAATGCTCTTCCACAAACTTTAGGTATTTCCTGACACTTTTTGTTTGTGGAATAGTACTCTTAATGTTGTTAGCAACAATCATTCACATGAACATAAGACTCAATCTGTTAGAGAGCTCCCGTAACTTATGAAAAGATTTCTCATCCTTACTGCTCTTATAAGTAATGACAGTAGATTTGTCATTCAGCAGAGCCAAGTCAAGATCCATCACACCTAAGTGGAACTAGACTTGTTCATGTCATTTAGAAAAGTTCAATCCATCGAACACATTAACAAACAAAGCATATGAATGAAGAGGATTAACTGCAAATAGATATACATGCTCGCAAATAAAAAAATGATGTGAATTTAATAAGACGATAAAAATACATCGTAATTCTCCTTTGGGTAGATACTACGACACACTATCATAATTTAAACATCATTTTTTAAATCTTTAATAAGAAATTAAATATTTTTTAACCAAACATATACGACATCTTTGGATATACAACATATGTTTGATTGAAAATATTAATTTACCTCATAATGTTCACTATTCGTAGAATGATTAATTCACCTTTGGGTAAATTCTTAAGTTCTAGCAATAGTAAAAGTCAATTTATCTATTATTTTCAATATAGGCATTTCATTAACTTTCAATAATTAATGATAGTTTTATGAATACATATTTTTGTGAACGATACTAGTTTGACCACTTTGGTGACTAACAAACTATATAAATACAAATGCACACATAATATCATAAAATTTTGTGCATGTGAACAATTTTAATTTATACATTTTAATTTGGCCACTTTGGTGACTAACAAACTATAGAAACATAATACATGCATCAAGTGATCATAAATATTATATGTGTAGACGTTAATTTTTCTAGTTTGACCACTTTGATGACTAACAAACTATATAATTACAAAACACACACAATATCATAAAATTTTGTGCATGTGAATAATTTTATACATTTTAGTTGACCACTTTGGTGACTAACAAACTATAGAAACATAAAACATGCATCAAGTAATCATAAATATCATATGTGTACACGTTTTCTCTAGTTTGACAACTTTAGTGACTAAAAAACTACTTTACACTTAGTACACACATATTATTTATTACTTAATATAATGATCACTTTAATTTATTGCACAATGTAAAATAAAACATAATTATTACATTATAGGAAAAATTATTCTATGGTATACAAATTCACATATTCTTACCAGTATTTAATCAAAGATCATATTCTGCAGAACGTAAAGTGAGAAATTTAGAATTTATGCGGAGTATGCTAATTTCCGTGCACACATTGTTCAAAAACAAGAAGACAGAATTGGAAGGAAATTCTTCAGTAGAATGGTGCACTTAACACCTTACTGATGATAGGCACAATGTAGGAGAAAACAATCTAACTCACTCTGCCAGACATACTACATTAACGTAGAAAATAATTTCTCATAATTAATATGCAAACAAATCGAGGGGTTTTGCTGACAAGGGATGAGTACAAAAGTGTAGCTGAAGTGGTTCAAGAATTGCAACGTTTTTGTGTGGATGAATACATAATTTTTATTTATTTTATATACGAAGATTATCTGTTCAAACAATCAAGGCTCTGATGTCACATGTACGATTAAATATTTTAATACATATCAGGATATTGAACACGATAACCTTACATTGAGATCGTTAGGGGAACATACCTGATGCAGAAGACACCATCACAGAGAGAAGCGGAAGCGTTAATCATAAATTGGTTTCTACCTCCTTGCCCTAAGCCTTACGTTGCCACAGTTCTCAGCGATGGAATTATTGTAGAGAATATGTGGTAACCCTAATGGGTGGAGGGAGGACCAATTTATAAAGGTTATGACTTAATCTGGTACGTCCATCAAGTAACCAATGTACAGACGAGATCTAATCTTCATTAAATATTATTTATGGTATTACTTGGGTCACAAGTAAACTTGGGCCATAAGTAAAAAATTATTCTTACAATTTATACTCTATTTATTCAGAAATTACTCATTAGTCAGCCTTAATGATACCAATACAATATATAATACTGATTTAGTATCAGTTAAGCGAAAATTATCAACCTTAATGAAGGGGGTATGAGCTGTGTAATTATTTATAAGAGAATAGGTATTTCTTGAATTACTTTGGGTTTGGGTATGGACACATAATTATTTGGGAGAAGGCATAGATTTCCTCCTGAACTTGTCCAAAAAAGTCAGTTACACGTTTAAACTATCACAATGACCTATTACACATCTTTACTACTCAAAAGTGAATTTATTATCATCATGAGCATGTAACACCACTCTCACATTATGTGGTGTATTACACACGTTGCCACTTGAAAGAGGAAAGGGGAGTAGGCATAGTACCGGAAAGTACAGATTCGGGGTTCATCCCTCAATCAAGCGCTACTTGAAAGTCAGGATAGATTCCACTCTCAGTGCTACATCACCGCCATGTCATGAATTATAATTTTTTGTTTTCCTTTATTAATTTATCAACTTTTCTTTTGTTAACTATATTCTACTATAGTTAATTCCTAATTAATTGTTTTAATTCTCTAATAATTATTTCTTCTTCATCACTAAATCTCACTCATTTAAATTCTCATTTTGTCGGAAAAATCATATCCAGCCACCTTCACTATTGATTTTGTTCTTCACCACCACTATATCACCTTCAATTTTTCTTTTTCTTTGTCACCCAACACCAAATATCACCACCACCATTATTAATATCATTTTTTTCTTCTTCATTATCCTCAATTACCTCTTTTAATTTTTGCCACCCGCCACCCATCACCACCAAACCCATAAAGCGTCTATCACCACCAAATCCAAAAATTAATTAACAAAGTCAAAAAAAAAAAAATGTAAAAGATAGAAATAAATAACCGAAACTTATCTAGATCTATAAGAATTAACCTAATTGCGAATCAAAAAAAAATCGTGCTTTAAGATTGTGATAAAAAAATAAATAAAGAAATGTGATGAGAATAAAGAATGAAGAAGAAGAGGACAATCGGTGGGGTGTGAAGAAGAAGAAGTGTGGGGGGTGGAGGTGGAAAAGAGAATTCTATCTTTTTTTTTACTTTAATTTCAAATTGATGCCCCTGTTTTTATTATTGTTTTATTTTTTGCACACGTCAATTTTAAGGGGTAAGAAAATTCACTTTTGAGTAATGTAAGTGTTTAATAGATCACTATGATAGTTTAAGTGTAACTAACTTTTCGGAACAAGTTCAAGGGGGATTTATGTCTTTTCCCAATTTGGGGTAGTGTTTGTACTTTGTAGTAAGAGTTTGGCTTGTTAACCTTGGGGGCTCGGTGACATTGCTATTTATGTATTGACTTGACTATTTTGAAGAATAGCAACAATACTTGCCAATGATATCAGCATACAATTAGGTGTTCATGTGCAAACATATGTCATTCATCAATTTATTTGGTACACACTGGCAGACGGTAAGTTTTTACACATCCCATAGATGGCATAATACAATCAAGATAAAACTGATACCATCTGTACAGTACATAATGTAGTTCAACACCGAGGAATGGAACCTAATAATACAATATAACTATAAGCTCTATCAACAGGCATCACTCATCAGTATATACAGAAAACTTGATACACAACAACACACCTCTAGCTAGCATTACAAATAGCAAAGCAGACTACTCGTAAATTGCTTTATTCCCTTCTTACCCTTCAGCTGGTTTGGGCATGTGTTCTTTTGTATACACACGGTGCCGCCTTTCTCTCCCATATATGACCCAGAATGTAAGGGAAAGCAATACTGCTAAACCAACCATCACCAGTCCAATGTAAACCCATTTGCTATAACGCTGAAGTCCGGGGCAGTATATGCTATATATATCTCCAAATGTTTGTCTAACAAAATCACAATCTTCTAGATCAACCAGGAAAGGACCATAATGGTACAATCCAAAGCTCACATTTACAGCAGCTGCCATCTGGCCGTAGATGATCGGAGTCAGACGGCCAGTTGTGGAACAAATGCCACTAGGGGAAACTTGACAGACATAATTATCCCATACCTGCATGAGAGAAAAACTTTAAAAGGTTGTAATAACTCTCCATTTTAGCAAGGAATTTGAGGCTACTCCTTCAAAAGTATTACATGTGGGGGATAGAGAGAAATATGTTTTGAAGTAATTTCAACTTTTCAGGAAGAAGTTTTCATATATGTACCTTTGTAGCATTGCTCAAGTCCACTTCACCAGGGCTACAGGATCTATCAGTCAAATCCGAGAAAAACGGATTGCAAAGGATTGGCAGTTTAGGTCCAGACTGATTGTAGTACAAAGGACGAAAGCTGGGGGAGAAGTTGTTATTGGAAATATTAGTAATGACCTGGTTAACAACATCGACCAGCTTAGAAGTGACTTCTTTGCTTTTTGTAAGGGTCTCTTGTGCAGTGGCATTGTCTACACAAGGCAAGATATCATCTAAAGCAGTATGAGCAAGAGGGTGTTGGACCCATTGATTCATTGCTACACAAGAGTCTGCAGTCACACTGACATATCAAACACAAAACAATTAAACATGTTTCACAAACTACATTTATAAATCAAGACTGACATTAATAAGGAATGGACAAAGATGTGACTTAGAGGATCCCAGTAAACAGGGAAGGAAGACACAAATTCCCAACAGATAAGAGAGTGTCAAATCTCTTCACATGTTGATCACTCAATAATGAGACATCCTAGCAGTCAATGTTCGACGTTTCAAAAAGAATGACCTACTTTTCTTTTTAGTCTGTTTCAAAAAGAATGGCATCTTTTTTTTTTTTGGTAACATTTTAATTTCAGCTTTCCACGTAGCATGTTTAAGGTTACAAGATTAAAGGGCAATTTTGTACATTTGACATAACTTAAATTTAGGACCACAAGATTCAAAAGTCTTTATTTACTTAAACTTCATACCAAGTCAAATAAGGTCACTCTTTTTGAAACGGAGGGAGTACTATTTTAGTATTTATGACCAGAGTGGGTATCAAGAAGCACCAGCTAGAAGTATAACCAAAACAGGCATCTAAAATGATTCAATCAAAGGAAAAATACATAAATTGCACCTTGTAGTTGTCCAGAAAAAGTCATTTACACACTTTTAACTTTACGGGCTACCTTTTACTCCCACCCCACAATTCTTGTTTTAAGTGGAATTAATATCTCCCTAAAATGACACAACCATATTTTTCCCTAGACATGTATACACGCACGGACATGTGTCAATTGAACCTTTTCCATATTCTCTTTTTTTAGTCAAACCCTCCCTAGTTCCGTTACCTCCTCTCCTCTCTCCTTTTTTATTCTCCATTCTATCCCCAATCTTCATAGGAAATCCCATGTTTTTCGACCAACAGGTAAAAAAATTGATCAGAACACCTAATACATGCTACACCACACAGAATAAGTCACCTTATTCTAAGAATGGAAAGCATAAGAAATTCATCTTATTCCACTTAAATCATTTTAGCCAATAATATATCACAGCTATAATAATTCAGAAAACTCACGCACACCTTTAAGAAGATAGATTAAAATACAAGACAATGGCAGATTTAAAATACAAACATAATAGGTTTTATTCAGCAAATTTGTTTTTGGACCCTTTTCGGTACTTGATTGCTAAGTAAATCACAACTTTCAATTTCAACAGGCAATAGATATTTCCGACCAGAAAATCCAGCATATAATAGAAATTAACAGCTGTAGCAGATTCTAGGTTGTTGGCTCTCAAATCAGTGTATTTTACTGGAGTAGTTCATGGATGGAAGTTGTAAAAATTGGTGTTGGAGTGTTTTCTCTATTGGCTTTACTTCTCTGTGTATTTCATACCTTTCAAGATGGTGAACTTCCCTGCCTAAAAAAAACAGAAATGGTGGCACTAGCCGTGGTGGAAGTTTGGTGGTTCTGATGAAAACAAAAAAGAAAAATAGACCCAAAAAATGGGAAATACAAAAAAAACACAGTACAGATAAAATTGATTCTTGCTTTTTCTGTGGCTTCTCAGCATGAAAATGGACATGGTGGGTGGTGGAAATTTGGTGGGTCTAACAGAACAAAGAAAGAGAAAGCGAACAAAAGGAAAACAAAGAAGGAAGTGAAAAAGAAAACCAATTGAAGATTGGCACCTCAACAATTTAATCAGCTTTTAGCACTTTTTATGTCTCCCAAGCTCTTTCAAGAATTTGAATACACTCTCTGCCACATCATCATTCATGAGGATATTAATTCAACTTTAAACAATATTAAGAAGGTAAAAGGTCATCCGTAAATTTTGAAGTGCATAAATAATCAAATACTAATATCTAAAGCATGGCTGGCTACCCTCAGCTGAGACCAGAAGTTTTATGTTGATGATGGCAGCAGAAATGCAGAACTAAGCTGAATCAAACATCACATTGAAGATAACTTTGGATATCCTTTCAGGGATAAAACAGCAGAACCAATCACTTGAAGCTGAACCCACAATGAGAAGATTTTCCACACACAAGAAAAAACGTGGTCTAGTTCTTACTAACTTAGAACAACAGCACATGGTGAGAAGTAAAATACAGAACAGGACTTACTTGTGGAGAACAAGAAATATGCCACACAAAATTAAAGTCCCGGTGACAAGAATCCATCCAAATATCACCAGGCTGCACAAAATAGAACAGGAGAACATACGTTTAAACAGAAGAGCAGAGCCAAGGGAACAAAATACAAGAAAGAAAGAACATCCTAGTAATATAAAATGTTCACTTACATATAAACGAAAGCCTGCATCCCGAAAATTGAAAGTACTGAAAGGAGAAAAGAAAACAGAGAAAATTTATTAGTACAAATTAATTATTACACTCAGAATTCTAATGCAATGGTCACCTTACCAAATCCCAGAAATGTCAAAAGAAGCATGATGGCTGATAGAATAATAAGAGCCAATCTCCTGCATAATTATTACCACCGGCATTTTAGAACACAAAATAGCAAAGGAATATGTGTGTTTGGTGGATTGAAGTGCAACTACATAAGCAAGAACATAGCAAAGTATCTCTCAGATTGCTGAGTTAGAACTATTCAAATGGAAAGAACAAAGATGAGACACAAAAGAAGTTGACAAGCTAAAACTAACATACACGAGATTTAAAGACAACAACAAACCCGGTGAAATCCCACAAGTAGGGTTTGGGGAAGGAGGTGTGCACAGCCTTACGTCTCCCTTGTGAAGGTAGAGAGGTGTTTCCAATAAACCCTCAGCTCAAGTAAAGCATCACAAACAACAAGTACGTACAGTAAAAACAATGAAGAAGAGAATCATACCAACAACCAATAATACGATTACTGAAGCAAAGGAAAAATGTAATATTAAAATCGAAGAATATGCTAGTAGGAGAGTAATACTAATAACACTTAAAAGGCACGCTCAACTACCTACTAACCTTCTACCCTAATACTCGACATTCATATCTTCCTATCTAGGGTCATGTTCTCAATAAGCTGCAGAAGTGTCATGTCTTGTTTAATCATCTCTCCTCAAAACTTCTTCGGCCTACCTCTACCTCTTCTTATATCCACTATAGCCAACCTCTTATAGCTCCTCACTGGGACATCTATGCATCTTCTACTCACATGCCCAAACCTTCTCAATCTAGCCTTCCTCATCTTGTCCACCATGAAGGTCACTCCTACCTTGTCCCAGAAGGCTTCGTTTCTGATCATATCTCTCCTACATCCATCTCAACATTCTTATTTCTGCTACTTGCATCTTCTTGACGTGTGAGTTCTTGATCGGACAACACTCCACCTCATACATCACAGTTGGTCTAACCACCACTTTATAAACTTACTTTAAAGACATGACCCACAAAATAAATGCTTTGAGTAGATGAACTTAAATAGTTTTGAATAGATGAAAGGACAAAATTGATCCATAAGGCAGACTCATAGAAGTACGAGAACACGATTCAATTGTGTAAGTTCTACGGATATAAATTGCAAAGAACAGGCTTGTAATGACATTCACTTACACAGACTCTACCAAACCAGCTATGTCATCTTTATTGTCTTCTGTTTTACTGGCAAGGGTATTAGCAGAAGAATTAATTTTTGTTTGGATGCGGTCTATGTCTGTTTGGACTGAACCAGGAAGCAAAACTTGATCCACAGCAATAAGTTTGGCTGCAGCTAGATAACCTGAGACGTTTCTGAGACTATCAGCAGTGGTATTTGCCTGATGAACCACATAATCCAACGTGTTAACTGTACTGCTGTGAAACTTTCCCTGGCCAATGTACAAAATGATACATCCAACACTGCACAAGGAACAAAATATGCAAGTTACAAAATGGACACATCAGAACAGAGAGAACAGGAATGTGACGTGTATGATTGTGAGTGAGCAGTTGAGCAAAGTGGCAGTATCCGTAATGCAAGAGAAGATATCAATTTTATGTACACAGCCATAAGCATTTGTATATGCTAGGTGGAGAGAGAGAGAGAGAGAGAGAGAGAGAGAAAGAGAGAGAGAGGAAGAATACACTGCAGTAATGGTAAAAAGTATGAGGAGTATGAGGGACAAAGCATAAGCTATTCGGGAGTAGCCATAAGGAACTCTTCTACAGCAACAGTAGCAGAGACAGATGAACAACAAGCACAGTGCAAAGATCACAAACCAGATCAGCGCAACGACAAAGAATGGAGCTGCAGTGAAAGCCACAGACTGCACATAAACAAATATTAACATAAGAAACAATTGAACCCATAGATTGTATGCAAATAATTTTTTTAAGGAGGACAACCGAGTATATAGTTCATTGCTAAATGTCAAATGAGAATGCACAGACAAGTATAGATTGTCTGACAACTTTTTTAAAGTACATATACAAGGTTTTATTTGTCGATAGTAAAGATTGGAATCCCATTTATAAAAGGTGATGAAACATTTGCAATACGAAAATTTGCTCTCTGCATGACTTTTGTTGACACAAAGGTAATTTTAAGTTGTCACATAACACCTTATATAGCATCATTGAGCATGGACTAAATCTTTAATCATACTGAATACTGATAAGCAAAACTAAAGTTCAAGTCACTGAAGAGCATCTCTTTTCGGAGATGCAACTACATACTTCTCTCTGATCAATCAAATGATAATGACTTTAATCTTTGAAATAATCTCTCTGCTGCTGGTTTATAGAATCTTGTGACATATATCAAATTACTGTTCAATTTCAGGTAAAGTATCTGCATTCTGGAGACCAAATGAGAACCTCCATTACAAGTCATGTAGTCCATCATTGAAAATTATGGTGGTACCATTACTCATGACACTCGTCAGAGTAGTGGAAATAAAATTTTCCAAAGACAATTGCCTGGACCATTTTATCATTCCCAAATTAGGCAAAATCTTAGTCATGACTAGAGTAACGAAGACCCTGCGACTTGAAATGGTCTGCAATTTGGCTCCAAAAGCAAAAAATTCATGTCTGACTCCATATATTTGGCAAAAAATGATAAGATGGAAGAAAAAAACATAAAGTCAATCAAAGGGTCAGGGTTAATGGAGCAGTTAGTGTTTTTTTTCTTAGACTTTAGTTTGGTTGGAGAAGTATAGAGGACATGAGAATCTTATTGTTCTGAAATCATATTTGAATACAGAAGTGAAGAATTTTTACATTTTTTTTTTTCTTTTTCCGTTTTCTCTTATCTATACAACCCAAGAAAAGAGGTGTAAAACTTTTCAAACTAGCCTTCCATGATTTGTAAATAAGTTTGAAACAAAGATTTGTAGAAAGAAAAAGTTGAACTTAAGTTTACATTCCAAGGGCAGAGTATGTGGTGACTTTATGTGTGAGTTCCAAAATTAGAGCAATTAATGCTGTGTTCACAGCAACAGAGATGTTACTACTAGTTGCAAGGTTGTGTTCCTTAAATTGGGTTAGAAAAGAGATTTAGAAATAAAAGGTTGAATACTTACAGCCCAGTAATGGCGGTTACTGATATTCCAGCCTCCAGTGTATCTTTTGAAATTGTTAAGAGGATCTTTTCTATATGTTCTCTTAGCAGCCAAGATAAGTGATGAATTCAATGGAGGTTCATCTTCAGTAAGCAACCTTTTTGTCCCGTATGAAACCAACACATTATTTTCATTCCTAATTTCACCTTAAAAAGGAAACAACCCATCTAACAGCACGCACAAAGAAGGAGAAAAAAGAAATAAAGAAGGAAAGTGCAATCTTAGAATACCTGAAATGGATGTAGTTTGAAAGGAAGGAAAATCAAAGTCAGATCCTGCCAGGCCAAGGGTCACACAAGACAAAATGAAGAAAGCAGTTACAAGACAAAATAACAATGACGTTTTACACAACATTGTAATTCCAATTATTTCTGGGGAAAAACCAAAGTTAATTTGTATCAACCAAATCTGATAGAGGAAGAGGAAAGTAACTGTTTCAATCAACAAACATAGATATTAGATAGAGAGCAAATGTCCTAATACAAAATTGATATTGAAACAAAGCCCGAAGCAAGGAAATGTATGTACGAGATATTTAATGCCCAAAAACTTGCATTTCTCTTTCTAGCTTTATTTCCTCATTTCCCTATTTTTTGCTTCACCCTACTTCCTATACTTGGGTGCGGACCAATCAGTCCATTATGAGTCCAGTTGTTATTTTTTTTCAAAAAAGGTTTGTGAATGGATCTGAAAAAGTTTGAATGAATTAGATTTGTAGGAAATTCTTAACAATACAAAGTATTGTTTAATACGTTATAAAAATCAAGTTGTCTATCACTTCGCTAGTTGCACGGTTTGCTCTCTCTCTACAAATTTCTTTTTCTTTTTTCTCAACCAAATATCATTTTTTTTGATAAGTTTTCATAATCTTTATATGTATTTTCATAACAAAAAAATTTGGTATAATGATTTTTGTCTAGAATTTTTGTTGCAATAATAGTTTTGTGCATATTGATGTATATCAAGAAATTCAAGGTTTCTGAGTTTGAAAAAATAGTATTACTGATTAAAATTAGCAACAATGTATACATATTTGAGGTCTCCTATAAAATTTTTGTTTTATGTCATTAATTTTATGGAGACAATTTGATCATCAAATCATTTGTGAGATTACCTAGATATATTATTGTGATTACACTATTTTGATGCCTAGTAATGAGTGGTACGGGTAGATAAATGTTAGTATTATTAAAGGTCAAACACATATGCGGACCTTTAAACTTGTCCCTAAATTTCATTTTGGCACTCCAACTTAACCTTGTTCCATTTTAACCCTATATCTCCAATTTCTATGTTTCATTTTGGCCCTTCTAAGTGATGTGGCAGAGTGTGCGCATCACACTGAAATACAAAAAAAAGTATTTTTTTCAAAAATAATAAAAGATTAACCCTTCAACTCTATTTTTTTAAGTACCATTTAAACACAAATACTAATTTGATGATTTCTTTTATTTCTATATAGGGAAAATGCATAGGTACCCCCTCAACCTATGCTCGAAATCTCAGAGATACACTTATACTATATTAAGGTCCTATTACCCCTCCAAACTTATTTTATAAATAATTTTCTACCCCTTTTCGACCTATGTGCACTATCAACCAGATAGCTTGAAAAAATTGTCAACACGCGTTGGGCCCAGAAGATAGTGGACTGGTGGGTTCACAACTTCTTCAATAGTTACCTTTAATTTTAAATGATGGATACGTAAGGAGGGTGAGGATGTGCTACTAGTTGCAAGACATCAACATAATCAGTTTCTATATCTATTGAAGTAAGATTGTGTAATGACCCTCCAGGTCATTTATGTGTTTATGCCTTTCGTTTGTCGTTTAGAGCAATCCTATAGTGACCCCAATTTATTTATAACTTGTTCGTACTGACAGTTTGGTGACTTAGTCGTTCGTTTGGTTTCTATGCAAATTTTTGTGTTTTGGAGCTTTTGAACCTTGAATGGTCATGTTTTATCAAAAGTTTAGAAATATGACCTCAGAATCAAATTATAATGATTCCATCAGCTCTAGAAAGACCATTTTAGGCTAGTAGCATAGTCAACACAACTTTGGAGGCTTTAGTGTGAGTTTGTGTGATCAGGCGTTTTAACTTTCAAATTAAGACCTGAGTTTGATCTTGGTTAACATTCTTGGTAAAAATGCTTGGATGAGAATTTTTTTAGTGCGGTTAGCTCCAATTTGGTCTAGAACAATCCTTCGTGTGTATCTGAAGGCTTCTAGCTAATTCTGAGCTCCCTTATGGATTTTTTACTTAAAATAGAGTTGGGTGTGGGACCCACTTTTTGTCAATATGTCCTCATATGGAAGTTTCTACTACTCCATTGTGTCCTAAATTTTGAATTTTATTGGGTTGCATATCTCATTTATGTACGCGGGGCTCTGAACCAATCTCGAGCCCCTAAGTGGAGCTCGAGGGACTTTGCTAAGAGTTTCTAGTGCCTGAGTGCTGGTGTAGCTTCTTTAGCACCCTTGGGCTTGCTCAAAAGAGCATTAATTTTGTGGCTAGGGCAAGTGGGGGCTGCCTAAATGGATCTAGCATTGCTTAAGTGGCCCTCACTTTTGTGGCCAAGGGCTCACGAGAGCGAGGCCTTCCTCTTTGAAGTCATTCGCTTAAGCGATTGTTGTGATCACTTAAGGGACCTTTGGCCAGTCTTTTGCAGCATATATTAGAACCTTGAATTGGCGATTTCTCCATTTCTAAAGCTCTATTTTGAGTGATTGGAAGTGTGGTGTGCTCGTGGTGATCAGGCCTACACTATGCAATGATTGGAGATTGGCCGGTATCCTTAGTTGAGATGAAATTTGGTTTTATTAAGCTCTATTATCCTACTTCTTTGCTCTTAATTGTGATCATTTGCATGAGCTATTTGTTCGCTATTTCGATCCTAGAATTGTGTTCCATTTCAGGATACAGGCTCAGGATATCGTTTTAAACCTATTGACGGAGTCGATTCTAGAGTGTGTTCCACTATTCCTTTTTTACTCTAAATTGGGTTCATTTTCATTTCATGTGTTTTTGGTGTTGAAACAACTGTATTGACGTTGTGATCCTATTTTTGATAGCGTGTCAGCATTCTGAGGTCGTTCAGAAGGGAAAAGTTTCTGCATTGCAATTTGGAGCGAGCGCAGTTGGCCTAAAGTTAGGCTACGACTTTCACTCTTTTAGATTGAGCTTGATTGTATAAATACACAATGATTAGGGTGAATTAGGGGCAGGTACCTAGTTGTTCTTATTTCCCTTTCTTATATGCCATGTTCAAGCTTGATCATCATTATTTTCGAGCGTAATACCATGTTAGTCGGTGTTATATTTTTAATGCTATCTTCTGAATTGACTTGTATGTGGTTATTTTGTTATAATTTAGCATGTATGGCCTTAGTCTATGGTTAGGCTAGCATATCCTTAGACTTGCGACTCTTGTGGCCATTAGTCCTCATCTCTTATTCGACATCATTATGGATGGATTAGTTCTATGTAGAATGGAGTAGCAGACTTGAGTTTGATAGAATTAACCTTAGTTTAGGCATTTTTTCAACTTCATCAACCTTTTATTCACTCTTCTTATTTATGTGGCCCTGTTGCAATTATGGAGGCTTCATGCTTCATTGGGCGACTTAGAATTTGGAGTAGTTCAAGTGTGGAGCCTTGTTTTGATTTTGTGTGAGTGGACGTCATTCCACATTGGTATTGTTGCTTATTGTGATGAAGTCCTCTTTGGATTCGACTTGCCCCTTGGTTTACTCTTTCTAGCTAGGATTCTAACGCATTTACGGCTGGGCGGCCTTGATTTTTATATTTTCGCCCCTGGGTTACTCGTACTAGCTGGGTGGAAGACGCCCTTGAGAATTTACTGGCTGGCTGGGCGGCCCCATATATTAGGTAGTTACAGTTTGAGGCCACTTTTTGGGTTCGAGTCTGAGTTGCTCTTATTGGATTTGGACTAGTGGCACTTCTCTCTTGTAGACCTAGCTATTATGTGTACTTGTAAGGCTTATAGGGGTTTGTTCGAGTTTTATTTAAACTTGCGCGCAAGTGTATCTTCTAGGCTTATGGGGTCCAGTTAGGTTTAGTTTAGTTGTACTTAGATTCATTTTCGTTATGCTGGTGTGCTTTTTTTAAAATTCTGCGCTGACCTCTCTTTATGACTAAACTCTATCTCTTCATATTGTCTTTACCTCTCTTGATCAATCAGCCTATGATGCCTACTGACTACCTTTATTTTGGTACTCATGCTGCACTCTGCATCTATTTCATGATGCAGGTCCTAGTACTAGCAACCAACGGTGATTGTTCGTGTCAGTTGCAGTTTTTGGATCGGAGACATGGGTGATCACTTAGCGCTCCGGATTTGCTGGTCTCCTTTTTTGTACTATATAGCTAGTCTTTTGCTTTTGAGAAAGCTTTCCTTTTGATCCACTTTTGGGACTTGTATTCTTTTGTATATATTTTGAAAACACTACCTAATTACATAGACATTTCTACTATATATATTGATATTCTCTATAATTAAAAATAAGTACATATTGTCTCACAAATTATTAATTTCATACAAAATTTCAAGTCAAATACATCATCCCAACCTTTCTCTGTCCTTCTTTCTCTCGCTCTCTCCCCTTTTTCATCTCCACCCCCTCGCTCCCATATTCTCTCTCTCTCTCTCTCGCCCTCTCTCTCTCTCTATATATATATGTGTGTGTGTGTGTGTGTGTGCAGATAGTACACATGATGTATGTATCAGGGCATTTTTTTTTATATTAGATACATATATTTATCGTACTAGATATATGTATCTATGGTACTATTTACATGCATTTTTTATACTAGATATAGTCTGAAATACAGTGACATGAAAACAAGACGAGCAAGAAAGGGAGAGATGAGAGAGAGATAGGTTAGAGGTGATCGAGAGAGCCTACATGTTTCTTTGAGACTAGATGCATGTATCTTTGATACTAGATACATTCTAAAATATAGATACATAGGGTGAGAGGTGAATGAGAGAGGAAGTGAGACAAGTGACAGAGAAGACATGAGATTGGAGAGAGACGAGCAAGAGACTTATAGTATCCCAGATACATGTGAATCAGGCTTGGGTACAATGTATCTTGAGAAAAATACACCCAATTTGACCACATGTAACCGAGATACATGTATCTAAGTGCGTCAAGTACATGTATTTGGCAAGGAAAATAGGTACAGAAGTTAATTTTCAAAACTGATGTGAGGGCACATAATTAGAATCTAAACTAGTGAGATTTTTGTTTGTTTCTCAAATAATTTTTCCGTTTAATTATTCATTTCAACAAAGCAAGATAGATTTGTTATTTTCTTTCAATATATATGTATCATTAAATAATGTAAAGTAATAATAGTTAAATTAAATTTACTAAAGCATAATTAATAAAAATAATTTAGTAAAACAAACTTCGGATAAATAATATTTGAAAGAGAGTATCAAGTAAACAAAAGCGAAGTAAAATGAAATGAAAGAGTAATAGTCTTCATTCATTTGAACGCACCTCAATTAATTTATCGTATACTCACTTTTTCTTATCAATACAAATATCAAGCTAATTTTTCTGTCGAAGGTTTAGACTCTTTGTAAGTTTTGGGTCATGGGTCACCATGTGGACTGATCCGATTCCGATTTTACCTGACCCGATCAAATTTAATTAATTAATTAATGAATAATCTGTTTTAAAGGATAAGAGGGAACAATTATAAAATAATTGTTCAACCTCTCCTTAAAAGACTCCTAATGGGACACTACTAAAAAATTGTCAAACAACGGCGGACTGCGTCGCTTTTTTGGTCAAAATCGACGGAAAAGCGACGCAGTCACCTCCGTCACTTTTTAGCCCGACGCTTTTCAAAAAGTGACGAGCTGCGTCGCTTTTCAAAAGTGATGGACGGCATCGCCAAAAGCGACGGACAGTGTCGCTTTTTGACTTTTTTTTTTTGAATTCTTTTAATAAAAGCGATCGACTTTGTCGCTTTATTTTAATTTTCATTTTTTTATTTCTAAAAGGTAATGAAGTCCGTCGCTTTTCTGGAAATTTATTTTTGAAAATCCCAGAAAAGCGACGGACAAAACGACGCTGTCCGTCGCTTTTCTGGGATTTTAAAAAAAATTAAACCCAGAAAAGCGATGGAAACAACCACGTTGTCCGTCGCTTTTCCTACAATATTTTTGACAGCTCAAACTAGCAGTTTCTATTGCACACCTGCAAATGCATTCAATTCAATTCTACACTATTCAGCCCAATCAAACACACACAATTATAAACAATCTAAACAAAACATAAAACAACAAAGTTAAAATAACATTCAAAAGTATCTAAATCATAAAGTAAAGAATTATAAAGTCTTTCAAAATTCGTTTCAAAAAGTTCATAAATGTCCATAGATCTAAACTAGGGAGTGAGATCTACATAATCATCCTCATCACTCTCGTCGTTGGTGTCATCGGAAGCCAAAGTAGTAGGTCGACGAGCGAGGTTCATCACTTGTTCTTTGATTTGCTGAACGGTCTCACTCATGCTTTCATGTTTAGCTACTCTTCTCCGCTCCGACTCTGCTAGTGACACTATAAGTTTAGCTATTTGATCCGACATAGCAGCAATTTGAACACCGTCAAGTGTCTCGGCTTGACGTGACAATCCAATACCTTCTAGGCCTGATTGGAGTCGTCTAACATCATTTCAAGAGCCTAGACCATAGCATCTACCCTTGTGTGTCCCTCCTACCACTTTTTCTTTCCAAATCTGGGTGGACAGTTCAGGTGTCAATTGGACCGAACTATCTAGATTCTCAGCGACTTACTGATGAAAGTCATTCTGCTTATTAAATATAAAAATTGACATCAATATATATACATATCATATATTCACTATTAATATATATATATTATTCATATTAAATAACTTACGAAAGTTCGTTTGGCCCTTTCCTCCACCCACACATCCGGATCCGACTCATTTTCTTTCTTCTTGACATGAGACTTCTTGAAAACCTCTGGTTCAATAGGAGTGCGTCCCAATTCTTTTTCCTATAAATAAAAACTGAAATTTATAACGATATATATGAATCAACTAATTATTTATTTGAAAGTTTGAATAAGAACTTACCATCTCTTGTGCAATTGTTCCAACTGTCTTTGCACCTCCGGTGTGCAACAAGCCACCTTTAAGACTGCCTCTAGCCTTTTTGGCTTGATCTAATATTGCCTTAAATTTGTCTGTGTTCCAATACTGACCCAATTCATCAAAAACATGAGGCAACATCCAACTGGGACGTTTACCATTATCCCGAACTTTCTTTAGCCAGCTAGACAGTCTAGCTTTCAATGTGCATCACTGTGTTGATTCTAGCTTTTGGATTGTCTTTTGTCTTACCCTTAACATCCATCACTGTGTTAAACAAATTGTCAAAGTAATTTTTTTCTATATGCATCACATCTAGATTATGTCGTTAAAGATTGTCCTTCCAATGCGGCAACTCCAAAAATATGCTTTGTTTGGTCCAATTATGTTCAACACCATATCCAGGAAGTCTAGAAGGTGAAGCTTCTGTAACTTTAGGTAATTGAGAAACTCTCTCCCAAATTTGATGTCTTGTGAGTAATAGAGGTGTGGGGTCACTTTCAACCTTATTTTTCCTAAATGCATTTTTCATCTTTCTAAACTCATGGTCCATTGGCATGAACTGGCGATAACAATCAAATCATGTATTTTTCTCATGGTTTAAAGTGAATGCCTTACTATTTTCCATGCAATACGGACATGGTAGCTTTCCAGCTGTCATCCAACCAGACAACATCTCGTATGCAAGAAAATCATTAATAGTCCATATTAAAGAAGCACGCATAACAAAATTCTGCTTAGTTGATATATCATAAGTCAAAATTTCTTCAAACCACAATTGTTTGAGCTCATCTATCAATGGTTGTAGATAGACATCAATCAAACTTCTTGGATCACAGGGACCTGGAATAACACAACTTAGAAGGATGTAGGGACTGATCATGCACATTTCAGGGGGAAGATTATACAGAGTAAGAAATACCGGCCAACATGAATAAGGAGAAGCGTTATTAGAGAATGGTATGAAGCCATTTGAACACAACCCCAATCTAACATTTCTTGGTTCACTAGCAAAATCAGTATATACATTATCAAAATGCTTTCATGCTTCACCATCAGATAGATGAGATAAGACACTCGGCGACCTTCTATATTCACGATTCCATCTCATATGTGGGGTAGACCTTATCGATGCATACAACCTCTTTAACCTAGGAATGAGAGGTAGATAATGCATCGCCTGAACTGGGACCATCTTTCCAGCCGGAGTCCTCTTATAACGAGTATGTCCACAAAACTTACAATTTTCTAATTCACTATCAGTCTTGTAAAACAACATGCAGCCACTAACACAACAATGAATTCCATTATACGTCAATCCTAACTTGGACACCAAATGCTTTGCCTGATAGAAGTTCTTTGGTATGTTAAACTCCGGATTAACTAGTTCACCCAAAAGACCAACCATTGAGTCCATAGCAGCATTAGGAACATTCCAATCTGATTTAATATTCATTAATCTAATCGCAACTGACAAGGCAGAATGTAGACTCCCTTCACATAGTGGACGACTAGACTCTTCTAATTGATCATAAAAGTGTCTTGCTTCTTCATTAGGATCTTCATCAAATATTATTCTGGTTCCATCCCACCTTGAACCTCGAAAGCATTATCGATCATTTCATGAACCCTATCATGTTCAACCCTAACCTGTTCAACCCTAATTTAGCCATGTGGTGCAACCATATTATATACATCCACATGCATCAAATTATAAAACATACCATTCAATCCATCACTTTCTTCATGATCAATCCATACAAAATATCTAGGCTTAAATCCATTACGGTACAAATGAACCATAACTCTATCTGGTTTTAAAAATTTTAAGCACTTACATGCACTACAAGGACACCTAACCAATCCATTATTCTTGAAAATGTCAAGTGTCATTGTATGTTCAATAAAATTTCTAACACCGTCAATTAACTCAGGTTTCAAACCAGCATCGGTTTCATAATGCATATTATACATCCACAAACGATGATCCATCTACAAAAATATAGATATTCAATTATATTATAAATACAATTTAATAATAATTTTACTAGTAGTAGTCCTAAAACTAGTTTAGTATTGACTTAACCACATTATTTATTTTAACTTATTTAAGCAACTTAACAACTTTTTAACTTGAACTAGTTTAGTTTTGAATTAATTCCAACAACTAAATCCATCAACAAAACTACATTATTTAATTTAACTTATTTAAACAACTTAACAACATTTTAACTTGAACTAATTTAATTTTGACTTAATTCCACTAACTAATTCCAAGAAAATTAATTTTGTCATCAATAGGATCAACTAGTGTTGGTACTTATGCTTAACAAATAGATTGTTTTTAAATTTAAAGCTAAGTGTCAACACTAGATGGGTACAAATCGATCTTGCAAGAAAATCAATTTTGTCATCAATAGGATCAACTAGTATTGGTACTTATGCCTAACAAACACATTATTCCTAAATTAAAGCTTAATATCAACACTAGATGGACACAAATCGATCTTGCAAGAAAATCAATTTTATCATCAATAGGATCAACTAGTGTTGGTACTTATGCTTAACAAACACTCGATGGACACAAAAAATTTATCACAAAATTAAAGCTAAGTATTAATACTAGATGGACACAAACACATTATTGAAAACATGCAATTGTACTTGAACTTATGAAATTTAGAAGCACCAACCTTATCTTTAACTTTGATGAAAGAAGCAATATAGTCTTGTATCAACTTTTTTAGATGTTGAGCTTCCTCAGTCGCCTAGCACGAAAAGTACTTAAATTAGTTAAATATAAACTTCAAATCCAAGTATATATATATATATATATATATATATATATATATTCAAGTTTTAATAAGTTCAAGTTTCAATTCAAGTTCATATCTAATTTCTAAACTTAATTAGTTATATATTCAAGCTAATTAGTTCCAAGTTCAAGTTCTAATTTCAAGTTCATATTCCTAATTAAGTTCAATTCATAGTAAATTCAAGTCATAATTAATTATAAGTAGTTGTAATTCAAATCCCTTAAATTCCAAATTCAAACTAGCTAGCTAGTGTCCCAAATTAAAACTATTAATTAGTTCTAAAATATCAAATATAATTCAAACTATTAGTCCTAAATTCCAAATTCAAACTAGTCTTAAAATCACAAATTGGAAGTACTCCTAGAATTCAAAAATCAAACTATAGTGCTAAAATCCCAAATTCAAACTATTAGTAGTCCTAAAATCTTAAAAATAACTCAAACTAGTCCTAAATTCAAAATTCAAACTAGTCTTAAAATCACAAATTCAAACTAGTCCTAAAATCCCAAAATCTAAGTAGTGCTAAAATCCTAAATTCAAACTAGCTAGCTATTCCTAATCCCAAATTCAAACTATTAGTCCTAAAATCTCAATAATAATTCAAACTAACTCAAATAACACCCAAATTCAAACAACTCCTTAAATACCCTAATTTAATCTAATCTTACAATTCCAAAATCAAACTAATTAACTCAAGAAATACCAAATTTCAAACAAATCCTAAGATACCCTAATTCAAACTAACCCTAACATTAAAATTTTCAATTCAAAATCAACAAACGCAAACTAACAATCAAATAATCGCTAATTCAAACTAACAATCAAAAACCCTATATCATTCACTTACTAACTAACAATCAATCAAACTAACAATCAATAAAAAAACTAATTCAATACACTAATTAACAAATTCAATAATCAAATTGAAAGAAATTAAAAATAATATTATGAAACCCTAACCTTGAATTAAAGGAGAAGGGCAGTGGGTCGGGATGGAGGCGGCGCCGGTCGGGATGGAGGTGGCGTGACCTCCTGCTGCTGGTGTGACCTGCCTCTGTTGCTGTGCGCGACCTCGATCTGTTGCTATGTAGACCTGCCGCTGCTACTACGATGGTGGCGTGACGTCGATCGGGGATGTTGGCGTGACGCCGATCGAGGATGTGTGGGGATCGATGGACGCCGATGAGAGAAGAGTGAGATAGGACTGAGAGAAGTTGATTTTATTAATTAAAATTATATATATACATATACATACATACATATATATATATATATATATATATATATATATATATATATATATATATATATATATATATATATATAAAACTTAACTACACATCAAAAGAAGTTTAATTTAATAAATTTAATTTATCAAGGTTGATTTTATTAATTAAAATTACACACACATCTATATATATATATATATATATATATATATATATATATATATATATATATATATATATATATATATAAAATTTAACTACACATCAACAAAAGTTTAATTTAATAAATTTAATTTATCGAGGTTGATTTTATTAATTAAAATTACACACACACACACACACACACACACATATATATATATATAATTTAACTACACATCAACAGAAGTTTAATTTAATAAATTTAATTTATCGATCAAGTTAATTTAATAAATTAAAATTACACACACATACACATAGATATATATATATATGTGTGTGTGTGTGTGTGTGTGTGTATATATATATATATGTATATATAATTTAACTATACATCAACAAAAATTTAGTTTAATAAATTTAATTTATCGAGGTTGATTTTATTGATTAAAATTACCTATATATATATATATATATATATATATATATATATATATATATATATATTAACTACACATCAACATACGTTTAATTTAATAAATTTAATTCATCAAACAAGTTAATTTAATAAATTAAAATTACACACACACACATATATATAACAACACATCAATAGAAGTTTAATTTAATAAATTTAATTTATCGATCAAGTTAATTTTTTAATTATATAAATTTAATTTTATTGATCAACAAAAGTTTATCAATATCAAATTTAATATATAAATCTCCTTGAATTGATCATAGGTATTTGTTTAATTGATAATGTATTTCATATCTGAACCACTAGTATATAAGACTTGATTTGTTAAACTATTTGAGGAGTATATAATTAATCAACGTATTTCATACTCCGATGAAGTATCCTTTACATGTCATCATAATTAGGAGGTGATCACTACACTTGACATCCATTCAAGATCGAACGTATATAATAATACTATCTCACATTTCATACTCGAATGGATTGTATGTTAGCTTTTCACCTCTACATCATGACATGAGATATTAAGTTCATGATTAGGTGACAGACTGATAGAATTTGTACATTACTCTAGAAATATAAGTATAATTTTCTCCTAATTCATATCAACATAGTTTCATACTCTAAATATGGATTATAGATAATTTTTTTATTTATTCCACGAATTCTAACATTTTATTTATAAAAGTATACAAAATTATTACACTTTTTGAACAATTAATTGTAGGTGTAAATGAAATTTTAGCATTATGCACAGTAGCAAAATTATGATTAATAGGAATATTTTAAACAAACCGACCTCTGGATGCCACTTTTATTAAAAGTAATTAGATTTAATAAAAAATGCCGACCTCATGACATCGGTATCACATTAAATTTTAAGATAAATAAAAAGCAATCATGTTAATTAAATAATATTGACATCGGGAGGTCGGTATTTTATATTAAATTATTTTTTAACTTATATAAAACCGTCATTCGGAGGACGATTTATTTAAAGTTAATTGAAAATATTAATTTATTACATACTATTTAATTTTACCGACATCCGGAAGTCGGTATTATAATTTTTTTTATTTTTTTATTTTACACCAACCGTCCTCAGGAAGACGATTTAAATAAAATTAAATCAAAATATTTCTCAAAGCGATGGATAGCGTCTCTATGTCCATCACTTTTTTTGAAAAAAGATTGACCAACATTTTGACCAAAAAGCGGCGGACAAAGAGACATTGTCCATCGCTTTTTTAAAATATTTGACCAGAAATTTTGACCAAGAAGCGACGGACATAAAGATGTTTTCCGTCGCTAATTTAAAAAATAATCAAACAATTAAAATTAATAAAAAGCGACGGATGGCGTGGCTTTTTTTAAATTAATAAATAATTATTTTTAATAAAAAGCGAGGTACTGCGTCGCTATCTATATAAAATAATTAATTATTCATTATATATATATATATATATATATATATATATATATATATATATATATATATATATATATATATATTGGTGCAAAAATCCGCGAAAAAAAGTGACAAACTAAGAGATGCCGTTCGTCTCTTTTAAAAAATAAAATAAAAAAATTATTTTAATTAAAAAGCGATGGACAGTGTGGCTAATGGCGTCGCTTTTTGGAGCGACGCCGTCCGTCACTTATACTTCCGTCATTTTTAGCAGTTTTTTAGTAGTGGAGTGATTTTTTTGTGCGTGAAAAAATAGTGGAGAACGTGAAAACCAGAACCAGAAAAGAAAATCAAGAGAAAATTATCCTAGATTTTCACAATTCAATCGAAACACTAAGGAGACTCTTAGTTTGTGAAATGCACTACGTTTTCTTTGAGAGATTAAGTCGATCGTGTGGCTGTTCAGATTTGGAGCGCATCTATAACAAAGGCATTGTCAACGATTTGCGCTGCAAGTAATAAGGTACACATCCTATTGTTGTTTTGCCATTAAAACTCTTTCGCTCATATGGAAATATAATGTATCATTTTTTATCCTCTATTGAGATTTAAAACTGGTAATTTATTTCAACTTTATTAATTGGCATGTCACATGGGTACATCATCTAGCTAACTTTCAAAAGGCAAACATAGCCAAATTATATATTTTTAATGTCTAAATTTTTATGACTTTTTTTTAGCCAATTTTAAAATAAACACTTAGATGAATCAATTTTTGAGAATTAGAACTAACCTTTATTCCCACTGGACCTGCGAACATCGAAGCCTCGGCCAGTGTACTAGAAAGGAATGATGGTTTGGTCACACATCATCGGAAAAGTTGTAGATCAGAAGTCCTAGGAGGCTGCCTAGAAACCTTTGACGCGCGTGTAAGCCGCACACTCAGAATATAGGTTATACCTCATGTCTTTGATTATAATAGGTCGTCATCATTTATCATTTGGTAGTTTTGTTTAATTATTACCATGATGAAAATCATTTTCACCTTTCAATTTGTTTTTTTAAAATCAAAATTTCCCCTCAACTTTGAAGTATAATCAATTTTCCCTTTTATCCTAATTAAAATGTTAAAACTTATTATTTCTTTTCATTATCAATATTTTTTTTAAAAAAAAAAAGATCATGATATTTTCATTTTTTTAAAATTCATGTAAGATTTTTTTCACAAAAGCATAAACATTATATTTTGGATGAAAAAATTAAGAATATTAATTAAGTATATAAGCTAATGATGTTCTATAATGAAGTAAATAATCATAATGAGAAAATTAATTTCATTAATAATAATCAACATTTTGATATTTATACAAGTGAAAATAACAGAAAATAATAAATATACAAATATATTTCGATGTAGGATATAAAAATTAATTAATTTAATTAAGGTTAATTTTTTAAAGATTGTATTTATTTAGATTTTAAATTATTTTAGACAATAATTTATGTAATATGCTAATCAAAACTTTCTTATTTATATATATATATATATATATATATATATATATATATATATATATATATATATATTATAAAAAAATAATATTAAATATAGGGGAAATAATATGGATTAAAATCGCTATTTTCCCTATCTATAATATATGGGAAATTCAACTTTTTTTGAAAAAAATTAGGAATGTAAATGAATTTCACCTATTTTATTCAAACTAGTGGATTATATGTTTATATGTAATCTAGGGAATATTGACTCATACCGCAATTGTTGTCTCTAAGTGGGATTTGAATTTGCCCATGTGCCTAAGAGTATCATGGTTTGATGTTATTGAATTATTGAATGATGGACAGCTCAACAACATGCTTATATTCTTTGAAATTCGATACTAATATAATTTAAATTCAGAATTAGATGTTGTTAAGCTTTTCAAAAGCTTTGAATATTGAGTGTTTTTCTTTGGGTTTCTGCATAACCTTTTTCTTTTAATATACAAAAAATATATTGATTATTTTGGTTTGTATCGGGATCATTTTTTTTCCCCCTTTTCTTTTGCCTTTTAAGATCCCAAAACACTACAAAGAAAAGTTTTAAAACATAATTATTTTTATAGGATCAAAAGATATCCTATTTGATAAATTAAACGAAAAAAGATTGTTGTGATTATTATGTAAATTAGAGATAAGTGTTAAAAACACACATAAACTAATTTTCTTTTTTGAGTTTCATACAAAGGTGAACCCAGGATCTGAAGAGTCTGGGTGCACCAATAATATTTAAGCATTAGCGAAGTGAAAATTTCAATGACAATTAATGGATAATGTCGTATTCGATTAGTCATTGATAACTATTGGATAGGCATTGTCACACCCCAGAAAATTTTTGAGCTAAGTCTCGAACCATCCTTCATTGTGAGTAGGATTTTTACCGATTTCTTGAGTGTTAAGGTCACTAGATGTAGCACCTTGAGTTCCAAAAAGAACTAAAGAGAATTCATTCAAGTCATTCACAAGTTCTTTTAAGTTTTGGGTCAACTTCAAATGACCATAACTTTCTGTACAAGATGAGTTAGGTGACCCATAAGATATCAAATGAAAGGACTTTGGATTATATTTCCAACGCCCCGAGTTTGCAAAGTTTTGAGTTAGGATGAGTGAGATATGCCCTTTTGAAGTCAGTCTATCAAGTTAAGGAAAGTCACCTGAAATTATGAGGGGTATTTTAGTCTTTTTCTTATCCTTTCAACTTAAATCATTTTTAGTAATAATTTACCGGTCTAAACTGATTAGAATCAGTTTCATTCATCCCCAATACGCTTAGGGTTTTAGTTGAGAGTTCAAGAAGAGAAAAAAAGAGAAAAGAGGAGAAAAGAGGGAAGGTTCAAAGCATTTGTCGAGATTCTTGAGTTTCGTTGCGGGATTTCGCCAAGGGCTTGATCCCTAAGAGGTATGTAAGTTTTCATAGTGTTGGGTTCGTTCACCCATACACCAATCATGAGTTTTTTTTTACGAATTTCATCCATAAGTTTGGGTATATTGAATTCTTGATGAGTTTCTTGGAGTTTGAGTTTCGTTCTTTGATTAATGAGGTTTGATGAGTTCTTGAGATAAATTTTAGGAGTTTGAGGGTTGTTTTGAAGTGGATTTTCATGGAATTAAGTTGGGTAAACGAATCTAAGTGAGTTGGGAAGAAACCATTCGATTCTAGACGAAATTAGGGCCAAAAATAGAAGAACAATATTGTCAGGTTTTCTAGGTTGGGGCCTGGCACCCTACGCCAACTTGTGCGCCCCAACTACCCATCAGTAGTTTAGAGGCTGGCACCTTGCACCACTCAGTGCGCCAAGGTCGCCTATCCCGTCCAGTTTTCAATCATTTGCTCCGTTTGGGTTCTTTTAAAATGTACCTTTACTCTAATCTCATTCTAACTACTCTAAAATCCTTCTAAAAACCTAGAAATCATTCATAATATGAATCATAACCTTGAATTCATAATTCAAATTCAAGGTAGAGTTAAGAGTCAAGTCTTGAGAGTTCTTTCGAATATTTTGAGAAAGTCCCTTTGAGACTTTTTGAGGAGTTTTCTATAACTTCTAATAACTTGTTTTAAGACTCGAGCAAGTGAGTATGAGAATGAGGAGCATGTATTCATGATTATACACTATCATCACGAGATCCTTCATATCATGAACCATAACCCTTGAATTCATAATTCAAATTCAAGAGAGTGTTAAGACTAGAGTTAAAGAAAGTCTTTGAGTTCAATTGTGAATCCTTTGAGATCAACTATCGATTTGCGCTAAGTTTTGAGGAAGTAAGTATGAGAATGATAAGAGTCATATACATTTATTCCATATTGTTATTTAGACCCTCGAGTCGAGTCGTTCATGCCCATAAATTCCGCATGAACTTCATAAATTGAGCATCTTTGAGAGGAGTAGTATCTTCAAGTTTAAGTCTTGAGTATTGAGTTCCTAATCCCTTTTGAGCTTATATTCCTAATCATGGGACTATTACATGTTAGCCATGAAGTCCTTGAGTGGAGTTGTTCATGCCATAATTCCGGATGAACCCTATGAGTTGAACATTCTTGAGATAAGTAGTATCATGAAGTCTATGAGTTAGTTGTTCATGCTCATAATTTTGCATAAACCCTATGAGTTGAGCATTCTTGAAATGAGTAATATCATTGAAGTTCTTGAATTCTGAGTTGTTGAGTGCGAGTATTGAGTTCTATGTATGGTTATTTAAAACCCTGAATTGAGTCGTTCATGCCCATAATTCTGCATGAACCCTATTATGAGAAGTCTTTTACAAATTTTTCAAACTTGTTTTAAGACTTGAGCAGTTTGAGGAAGAACATAGTTGAGTTCATTTTCTTTAAAATGATATATGAGAACTAAGTATTTCGAAGAGTAAATGTTTTAACATTTAAGATGAGAGGAAACATTGATTTCCAAAAGAGTTTTTGAGTAGTTTTGAGTACCATCTCTTTTAACAGAAAAATTTTGAGTAATAATCTCAAACCACAGAAAGAGTTATGCTTTTAAACATATGAGCTAGATTTATTTTGGGAGTAGTATTGAGCATCGATATGGAGACGAGTTCAGATAACTCAAAGTCCTCATAAACTGTATAGTCAACATGGGTAGAAAGGGTCATACTTTTTAGATGATTCCTTAATGCTTTTTAGCATAAACTAGTGGATCCACTCAGTAGTAGGTATCATACCTTGGCAAAGTATAGGATAGTTCTGGCAGTGTGGGCTAGACGATGTATCATCACATAGCTCATAGTGATGATTATCGATTATAGAATCTCCCACAAAGTTATATTGTATTTTTATATATACAAACTGAGTTATTATTGTATTATTCATAACAATGAGTTGCTATGTACTATTTTTAAAAGCTTTCCATATATTGCATCTTTTATTGCTGCTTTATATTAAGTTGAGTATCCAGAGTTGAGAATATATAGTTGAATATGTTATTGTTGGGTTGAGCCCTATTTCTCTGAGTTGAGTTGAATTATGTTTCATAGAGTCGAGTATCTCATTATTGAGTTGAGCCTTATTTCATAGAGTTTGAGTTGGGCCTTATTTCACTGAGTTGAATATCTTATTATTGAGTTGAGCCTTATTTCACTGAGTTGAATATCTTATCATTGAGTTGAGCCCTATTTTTCTCTAAGTTGAGTTGAACTATGTTTCTTTGAGTTGAGTGAGTTGAGAAGAGGTAAGTATGTTTCTTTTCCATTAGTTCAAGCTTATGTTTATGCTCTAAAATTCCCCTTACATGCTCGTACATTCCATGCACTGACTCCATTTGACCTGCATTTTTTATGATGCAAATACAGGTATTCAAGTTAATCAATAGAAACTTCGTTGATATCACTTGCAGTTCAAGTTAGATATGGTGAGCCTTCTTGCTTTTGAAGATTCCATTTACTTTTAGTTTTGTTAGGATATTGTAGGTCTTGTCCCGACTTCCATATTTGTCATTTAGAGGATTCATAGATAGACAGTAGAGTTTGAGAAGTCTGTTTCATTTATCTTGTTAAATGTTTTAAAGACTTGAGTTGCCTAGTTTTGGCTAATTGAATATATGATTGTATTCTGAATTAATTATTTGATTTTCGATGAATTTTATTCTTTTTTAAGCTTTTGTATGCTTGAGTTAGTCTTCTGCTTATATTCAGCCAGAATGAGGGTTTGCTTGGGGACCATCAATGGTACTCGAATGTCTGCCATGTCCATGGTGTAGGCTTGGGTTGTGACAAACTTGGTATCAAAGCACAGAATTCAAGTCTCCTAGGGTGTCTATGAAGTTGTGTCAGTAGGATCTTATTTATGGTTGTAAGGACCCAACTTCAATAAATGAGGAACTACCGACATTTAAGAAAAGTTTCCCTTATTTCATGCTCTAAATTGTGCAATAGAGCTATGTCATAGAGATTTATTCATACTAGTGTGTCTCTCAGATTCATTCGACTACCCTTCATACTAGAGGTGGTTGAAAAGAAAAGCCAGTCCTTTATCGATGAGTTTTTCTTAGCAAGAGTTTTGAGGAAGTCATGAGACTCTAGAGGGACTTGAGACAAGCCCATGAGTGAGTTAAGTGTTGAGTTTCAGAGGAATGCACTCATGTTCATATGAATCGTGCATTCAAGCTAAAAGTGAGATGTAGTTTCTTCTCTAAGCCTTGTTTCAGCTGAGATCCTTATGAGGAAGTATGATTAAAGCTTGAGTAGTATTTTCACCCGAAAAGATAGCATAAGTTATGAGATCATGAGGAGTTGTAGTGAAAGTGCCTAGAGTTAGAGCAAAGTATGCAGAGGTTCAATAATTTAAGGAAATGAGATAGTGATGAGGCAGATTATGTTATTGCAATCATGCACCCAATCCATTTTAAGTGATGAGTTCCTTTATGAGTAGAATAAGGAATAATAAGGTTGTAAAGTGTTCTTGATAGAAGGAAGAGGAATAATTACTAGTCAAGATAAGCTAGAGTCTATTGTTAACCAGAATAGAGTTGATGTCGATGTGTCGTCGTGTTAGATGAGACTAAATATAGGTGTGGAATCAGATAGCAGAGTACTCATGAAGTGATAGAACCAAGGTAGGCTTATGAATTTTGAAAGGAGACCCCCATAGTATTCAGAGGATGATAGAACTTTTTGAGAGATAATGCGCAGTAAGTGAGTAAGTAGTACTTAAGTTGTGAAGTGGAATGTGATGGTAATTTGTGAGTGTGGCGACTGAGAAGTAAGGATTGACAACTTGTCATAAGGTCCTAGTAGACGAGTGTTTCTAAAATTTATGCATAGTAGTGGTGATTTAGCATAGTAGGCGAGCAATCATATTGATATTCGGGTTTAGTAATAAATATTAAACTTGAATTTGATATGAGTGTCGTGATCAAAAGAATGGCAACATGACGGTGATGATGTTAGTCTTGAGATTTGATCTAGAAGACCTAACATAGAGCAGGTGAGAAATTGAGATGTTAGCTGCAATAAATATGAGTGGTACAAGTGAGAGACCCTAACCTTTAGATAAGGGTAGTGAAGTGTGGCAAAGTCACAGGAGTAACAAGAGCATTAAGAGGTGTACCAAGATGGTATGTAATCAGAAGAGGTTAAGAGAAACATCTTAGAAAGAGGTCTTGATACCTACTTATGGAGAGTTCAGTAGTTATGAGATAACCTTCTCACGAGTGTTAGAGTAAAAGAGGATGTAGACCAATTTAGAGATGATAGATTAGGTCCACAACTTTCAAGTGTCAGCTTTAGACCTACGGGGGAGATGATAAGCTGAGAAATCAAGTCAAGTGTTTGAGAATAAGAAAGTAATGAGTTCAAAAGAGTATGAGAGATATTTATTCATAGGTCCTTTTAGTAATGGAGTGATGTTAGAAAGAGAAGGTTAATGATCTTATCGTGATAGTAATTGTGTGATAATTCCTTCTAACGATATAAATGAGGAAGAGGAGGATGAGGTTTTACTATGAGAGATAGCTAAATGAGAGCCCTTAGTTGGTTCCAAATAGTAATGCGAGAGATTCTAGTTAGTATGGAAGAGATGATAAGAGTAACCCCGTTTTATACCCAGTACAACCATCATTCGAGGACGAATGATCCCAGGCAAGAGATATTGTAATACCCCAGAAAATTTTTGAACTCGGACTCGAACCATCCTTTGTTGTGAGTAGGATTATACCGAGGAATTTAAAATTTCTTGAGTGTTAAGGTCACTAGATGTAGCACTTTGAGTTCCAAAAAGAACTAAAGAGAATTCATTCAAATCATTCACAATTCTTTTAAGTTTTGGGTCAACTTCAAATGACCATAACTTTTAGTACCATAAGATATCAAATGAAGGTCTTTGGATTATATTTCCAACTCCAACGAGTTTGCTAAGTTTTGAGTTTAGATGAGTGAGATATGCCCTTTGAAGTAAGCATGCCCAGTTAAGGAAAGTCACCCGAAATTATGAGGGGTATTTTAGTCTTTTCCTTACCCCTTCAGCTCAACTTATTTTTAGTAATAATTTAGGGGTATAAACTAATTAGAATCAGTTTTGTTCATCACCAATATGCTTAGGGTTTTAGTTGAGATTTCAAGAAGAGAAAAGAAGAGACAAGAGGGAAGGTTCAAAGTGTTCGTTGAGATTCTTGAGTTTCGTTGCGGATTTTCCCCAAGGATTTGATCCCTAAGAGGTATGTAAGTTTTCATAGTGTTGGGTTTGTTCACCCACACGCCAATCATGAGTTTCTTTTAAGATTTTCATCTATAAATTTGGGTATATTGAATTCTTGATGAGTTTATTGTAGTTTGAGTTTCGTTCTTTGATTAATGAGGTTTGATGAGTTCTTGAGATGAATGTTAGGTGTTTGAGGGTATTTTCGAGTGGATTTGCATGTAATTAAGTTGGGTAAACGAATCTAAGTGAGTTGGGAAGAAACCATTCGATTCTAAGCGAAATTAGGGCAAAAAATTAAAGAATAAAATTCGTTAGATTTTATGGTTTGGGGCCTGGGCCTTACGCCAGACAGTGCACCCCAAATACCCCTCAATAGTTTAGGGGCTAGCGCCCCGTGCCACTCAGTGCACCAAGGTTGCCTGTCCCGTCCTGTTTTCAGTCATTTGCTCCATTTAGGTTCTTTTAAAGTGTACCTTCACTCCTATCTGATTCTAACTACTCTAAACTACTTCTTAACACCTATAAATCATTCATAATATGAATCATAACCTTTAATTCATAATTCAAATTCAACAGAGAGTTAAGAGTAGAGTTTAAGAAAGTCTTTGAGTTCAGTTGTGAATCCTTTGAGATCAACTATCGATTTGAGCTAAGTTTTGAGGAAGTAAGTATGAGAATGAGAAGAGTCATATACATGATTTCCATATTGTTATTTAGACCCTCGAGTTGAGTCGTTCATGCCCATAAATTTCGCACGAACTTCATAAATTGAGCATCTTTGAGAGGAGTAGTATCTTTAAGTTCTAAGTCTTGAGTATTGAGCTCCTAATCCCTGTTGATATTATATTCCTAATCATGTGTAACATCTCGCAACTAGAATGAACTAGAAGGAATTTAAAATCTAGAAATATTGATTTTTTGAAAGTATAAGAAAATCTGGAAAATTTTAAGCAAGTTAAACTGAGTTTTTGGTCAACTTCAAACGACCATAACTCCTAGCTCAGGATAAATTAGGTGTATTTTCAGATATGGTTGGAAATCTCTTGGAATGATCTTTCCAACGCCGCTATGTTTTTATGATTTCGAGTTTGTATGAGTGAGTTATGTCCTTTGGAAGTTGGGCTGTTTGAATAAGAAAATGCCCAATTCAGATTTTTGAAGGGTAGTTTGGTCTTTTCCTTACCCGATTAATTAAATCTATTTTTAATAAAATAATTGGGGTCAAAACTGAGTTAGTTCAGTTTACACTTCTGAAAAATAGAGTTAGGGCTGTTGGAGAAAGAACGCAAGAGAAAGGAGACAAGGAAAAGAAAGATTCGCTAAGAACGATTGATTTTGGTTGCGGATTTGCCAAAGAATTGACCCTACAAGGTATGTGAGTCTCTCATAGCATTGGGTTCATTCACCCACGCGCCAAACATGTTTATTTCAGCGAAATTCATCCTAAAAGAGTTTGAAAGTTGATGTTCTTGACATGAATTCTTGAATTTGAATATTGTTCTTGAATTGGGATGAATTGAGAAGTTTCTAAGTTTGTTACGTCGCATTATAGAGTCGTTTCGAGTTAGATTCTTAGGTACATTTTCTGGATATTTGTATCTAAAGGTAGTTTGAAAAAAAGAATCAAGGTTGGGTGATTTGGGGCTGGAAAACAAAGAAGAAATTTCGTCAGACGAAATTTAAGTATGGGAATGCGTCACGCAACCTGTTTCCAGAATTGAAAAATTTTGCTCCACATCACGAAGCTGACACGAGGTGTTCTACTTCAGAAGACATTTTTGGAACCAAATTTTTATTATGCCTCCACGTCGCGGACCCACCTTCAAATCTTGATTTTCGGTCTTTTCTCATGTTTAGCTATCTAAAATCATTCCTAAACAACTTGAGATCATAATCCTTGAATCCATAATTCAATTGAAGGATCAGTTAAGAGTCGAGTCAAGTGTAGTTAAGATCAAAGTCAAGAGAAATCAATAGTCAAGTAAGAGAAGTTCATTTCAAGTTTTCATTAGTCGTTTACAAATGTTTTAATTTTGTTTTAAGACTTAAGTTTTGAAGTTGAGTAAAGAGTAAGTGAAAAGTTCATTTTCTTTAAAATGATATATGGGAACTAAGTATTCCTAAAAGTAAATGTTTTCACATTTAAGATGAGAGGAAACTGAGATTTCCAAAAGATTTTTGAAAAGAAAAAGGGAACATTGATTCTAAGAGTGCTTTTTTAAGCTATGTTTGAGCAATTATCTCAAACCAGAGAAGCAGTTGTTTAAAAAAATATGAGTTAAGCATATTTTTGGAGTAATATTGAGCACCGATATGGGGATGCGAGTTCATATTAACTCAAGCCCCCATAAACCATGTAGCCATCATGGGAAGAAAAAGGATCACACTTTTTAGATGATTCCTTAGTTCTTTTTAGCATAGACTAGTGGATCCACTTAGTAGTTCAGGTTCTATACCGATGGCAAGGTATAAGACGGTCCTTGGCAATGTGAGGTAAAATGTTGTACCATCACATAGGCACATAGTGATGGTTGTTGGTTAGAGAATCTCCCACCGAAGTTATATTACTTTCTAAATGAGTAAAGTTAAGTTTGTTATTGCTTTATCTTTAATGAATTAAGATTGTTTTCATTCGTTTTGTAAGCTTTATATATATCACATGTGTTTTATTGCTTTATATTGAGTTGAGTATCCATGATTTGAGAAGAACCAGGTAAGTGTTTCTTTCATAATATTTTTCGAGCCTATGTTTGTTAGCATTCCAACTCACATATTCGTACATTCAATGTACTGATGCCAGTTGGCCTGCATTATATTATGATGCAGACGCAGGTAATAATGATCAACATCCAGTGCCTCGTTGATCCAGCTTGAGCATTGAGAGTCTGTTGGTGAGCCTCCTTGCATTTCGGATGACTCTTTTATTTGCTTTCTAGTTTAGTTCATTAGGATGTTGTGGGGTTTGTCCCAACATCCATCTCAATTGTTTTCGAGGCTTCATAAATAGTCAGTTATTAGTTCTTTAGTCTTCTCATTTTATCTTATGTTAAGATTTGGGTTGCCATTTTGGCCAAGTTGAATGTTTAATTCATTTAAAATTCAAAGTTATATTATTAAGCTATTTGAGTAAGTTCGTTTGATCATTGTAATCATGCTTAGAGTCTTCCGCTGAGTTAAGTTAGCCAGGTCAAGAGCTCGCTTGGGGCCAGCAATGGTTCTTGAGTGCCAGTCCAGCCTAGGGTGTGTAGACTCGGGGTGTGAAAAACTTGTTATCAGAGCACAAAGTTCAAGAGTCCTAGGGATTTTATGAAGCCTTGTCTGTAGAGTCCTAGTTATTGGTGTGAAGCACGCCACATCTATAATTAGAAGGCTGCAACACTTAGGAAATTATCTCACTTCTTTCACACTCTTTTTATGCGTTAGAGTTTGATCTCTAAAAATTTTCTTCTAATTCGTGCTTGCACGAGTTTTCAGATAATCATGCCTCCACGGAGAGCTGTTAGAGGTCGTCCTACGAGCTGCATTGTTGAACCACAGGAGCAATAGTTACCCAATGCACCTAAAGTGCAACTTCAAGGCGAAGTCACCAATGCTGAGTTCCGTGAGGCTATTTAGATGTTGAGCCAAGTTGTGACTTACCATATTGGGCAGCAAAGAGGAGCTCGATGAGAAAAGGCTGACAATTCAAGGATTCATGAGTTCTTGAGGATGAATCCTCCATGTTTCATTGGTTCCAGCATTATTGAGGATCCAGAGAACTTCATTGAGGAACTGCAAAAGGTATTCGACGTGATGTATGTTGCTGATACTGAGAGAGTTGAGCTAGCTGCATACAAGATGAATAATGTTGCTAGGACCTGGTTTGATTAGTGAAAAGGGTGTAGAGTTGAGGATGTACCACCTGCAAATTGGGCCTGTTTTGAGGAAGATTTCTTAGGGTTTTTCTTACCCCGGGAACTGAAAGAGGCCAAGGTACGTGGTTCCTCACACTTAAGAAGGATTCTCTAAGTGTTCATGAATATGGTTTGAGTTCACCCAACTATCCCGTTATGCTTCGGAGATGGTTAAGGAAATGAGAAGTAGAATGAGGTTGTTCATTGCTGGGTTGGGCCGTCTATCAAGCAAAGAGGGCCGAGGAGCAATGCTTATTAGGGACATGGACATTTCGAGGTTGATGGTCTATGTGCAACAAGTAGAGGAAGAGAAGATTAGAGATAGAGAGAAGTTCAAGAATAAGAAAGTGAAGACAAGAAATAAGTCTGGGCAGCAGAAGGGTAGTGTGAATCGTTCGTCCTTTCAGAAGCAAAAGGGGCCTGCATCATAATCTGCTAGTACACCTTCACCTAAGAACAAAGGTGAGTATAATGGCTAGAATTCATAGAACTTCAGAGCTAGACCAACACAGTCTCAAGGTAGTTTGGCAAAAGGAGGTAGTTGGGCTCTTATATGTGGTAGATGTGGTAGAAACCACTTAGGTAAGTGTTGTGATGGCCAAACAGGTTGTTTCAAGTGTGGGAAAGAGGGATAATTCATGAAAGAGTCTCCTAAGAATAAGCAAGATAGTGGAAATCCAGGCAATAGAGCCCAGCTTTCATCAGTTGCTCCACCAGATAGGGCTACACCTAGAGGAGCTACCTCCGGTACTGCGGAGGAAAAAATCGATTATATGCTATCAACAGTCGCCAAGAGAAAGATGATTCACTAGATGTTGTCACTGGTATGATTCAAGTCTTTGACTTTACCATTTATGCCTTGCTAGATCTGGAGCGAGTTTATCTTTTGTAACTCCATATGTTGCTATGAATTTCAATATTATTCCTAAGAAACTTAGTGAACCATTCAGTGTCTATATGCCTATTGGTGAGTCTATTCTAGAAGAGAGAGTCTATCGTGATTGTCCCATTTCCGTCAATCACAAGAGTACCATGGCTGATTTAGTTGAGTTAGAATTGGTAGATTTTGATGTCATTCTTGGTATGGATTGGATTCATGCTTGTTATGCCTCAATTGATTATAGAACTCAAGTAGCCAAGTTTCAGTTTCCCAATGAGCCAGTGGAAAAGCAATTCAGCAGTGCCTAAGGGTCATTTCATTTCATACCTTAAGGTAAGGAAGTTGGTTTCTAAGGGGTGTATCTATCACTTAGTTTGAGTTAATGACTCAAGTGTTGAGGTACCTTATATTTAGTCAGTTACAGTAGTAAAAAAGTTTCCAGAAGTCTTTCCAGATGATCTTCCCGGAGTCCCTCCTGAGAGAGAGATAGACTTCGGTATAGATATTCTTCCAAATACTCATCTTATATATATATTTATCCATACAGAATGGCACCAGCAGAGTTGAAATAGTTGAAAGAGTAGTTAAAGGATCTATTAGATAAAGGCTTCATTCGACCAAGTGTCTCACCTTGGGGCGCTCCGGTCTTGTTTGTGAGAAAGAAAGTTGGTTCCCTTAGGATGTGTATAAATTATGGTCAGTTGAACAACGTTACCATCAAGAATAAGTATCCTCTTCCGAGAATTGATGATCTTTTTGATCAGCTTCAGGGTGCTTCCTGTTTCTCAAAAATTGACCTCAGATCAGGCCATCATCAATTAAGAGTAAGGGAATGTGTTATTCCAAAGACAACTTTCAGAACCAGATATGGTCATTATGAGTTTTTGGTCATGTACTTTGTTTGACCAATGCATCAACAACATTCATGGATCTTATGAATAGAGTCTTCAAACCTTATTTAGATATGCTTGTTATCGTCTTGATTGATGACATACTAATCTATTCAAGGAATAAAGAGGATCATGCTAGTCATCTCAGAATAGTTCTTTAGACTTTGAAAGATAGAGAGTTGTATGCCAAGTTATCTAAGTTTGAGTTTTTGCTTGAGTCTGTGGCGTTCTTGGGCCACATAGTTTTCAGTGATGAATTTAGATTTGATACTCAAAAAATTGAGGTAGTGCAGAATTGGCCTAGACCCACATCTCCAACTAATATTAGGAGTTTCTTAGGTTTGGATGGCTATTATAGAAGGTTTTTAGAGGTTTTTTCGTACATTTCGTCCCCTTTGACGAAGTTGACTCAGAAAATAGTGAATTTTCAATGGTCTAAAGCTTGTGAGAAAAGCTTTTAGGAATGGAAGAAAAGGTTGACTACTGCCCCAGTTTTGACCTTACCAGAAGGCACTCAAGGTTTTGTGGTGTATTGTGATGCATCTAGGGTTCGCTTGGGTTGTGTATTGAATGGCAAAGTTATAGGTTATGCCTCCAGACAGTTGAAAGTTCATGAGAAGAATTGCCTAACCCATGATATAGAGTTGGCTGCTGTAGTTTTCGCTTTAAAGATATGACGCCATTGTTTGTATGGTTTTTATTTGGATGTGTTCACTAATCACAAGAGCCTTCAATATGTGTTCACTCAGAAAGAGCTTATGAGCAGGTGGTTAGAGTTACTCAAGGATTACGACATGAGTATTCTTTACCACCCAGGTAAGGCTAATGTTGTTGTTGATGCCTTAAGCAGGTTATCTATGGGTAGCACCGCCCATGTTGAAGAAAGAAAGAGAGAGTTAGAAAAAGATGTGCAAAGACTTGCACGCCTAGGAGTCAGACTTATGGATTCCACGAAGGAGGAATAGTGGTGATGAATGGGGCTGAATCATAGTTAGTGTCAGAAGTAAAAGGCAAGAAAGACCTAGACCCTATTTTTCTTGAATTGAAGGCAAGTTTTCATAAGCAAAAAGTATTAGCTTTTGCACAATGGGGAGATGGTGTATTGAGATATCGAGGTAGGTTGTGTGTACCAATGGTGGATGGGCTCCAAGAGAGGATCATGGAGAAAGCTCATAGATTTAGATATTCCATTCATCCGGGTTCCACAAAGATATATCGTTATTTGAAAAAAGTGTATTGGTGGGATAGTATGAAGAAGGGCATTGCAGAATTTGTTGCTAAGTGTCCAAATTCCCAACAAGTTAAAGTAGAGCACCAAAGGCTCGGTGGTTTGGTGCAGAATATACAACTTTTGAAATGGAAGTGGGAGATGATTAATATGGATTTCATCACAGGCTTGCCAAGGTCTCGTAGATAGCATGATTCTATTTGGATGATTGTCTACAGAATGATAAAATCAGCCTATTTTCTGCCGGTAAAGACTACCCATTCCATAGAAGATTATGCCAAGTTATATACTTAGGAGGTGCTAAGACTTCATGGAGTCCCAGTCTCCATTATCTCAGATAGAGGTGCACAATTTACTGCACAGTTCTGGAAATCTTTTCAAAAACATTTGGGTTCAAAGGTGAACTTAAGTACAGTCTTTCATCCTCAAATAGATGGGCAAGCAGAGCGCACTATTCAGATATTAGAAGATATGTTGAGTGCCTGTGTGATCTATTTCAAAGGTAATTGGGATGATCACCTACCCCTTATTAAATTCGCTTACAACATTAGTTACCACTCTAGCATCCAAATGGCTCCATATGAAGCTCTTTATGGGAGAAGATGCAGATCTCCTATTGGATGGTGTGAAGTTGATAAAGCAGGGTTGATAGGACCAGATTTAGTTCACCAAGCTATGGAGAAGGTGAAAGTAATTAAAGAGAGATTGAAAACAGCACAGAGTCGTCAGAAATCCTACACTGATGTTAGGAGAATGGCCTTAGAGTTCGAGGTAGATAAATGGGTATATTTAAAAGTTTCACCCATGAAGGGGTGTTATGAGGTTTGGTAAGAAATGGAAACTTAGTCTCCGATATATTGGACCTTGTAAAATAGCTAAGAGGATTGGCAATGTTGCTTATGTGTTGGAGCTACCACAGGAATTTGTAGCGGTTCATCCGGTGTTTCACATCTCCATGTTGAAGAAGTGCATGGGCGATCTTTCATTGATCATATCAACTGAAAATATTGAGATCAAGGAAAGCTTATCGTATGAGGAGATTTTGGTTCAGATTCTAGATCGCCAAGTTCGTAAGTTGAGAACAAAGGACGTTGTGTCAGTCAAAGTCCTTTGGAGGAACCAATTTGTTGAAGAAGCTACTTGGGAAGCTGAAGAGGATATGAAGAAGAGATATCCACACTCTTTGAAATGAGAGAAAATGCAAACCAAGGTACTAATTTTCTTCTTAGTACTATCTAAATTATGAGTGAGCATGCTCTTTGTTTGAAATTGCTTTTGGGATGTTTGAACTTGATGTTACCACCCTTAGCTTAGTAAGAGTAAATCTCATTCGAGGACGAATGTTCTCAAGGGGGAAATATTGTAACATCTTGCAACTAGAAAGAACTAGAAGGAATTTAAAATCTGGAAATAGTGATTTTTGGAAAGTATAAGGAAATCTGGAAAATTTTAAGAAAGTTAAAGTGAGTTTTTGGTCAAGTTCAAATGACCATAACTCCTAGATCAGGATGAGTTAGGTGTATTTCTAGATATGGTTGGAAAGCTCTTGGAATTATCTTTCCAACGCCGCTAAGTTTGCGTGATTCCGAGTTCGTATGAGTGAGTTATACCCTTTGGAAGTTGGGTTGTTCGAATAAGGAAATGCCCAATCCGGATTTTTTAAGGGTAGTTTGGTCTTTTCCTTACCCAATTAATTAAATCCATTTTTAATAAAATAATTGGGGTCAAAACTGAGTTAGTTCAGTTTACACTTTTGAGAAATAGAGTTAGGTTTTTGGGAGAAAGAACGCAAGAGAAAGGAGAAGAGGAAAAGCAAGATTCGCCAAGAACGATCAATTTTGGTTGCGGATTCGCCAAGGAATTGACCCTACAAGGTATGTGAGTCTCTCATATCATTGGGTTCATTCACCCACGCACCAAACATGTTTAGTTTAGCGAAATTCATCCTAAAAGAGTTTGAAAGTTGATGTTCTTGACATGAATTCTTAAATTTGAATGTTGTTCTTGAATTGGGATGAATTGAGAAGTTTTTGAGTTCGTTACATCGCATTATAGAGTTTAAGCCTATACTATGTCATTTTGACCTCTATCCAAAGCCCTGTATAATGACTTTAAGTCCTAAGTCTACCCACTTTAAACCCATTCCCCTATTTCCCCTAAACCTAACCAAATTAATTCTCCAAAATTCTCTCTCAGCCTATGGAAGAAGAAAAAGCTAGGGCTCACTCCAAGGTCATCAAATCACAATTAATCTTGGGCTTTGAGTATCAAGGTATGTAGGTATTCACCCTTGGAGTTCATTCCTCCATGGGGTCCCCAAGGTTTCCAATTGTTCAAATCAATTTCAATTGATCAAATTAAGGTTCTTCCTAATTCTATATGGGTTTCATTCAATTATGATTTTATTATTTTTAAGTCTTCTATTACATGATTTGATGTAAATTACATGATATCTAGTTGATATAAACCCAAGCATGATCCGTGACTTTCAATTATGAACTTATGATGAACCCATGAACTATGAATTCTGAAGGATTTCATACATGTCTTATGAAAATGATGTTTATGATAATATGGTGCTTTTAGATGAAAGTATCAATATTGTTGTGAAAGGTTAATATGATCATGATTATGAAAGGTAATTCTCACATATGGATTCACATTGGTGAAATGTTTTCTCACCTATAATTGAATTGTAATTTAAGTAGCAATTCTATGTTTTCATCTTTAATGTGTGGATTGGTATTGATCATTGTATTTCCTATGTTATAATGATATTTCATTTTTATTTATTCCATTCGGATTTAGACTTAGCACTAATAGGGCTTTAAGGTGGAGGCTCAAATAAGGTAGTCTCTAGTAGCAATCTCTAGTCCCAAACTATGTGTCCCCGTAGGATTGTCTCAAATGACCTAGTTAGTGGATCCATTTTAGCAAAAGATGATGTGTATGGATGCTACCTTGGCATGTAGAATCCCTTTCTTTCAGTATGAGGGATATACCACATTCCATGGCATAGCTCTTATGGTCTTATTGTTGGTTAAAGCTAATATCCCACAAAATGAATATGTTTCTTCAAAAGCCTTCTTATGTCTCTTATTTTAAATGTGTTGACCATATCTTGTGAAATATATGTTGTTGCTTTATTAAGCCTTTAAATGCTCAAATGTTAGTCATATCTCACATGTTTAGTTTTTCATGCTACCATATATGTTTATGCATATTTCCTTGTACTCAGTACATTTCATGTACTAATGCATACTTGTGCATACATTATTTCATTACTATAGGGTCTGACGCTACTACCTCTAACATTCGTGGCTAGTTGATCATTCTATCGAATTCAAGAGTTGGTGAGTCCTCCTATTCCAAGGAACGAGACATTTTTACTTGCTTTATGTCTTTCTAATTTTTGGATGATGTATGTGGTGTATGGGTTATGTCCCAACCATTCTTTTTGATGTTTAGATAGATTGTTGAGACTATGTTAGACTTACACTTTGTCAAACTTTTTTATAATATAAGATTGTTTCTTTAAAAATTTTATTTCGATTATCTTGTATGAAGTATGATGTATGCTAAGTCGTTTATGTGGGGCCTTTTTGAGATTCTATATGTCATGTTACACCTAGGGTATACTTTAGGTCATAACAGAAACACTTTTCCAGAAAAACTATTGCCATTTCATCTTAGATGTGGATTGATCCATAAGGTAAACTTCATAGCAATATCTTAGCATAATCCTTCAAATAGAAAGGAAACGATCTTAACAAAATAGGATTGCCCAATGTTGTAATGAACCTCTAGGTAATTTCCACTAATTTCTAATCTTGTCAACATTTAAAACTTTCCTATAGTAGACCCAAGTCATTTATAACTTGTTGGAATTGACAGTTTGGTCGACGGGTCATTCGTTTGAGTTTTGTACAAATTTCCATATTTTTAAGCCTTTGAAACTTGAACAGTTGACTTCAGCCAAAAGTTCATGAAGATGGCCTGAGATAGTGTTGTTGATGATTCCATTAGCTTTGGAACATCAAGTTTAGCCTAGAAGAATCTTTTGTACAAATTTTGAGGCTTTCGAGTTCATTCTAAGCTACCTTGTGGATTTTGGCTTTAAATGGAGCTTGGATGTGGGACCTAATTTTCATCAAGATGACCTCAGATGAAAGTTTTGATGGTTCCATTGAGTTCAGAATGTCGAATTTGGTGGAGTAGCATATTTTATTGCACGCACAGGGTTTCAAATGAATCCTGAGCACCCTGTCGAAGCTTTTTCAATCTTAAATTAAGTTAATGATACATAGGATAATCAATACATTCTTCCTCTTTGTGTTTACATGTCTGCTGCTATTTTCACGGAGGTAACTTGTTTTGGCCTTCACATTCACTAAGGCTTGTGAACCTTGTATACCACGTTCATGGGGTGGTTTCTGTGATCGTGTAGAGGAGTCACCTCTATCCTCCGCATTCATAGGAGGACCTCAACGTTTTCGAATGAGGTTCTAGGTCAACTCGACCAAATTCACATCTGTGATCATGACTTAGGGGCATCCGTTTGCAGTAGTCACCTGAATAGTTTTTTATTTAAAGACCAATTTATTCCAATTCTTCCAACTCAATTTCTTGAGATTGGAGCACTCAATTGAGTGATACTACTTACGTTGGTTTGGGCTTTTATGTGGATAGACATTGGAGTGATTAGGGATATATGTGGGGAGTCGAGGAGAGGTAGTTTATGCCCACAAAGGGATGCCCAAATTCCTTAAATTGTGGCTTATTGTGAAGTTATTTACATGTGTTGTTTTAGTCTATTTCCAAGCTTATATTGTGCCTATTTTGGGGGCACAAGTTCTATGAGCTATTTTGGACTTTTTGACAAAGTCAATTTAGGGATTCATGGTGTGGGTCCCATGTTCTAGTTTTGACTTAATTTTTGGTTTGTCTCCAATAATTGCTATATTGGTGTCTAAACAGTTGTATTGACTTATGATCAATGTTATGATAGTGTGGCAGTGATCGAAGGTGTTTCTTATATCTTTTATCCTTAGTTTAGGTTGCATTGGTTTATCATTCTCAAGTGATTTTTAGTATGACCCCAATACATAAACTTGTTCTCAAAATAATCATTGAGAGAGTAGGGTTTTTGCCTGATTACTTTCAAACTGGCCTTTTTATGGGAGTCATACTACCTTTAATACTTTATAAATAGATTTTGAGATATAGAGGCATCGAGGATGCGCTCACTTTTACTTAAATGGTCAGAGAGTTGCTGAACCTTTCTATACTTATTTGGTTCTATTTTATTTTTAGTCATCATGACGGAGCAGATCCAATAGTAACAAAGATGTAAGACTCTCTGTTGATGTGGGGGATGTGGTGTTGCTTAGTATAGTGAGAACTCATCCTGGTTAGACTTGTAAATGTGATGAAATCCATATCTCGTGGTTAGACTTTGGACCCTTTGATGTATATTATCGCCATAGGATAGAGTTAGTTGTGCTTTGCACCTTAGGGTGGATCTTCAAGTAGATGTGGAAAGTCTTGAGTTACTCCACCAAATGTTGATTCTTCAGAATTCTCTTTGTTGCCTGAATAAAGATGTTTCTTCTTATGTTTCATTGTTGAGTTGGTTGGAGTATTTTGGGATCGAGACCTTGGTCAAGCAATAACTAGATTTTAGGTTAGTTTTTGTGCTTTAGGTCTGAGGTGTTTGTAGTTTTATGCCTTTTGTGATTTGGATGTATTTTTTGGATGCTAGTGTTGGAATACATTGCATTGGTTTATCATTCTTAAGTGATTTGTAGTATGACCCTAGTGTATGCATTTGTTTTGAGCATAATCTTTGAGAGAGCAGGGTTTTTGCCTAATTACTTTTAAACTGGTCTTTTTATATGAGTCTTCCTACCTTTACTACTTTATAAATGGATTTTGAGATATAGAGATATCAAGGATGTGCTCACTTTCTGCTTAACCGGTCATAGAGTCGCTGAACTTTTCTATACTTATTTGGTTCTGTTTTATTTTCTGTCACTATGACGGAGCAGATCCAAGAGGAACAAAGAGGTAAGACTTGGATCGGGACAAAATAGGTATATATGAGGTTCCTAAGCCCCCATGGATTGCTATCTATATGATTCATTAAATAGGAGGAGGGATGTATATAGGTCCTACCTTTAAATAGGAAGAGGGATGTATATAGGTCCTACCTTTAAATGGGAAGAGGGATGTATATAGGTCCTACCTTGTTGATTGGGACTGGGGATAGGTGTATATACCTTAGCACTCAACAATGTTGGTACTACTGACTTTTTTTACTACATAACTCACATTCTTTTTGGATTGCTAGCATAATTGGTTGTTATTTGTACCCATTGATCTTATGGGACATCGTACAAGTTTAGTTTTTTGTTGTGTACCTTCTAGGCACATCGGGCCTTGGTAAGGTTATTGTTTGATTGATTTTGTACTTATGGAAGCATGAAGGATGGTCCTTTGTTTGAAGGTAGATATTGTCCTTGTTCTCCTCTATTTGACACTTTTTATGCATAGTTTGGTTTGGAATAACCTTTTTGGTTTTTATGTGATGTTTGTGGTTATTTTGATAGTATGACTTTGGCTAACTGGTTCCCTTACTAGAGTTTGTTATGGATAGGTTTCTGGGCTAGCGTCACTAAGGCCTTCCTCGATCCTCTTTTACCTGCTTTCTATATCCATTTTTCCTTTTATTAGTTGTTTCCTATTACATGCTTTTTTTTTTTTATTGTTTTAGGTACCTATGATATATTTCCTTTTCTTACATGTTGTTTATGCTTGCTTTATCTTTGGAGCTCAATCGGCCTATGCCTACTGAGTGTCACATATTGGTACTCATACTACACTTCTACACCCTGTAGATCCTAGTTCGAGTTCTCCCCACCTATTTCGATCTCGTGCAGAGCAGCTCTTGGGATTCAAAGACTTGGGTGAGCTCCTGACAGTCACAGTTACCTATCTCCCTTTGTTTTGTCTAAGATTAGTCTTTACTTTGTGTTTGAAGACAGTTCTATATGTTTGAATTGTCATTGTACTCTTATTTTGATTAGTTACTCAAATACTGACTGATACCGGGTCTTGGGGTTTATTTTCTACATTGATTTGATTTTCCTTTTTTCCTTTGCTTCTTGTTATTATTGTTTATGTTTTGCATTCTTTTCTTCCATCTTTAGCCCATTGCTTCTAGTTCTAGGCTATGGTTTCAGCTTACCTATTAGTGGGACATAATATGTGCCAATATGATCAAAGTTTTTGGGTCGTCACAGATGCCCCATTATAGTGAAAAGTGTTCATGATTTCATCGAAATTCATCAGATGATTGGTTGGATCCTCATTCTGTTTTTCTCAGAACACATAATTATTTTGTATTTCTTAGAGAACATTGTGCTATATCATAAAGTTAATTGCCTTAACAAAAGGACATCTCACACTAAATGTCATCCGATTGTAATTTGGCTTAGCGTAGTCTCCTAGCAATCTTCCTGACCTCTCATTATTTTGATCCATATGGTTGATGGGTGGTGGATTTGCACTCATTTGAGGCTCTTTTCTTATGATTTTGCAGCACTCAAGTGGATAAAGAGACTAATTATCCTTTGAATTGTGTTAATTTCAAGTGTTTGTTGCTGGGAGGAAAAATGATGCACAAAAGTGGAAAAGGAGTTGAACCTAGCAGAAATTGAGCCCCAGATGTCGCACATGCACATGAGAGTTTGCTTTTCCTAACAGTCAACTCGCAGTCAAATGTCGCTTAATTGACCACGCAGAGTCGCTTTTACGAACTGGCCAAAATTGGCCAAGTTCACTTAACCGATGGGAGGGTCATTTCTGTGGCCAAGTTCACTCTCATCCACTTTTGCGAAGGTTGCTCATTAGGTCAAGGGAGAAAATGGAAATACTCTAGTATAGGATCCAAATTCACACTAAGGGACTAGAGAGGAACATTATTGCACCTGCATGAACTTAGACAAGAGAATTATAGAAGGAAAACTCATCTTTTTAGCTTAGAGTAGATTTGATATTGTTCTTAATTTTTGGGTTGAGACCTTGAAGGCAGGTTTACTCACAATTTATCTTTTGTGTTTCAAGATTGGGTTCTTGATAGTAAAATCTCTTTACCCTTTTTCATTTGCTTGCTTTGCATTGCTAAAATTGTGAGTGTAATTGTGTGTATGAAATTGGAGCTTTTGTGCTAGAAATAGACAAAGTTATTTGGGTATTTTATTTATTGCTCTGTTGACTTTGGAATTCCTTGATTCCATTATGGAATTCATGAAATGGTTTTAATCCAGATTTCATGTTTTAATCTATGATTTTAGAGTGCACGCTTGAATCTAGCTTTCGATCATTGGGGGTTGTTCAGAAGAGAATTCGTGAAGCGGAGAATTGGGTTAATAATTATTTTTGTCTTTGAGTCCTAAAATTAAGACCAAAAGGAGATAATTTAGGTCTACTTTATTGAATGATAAACTTGCTAGAAATCGTGTTTTAGATTAAGTTCTTGGATTGTTTTGTTGTTGACACGATTGAGAAAGAAAAGAGATATCATGATATAACCCTTTGAGACCAAAAGGAGATTAGGGCTGATTTATGATGATCTAGCATATCTATGATTGAATGAGCATGTGTTGAATTGTAATGGATCATTGAGTGTTTATTAAATTCCAAATTTTCCCAATTCACAGATACCCTTTGCTTGATATAGTCTTGGCCCAAACCCTTTGTGTAGTTCCCAAAGTCACCTTCTGTTTGATAAGCTTTGTAAATTGTGTGTTTAGATTCAAACTTGCAACTATTTATTCTTTATCGTTTCAATCAACGACAAATTGTTCTTCGTGTGATTTGACCATGATGCTTAGTTGGGTATTTTTATTGATGACGACCACTTACTCTTCGAACTTGCTTTGAGGGTAATTTGAGCGTTATAAAAAATGGCACCACTACCGGGGAACAATTAGGCGTATTTAATTGATTTAGGTTTTCTAGTTTACTTGTTTCTATCTAGATTATGACAGTTGTCCTTACTTTCTTTTGTTTTGTTTCTATGGCTCTTTGTGATCATCAAATATTTGGGAGTGGTATGCCCTATAATGATCCATGGCCTTGCAATGAAACAAATGTAGTAAGACAATTTAGGCTTAGGGTCGTAGATGAAAAACTCATGTGTGGTGAGAGAGCCTTATGCCTACTTCCCTGAGAAAAAGAAAGGCTCAAAAAATGCACCTACTTCAGTGCTTTGACATGGTCAACTTCGTGTTTCGACTTGCAACTCTTAGGGCTAAGGTGAGAACAACTGTGGGAGTGGAAAATCCTCTTTATCCAATGGACAGAAAGAGTGAAGAAAAGTCCCACGACTTGCACCTTGCTTGGTGTGATGAGACATTCCAACTCAAGTTCGGGATTAAAATGTTGAAAGCCAATACAAGAGAAGGTATTAAGAGGGATATAGAAGATGTCTTGTGCTTGTGTGACTAACCCAAGCAAACAACAATCCAAGAAGCTAGAATAAATGGAATGATACTAGAGTTGCAAGAAAAATCCAAAAAGATCATAAATGGCAACTTTAAATCATGTGAAATCGAGGGTGTCACACAATTGAGGGGCAAAAATCATGAAATGAAATGTTCAAGTGGCCTAGTGACACTCTCACTCTAACTTTTGACCAAGGATCCAAAACGGAAGAATGATTAAAAGTTGGGTATGAAATTTAAGTCTTCAAAGTGGAGAGATCGGGTGAAATGCTTGATGCTCTTGTGCACTCCTCATTCTTTTCAGAGCAAAAAATTATCTAAAGATGGAGAGAGGTGCATTGCCTCAAAGTAGGAACACAAAGAGTGATGTGCCCGGTGTCGCACCGCAACGTTAAATTGTGTGCTTGATGGGAGGAAACCCTTTGGCATCCAAATTAGTTCAATTTCTAGATTAGATTTTATTTTTATTTTTGACAAACCAACGTGCTTTTAGAGTTTTTGGAATCAATTTGAACAAGTTTAGGGGCATGAATCTTGGAGAAAATGAAATTTGGGTCTAAATCCCATCAAAATATGACTTGGGAAGTTTTTTAGGTGCTCAAGTGCACCCAATGAGACTGGGCGGATTTCCCAATAGACCCCGAGTCCGCCGAAATGGATAGTGGGTAGCCTTCCAAAAAGTGACCTCAGAAGTCGCAAAAGCAAACAAATGTTTGCTTAAGTGAAGTGTTGAAAAGCGGCTCCCACTTGCAAAAGTGATCTTCACTTAAGCGGAGGGGCACTTGATTAACGATCAGATTACACCACTTCCAATTCTAGATGGAAAATCAATTCTTATCTAGTATAAAACCTAAATAAGAGTCGGGGTCGAACCCATAATGTTTGAATTCAATTACGAAGTACAAATGTGGCCTAAGTAGTTATAGGTTTAGAAATTATCGAAAATATACAAACAAGTCTATGGGGGTGACAACGAATGTCAGATGGGGGGTTTTGATTTGCAATTAACAGCTAAACAAGTGCAAAATCAAGAGAAACAACAATATTAAGAGGGATTCTCGGGATATGATCGATTATAAGCTAATTACGCAATATGGGTAATTGTGATTTACTAATAACTTGCTGAAACATTGTGGGTAGGCTAGGCTATAAGTGCAATAGTTTTCTCTAGAGCAACTATTATGATTCAGGCGATTTCTCTCAAACATCGACAAGCTTGACAAGATAAACAACCCACAACCTTAATGTATCCACTCTCTTGAGCTAGATAGGTAGAATTTCGTTTAGAATTCACTCTCTCAAGTTGAATCCACATTAACCCAATACCAACAATCATTAATCAAAAGCTTTGGTTCCAAAACCTTTCTCTCAAGCAAGCCAAGAACTCTATGCTAGAATTTCTTTTGCAACTACAATCCATAGATTAAGACGCAGCTAATGATTAAAACCATAGTAAAACAGCAAAATAATCATTAAACAACAATACACATAAGCAAATTAGACAAATAATCACATGATCACAGCCCCAAGAATTGGGGTTTTAGCTACACATCATAAAAATAGAGAAATGATTACCAAATACATTAGCCATGATATGACTAAAGGTTCTCAAGTCTTTACAATGGTCCAAATTGAAGAAATTCAAACACCCACTTACATATCTTTAAGTTTGAGCCTCCAAAGCTTCAAAGTCTACAATGGAACTCAAAAACAAAGTGAAAACTCTAACTCTACAATGGGAACTGTATGGGAACTGGAAGAACTCCTGAAATTTCATTTAAAATTTCAATTTATAGTTGTCTAAAATTAAGCTTGAAAGGTCATTCGGCAGAGTAAGTCGGGCCTCGCCAACCAGGTCGGCGATCCACCCTTTGCTCCAATTCATCGCCAGTTTACATTGGTCATTTGTCTTCAAGGTTTTGTGACTTTAGGCGATCAAGGTTCCCATTACAGAGTTGTTCGGCGATCCGCTGACTGTTTATTTATTACGCCAAGTTGGTTCTTTACCAAGGCTTGCATGCTGGAACTTTAGGTGAGCTGAAGATCAACTCGGCGGTTCGCCGAGTGGTCTTGGCGATCACCAAGATCGCTTTTCTTCACTTCTTCAGCTTATTTGCTCCTTTTTGCCCGGTAGTGTCCTTGCCTTGCTCCTTAGCCTTAAATGCTGCAAATCAACACTTTAACATCAGTTTAGGGCATAAATTAGGCATTTGAGGACACTAAAACTATCAAATCAAAGACCTAAATGAGTTGAAATCTCGGACTCATCAACACCCCCAATTTAAACTCTTGCTTGTCCTCAAGTAAAAACTCAAGATCAATCAGTTCAACAAGGATATCTACAAATAGTGCTACTTAAGATTCAACATAAATGCACACGCAAGGTTCAAATTACACATACAATGCTCAATTGTGCACTCAAAGATTCAAATTGGGACTCACCATTATCAACTGTACTCAAGCTTACAATGATTCCTTCAAATGCAAGTTTAAGCTCAACCTCACAAAGATGATTCCATATTCACACAAAATTTCTCAAAAATTTAAAGTCCCAGAATCACATACAACTCTCACACTCACAAAGATGAACACATGCATGACTCCACCCATAGACTTTCCCTTATTTTCCAATAAACATTCGTTTCAACTCACTCATGGTCACAAAGGTCTTTTTAAGGCTTGTAATGGGGCTGCGTGTAAAGGTATGGTCATTTAGACTTAGTGGATTCTACCTTCATGAAGTATGGCCTGAAAATCACCTTTTCTCCTTCTCTTTCACATTCAAACATGTTCATAGTTCACCCCATTATTCAACTAAACATGAATCACTGGATACCCCAAATTTATTACTATTCGCACACACTTTATTTCACAACTTTAGCTCTTTTTCAGTCGTTTTTGTTTTTCTTTCTTTCTTTTTTCTTTTCTTTATCTCTTTCTTTTTTTTTTATATGGAAGGGTTCCATCTTTTTCAAAACAATCCATCAAAGGGGGATCTTCACACTTCTTGACTCTTTTTCTTTTTCACCACACCCCTAATCTTTTGGCCTAAGTTTACTGTTCAAACATACCAATACTTAATGAAGGTTATGGATGATGGATAAAGAGGTCAAAGTTGTTCAAGCTTATTCCAAGAAAAGGACAGGCTCAAAAGGTGTCAAGCAAGGTTCACACATCTCACAAGGCTGACCACAAAGAGGTATATTGTAACGTTGGTTCACTCTTCAAAATTCTTGCCTAAGATCATTTCGATTGCTTGATTCACTCAATCAATCGGACCTACTAGGCAAATTCTAGGTGTCATCAATCATAATGTTCAAAGTAATCTCACCACACAAGGCATTGATACAATTATCAAAAAAAAGTCCACACTTTCTAGCTAACATGCAATGTTCGTCACAAGAGACTCATTTGACAACTGGCTAGTCATAACGGGATGTTAAAAGTTCACATGTTGCCTAAGCAACTTATTTTATGTCATCTTAGCCACACATTCATTTTGTTCAATTAAGAGCACTATTCAAGTCATTAGTATTGACCACAACTGACACTCAAATTTGCACAAGAATAGCCACAAGCACACACACAAGAGGTGACAAACACTTGGTTCAAAACCATTCCATATTAAAACAATGGGCCACAATTTATCAACAACGCCAATTCAACAACCAAGATATATATAAAAACCAATAACCTCAATATTCACAAAAATACAATCTATATCAAGCTAATATTCACAAAACAGTTGCTCCTATTCAGTCTTAGCCTCAGACTCTACAGCAGCATCATCGGCTTTAACCTCATCTCCGGTGGTAGCTGGAGGCACATCAGAATAAGCTGGAATATCGGTGCTCGGGACATCTAGGATCTTACAGTCCCAAATAGTGAAGTAAAATCGGTGGACTTTACATAGTCCACATCCTTTCTCAACTCAGTAATGTTACCTTGCAAGGCCTTCACCTCCTCTGTAGCATCTCGTGTATACTAACAAATTGTGACTCTAATAGTAAAGGCATATAGTGCTAACTTGTGATCCCTTATCTCAGCCCTAACTGGGGATAAGGTAGCAGTTATATCCCAAACTATCATCCCAGACATAGTAGCCTCAACCCGGGAGGCACACACATCGAATGAATGAGCCAGATGGCCCATCTTGTACACCATGGCTTGGGTGATAGGGTTCGGGAAGCAGAAGTAGCAACAACAGAAGATCTAAGGAGAGGGGGAGCAGCAAATATACTCGAGGGCTTAGAAGAGGAAGGTGTAGATGTACACAAGGGCTCACTGGCCTGATTAGGCATGACTGGCTTTGTAGGTAACATATCAATGTCAACTTCCAGGGATGTATCCACCGGTGTTGCCCTCCTTCTATAAGCCTCATCCCGCTGGTACTCAGCCTCAATATGTCGGATGTCGGTAGAGGAGGTGGGTGTCATCTCCACATCCGTTATCTCATCTTGAGGAACATGAGCCCGTCTACACAGATCGGTGATCAACACTGAGAATGAGAGCGAAGTTTGTCTCTGCTTGGCCTTCATGGCCATCTCCTACTTAATCAACAGCCCCAAAATCAGCGATTGGCGAGAAATGACAGACCCTAGACATATAACCTTCTAGTATCTGAGGATGGACTCATTCTGGTACGATAAGATAGTGTTTCTGATGAACTCAAACCAGTATTTGGCAGCAACATTCAGGTCACTTTTCTCTATCAGTGCACCAGCCTCTATCCACCTTGGGGTGGTATCAGGTATCAGGGGTTCCAGCCAACCCTTCTGATCCTCCAAGATCTTCCTCTGGATCAAATCGATGTACTGATGCATGAAATTATAAGTGCACCCTAGAACAACATTGATGTTTGAACTGTCGCACTTCACCTTCTTGCCTCGAACTATCATACAGTCAATCGACATGAATATGCTGGCCTCCTTCTTCCCTTTAGGGACCAGCTCACCATAGGCCGAATAAAACTCCCAGACCCAATTGGGAATGTAGGGTCCCTAAGGTTTATTGAAAATTTCAAACTTGTGGAACTTGAGAGTGTTCTATATCTTGGATGCATGTCCACTACTTCGTCTATGGACAATCTTTTCTTCTCTAGAATGGTCACCAAACCCTCAACCTTTAGTCGGTTGAGTGACCAGGGAGGAGGACCTTGTACTGGTGGCGCCGTGACCACAGTCTGTTCTGGAGCTGCAGTTGTAGGAGGGGGAGTCAAAGGCACCGGGATCCTAGACAGATCATTTAATAACTTGAAGCGTAGCTCCTCTCTCTGGGCCTACAATAACTGATGATCCTCAAGCTCAGAGATAGATGTCTGAGAATCTTGTAAGTTTCCCTCACTGCCTGATGTGGTGAGGTGTGTCTCGTAAACCCCCTCACTATCGGAGCTCTCCTCTAGAGGCATAACAACCACGGGTGCCTTACCCTTGCCTTTACCTCCTTTTGGAGGTAGCTTTTTAGCCTTAGCCTGGGAAGCAACCGCTTCCTCATCAATAACCACTCCACGTGTCCTCTTGCGGGAAGTCATGTATCTACCGAGGACTTTGGGTCTAGCCATTCCTGAAAAACAATGTAAAAACACTTTGAAAAATTCAAGAAAAACTTCAAAAACTAACTACAGGAAGACTCGCCGAACCGATCGACGCCGAACTACTTTGGCAAGCCAGGTCGGGCTCGTCGAAAGTTCATGAACAAAAATTTCAAAATTTCAAAGCTGGTCAGCAATGTACAGGGTCATTCGATGGATCACCGATACCAATTGGCGAACTAAGGGTAGCTCACCGAAAGTTACAATGTATTTTAAGGAATTAGGGGCGCAGAAAGGCGATCAAGAAGCACTTTTGGTGAGTCGCTAAGTGAACTCGCTGAGCTCAGGCGTATTGCCGAAAGTTATAGAATCAAACTCAATAATTGAATGAAATAAAGGGTGATCTAAGGGGATTTAGACGAACAGCCAAACCAACCGGCGAGCTCGACCCAGCTCGCCAAATTGCCCTTTATGCTAGTTTTTCACCCCACTCTTCGAAATCAAACTCGCAGCCCACAAATCAAAATTAAGCACTTACACTGTGAAATTAAAGCAAGACTCATACTATCCATGCCCTCAGAGTAATCAGATTTCCCCTGCTTTGGCCAAAATTGGTCAATTGAGGTCTTTTGCCCTTAAAAATGACGTCAACCGCTCTATCATTGGGAAAACTACTACAATTAGCACGATCCAGGGTTACTCAGACTTTACCCCACTAGACCCAACAAATATTTAACACAACCCAACAATTTTGACTCGATTTAACAAGAAAAGACACGAGAAACACGATTTAAATGCCAATTAATTGCAATTTCATTCAAGATTAGGCAAACAAACACTTACACGAAGATTACCCAACGATATTCAACAACAAAATATCGATTGCATTCAATTTCAACCAAATATAGAGTCTGGGGCTCAGAAAACCAACCTTTTATGATGAAATGAGATTTGTAAAGCTAGGTAGCAAAGTAAATCCAAGTTCCGTCCCAGAGCAAAGATCTCGATAAAATCAGGGTAAAAGTATGAATATTTTGAAAGACTAGAAACGGGTGCGAGAATGAGGGAGTTAAAAAGTAGGAAAGTGAAAGGAATTGAAATTTTAAACCATTTGGACTTTAAAACCTTTATTTCGCACGCTAGTTGGTGTATAAGTCAGGCTCGCCGAACCACTCGGTGATGCACCAAGTGGTATTTTGGCTCACCGAGTTTTATATAACTCCCAACAATTTAGGGGTTCAAACTGCAGACAAAGTCAGGCTCGCCAAACTGTTTGGTGAGTCACCGACTAAGCTTTTGGTTTGCCAAGTTTTACAGAATTCCCTATCAAGCTGGGTAGTTCTAATGGCGGTTCAAGTTGGGGCTCGCCGATCTCTTCAGCGATTCGCCGACTGGACTTTTGGCTCACATAATTGCCCATTTTCCAACACTTTTCACTTTTCAACCTGCAAAATCAACACCCGTTATTCAAAAACATATTAAAAAATCAATGACTTGGGTTTCTTAAGCGTCTTATTTAATGTCTTGGCACGATCAAAATGCCAATTCAAGCTTCATTTTTAGGGTTGACCATTGTGTAACTAGGCAACCCCTCTTTTTGCCTTGGGTTCAAATGAGATGAAATTTGACCCATTTGCGTCTCCAATTGCTTAATTGAGACTGAGTGAGATGTCACCGTCTGATTGAGAGTTGAGAAATCCTCCTTCATCTCTTTCAACACTTTGTCTAACCCTTCAACCTTATTGAGAATGCGTGCAAGCATGTCTTTCGTACGGAAGTTCTCCGGGTCAGCTCTTTGCTCCTTGGGCTTTTGGCGTTCATGAGGTGGGACATATCTTTATTTTTCACCATCTCTTTCCTTCCAAGTAGCATTACGGTCACGCCATTCCCTATCACGATCTTTCCATCCATCATCTCTATTCCAACCTAGATTTCCAATCGGCCTTGGATAGTTTGAACAAAATCCTCCTCATTGATTTGCAAGGAAGTTCACTTCCTCATTGTACAGTGCCTCAAATTGAACTTCATCGGGGTTTGCTCCACCAACACCAACAATATTTACACTCTTCAAACCACTACCCATCACATTTTTCACCAATAGATCCAGCTAGGTTATCATTTTAGCCATACTTTGGTCTCTCTCTTGATCCTTCTCGATCTGCTCTTTCGTCATCCTAAAAGTGAGAAGAGACACTTGGTCCTCATGAGTGTACCATGTTCTATTGATCTTAGTCATTCCATCAAGGAGTTGAGACGTTACTTCTTAGGGTTGTTGCATTATACCTCTGAGAACAAGTTGTTCAGCAACTCTTTTGTTCACCGAGTCAAGACTCTTATAGAAGTATTTTAACAATATATGGTTTGGCAGTCTGTGAATCGGACATTGAAGTTCCATCTTCTTAAATCTCAGCCACGTCTCCCGGATTGGTTCACCTTCCAAGCATTTGAAACCTTGGATGCTATCTCTGATCATCATCATCTTTGACGGGGGAAAGAATCTCACATGGAACATTGTGGTAAGTTAATCCCACAAGGTGATGGAGTCCCTCGGTAACTCAGCTAGCCATTATGTAGCATCACCCATCAAAGAGAATGGAAACAACCTGAGATAGACTGATTCTTGTGATATGTTCTTGAATGAGAACGGACCACAAATATCCACAAAGTTTTGAATATGCTTATAGAGGTCTTCGTGGGCCAGCCCTCCATAGAATCCTTTCATTTGGAGGAGTTGTAGCATCGTACTAGTAACATGAAAGATAGTGCTTCCCTCCACAGGAGGTAGACGTATTGCACCAACACCACCTAATTGAATTGGGTCATTCACATCATTCAGATTTCCAATATCGTTATGGTGCCCCACTTGGCTACCATTACTCCCGTTCACACTCATCTCTTCTTTTGTTCAACAAAAACATAAACCAAAGTAAGTTGATTCATTTATAACACAAAAATATCACAATTCCACTTCAATAATAGAATTCTAAACAACGCCACTCCCTAACATAGGCGCCATTTTGATTAACGCTCAGATTACATCACTTCCAATTCTAGGTGTAAAAATGATTGTCATCTAGTATAAAACTCAACAAAGAGTTCGGGTCAAACCCACAGGGAGCAGTACAATGTTTAAATTCAATTACGAAGTACAAATGTGGTCTAAGCGGTTATAGGAATAGAATTATCGAAAACATACAAACAAGTCTAAGGGGGTGACAACGAATGTCAGATGGGGGGTTTTGATTTTAAATTAATAGCTAAAACAAGTGCGAAAACAGGAGAAACAACAATATTAACAGGGATTCTTGGGATGTGATCGATTATAAGCTAATTACGCTATATGTGTAATTGAGATTTAATAATAACTTGCTAAAACATTGTGGGTAGGATAGGTTATAAGTGCAACAGTTTTCTCTCGAATAACTAGTACGATTCAGACGATTTCTCTCGAACATCAACAAGCTTGACAAGATAAATAGCCCGCAACCTTAATGTATCCACTCTCTCGAGCTAGTTAGGTAGAATTTAGTTTAGAATTTTCTCTCTCGAGCTGAACCCACATCAACCCAATACCTACAATCATTAATCAAACACTTTGGTTCCAAAACCTCTCTCTCAAGCAAGTCAATAACTCTATGCTAAAATTGCATTTACAACTACAATCCATAGATTAAGATGCATCTAATGGTTAAACCCACACTAAAACAACAAAATAATCATTAAACAACAATACCCATAAGTAAATTAGACAAATAATCACATGAACACACCCCATGAATTAGGGTTTTAGCTACACATCATAAAAATAGAGAAATGATTACCAAATACATTAGTCATGATCTGGGTAAAGGTTCTCAAGTCTTTACAATAGTCCAAATTAAAGAAATTCAAAAAACCCATTTGCAAATCTTCAAGTGTGAGCCTCAAAAGCTTCAAAGTCTATAATGGAACTCAAAAACTAAGAGAAAACTCTAACTCTAGAATGGGAATTTTATGGGAACTGGAAGAACTCTTGAAATTTCATTTAGAAATTTCAATTTATAGTTGTCCAAAATTTAGCATGAAATGTCATTTGGCGGAGTAAGTCGCCACCAGGATGGCAATCCGCTCTTTGCTCCAATCCATCATTGATTTACATTGGCCATTTGTCTTTAGGGTTTTGTGATTTAGGCGATCAAGGATGCCATTGCGGAGTCGTTCGACGATCCACCGACTGTCTATTTTGGTTGCCAAGTTGGTTCTTCACCAGGGCTTGTATCTTCGAACTTTAGGCGAGCTAAAGAGCCACTCGGCAGTTCGCCGAGTGATCTTGGCGATCACCAGGATCGCTTTTCTTCACTTCTTCAACTTATTTGCTCCTTTTTGCCCAGTAGTGTCCTTTCCTTGCTCTTTAGCCTTAAATGCTGCAAATCAACACTTTAACATTAGTTTAGAGCATAAATTAGGCATTTGAGGACACTAAAACTTTCAAAACAAAGCCCTAAATGAGTTGAAATCTTGGAATCATCAACACTCACTTAAGTGGACCCTTCCCTTTCATAAGAGGTCACAAAAGTGGTCAATTGTGACTTAAGTGAAGGTTAGGCATTCAAATGGCCTTGGGCAGATGAGAAACGACTCAAAAACAAAAACATAAAGGTCCAAACTCTTACTCTCTCCCTCATCTATCTCGAATCATTCTAAAAATCTTAGTCTTCATTGTGCAAATAGAATCAAGTATGTCTATCTCACTGTCACAATCCAAAATATACGCTAGATGTGACATCGCGTATAATACTTCGAGGGGCTCTACACAAGCCACTTAGCATACATAAAAGAGTTTGAAAAAATTAGCGAAAGTCTAATATAAGTCTTAAAGCCATCTATTACATCATACGGAAGTGATTGGGATTTACCCATACATCACATAAAAATGTGGAATGGAAAGACATGAAAGAAATAAAAGAGTATCTGTCCTCAGAACATAAGGTTTCACCAATCGTCGGTGCATATATGGGATCACTAGTCTCGAGTATGGGAGGTAGGCACAAGTATGTGTTAGTACATAGAATGGACCAAGTATGATAGCAATGCATAAGAGTTATGAAATCGTGCTAAAAAGACTTTATATGAAATGTAATGACCAAGCTAAATAATAAAACAACATTTTAGAAAACATAAGTCATAGCCATCTTCAATGCAAGCTAAACATCTTTAAACACATTTGAGATACTTTTAGAAAGTAACCTTAGTTCATTTTTTGTGGGAGATATACCTTTAGTTGACATAGACCATATGAGCTATAACATGGAATTCGGTGTCTATCCCACACTGCCAAGGTAAGAACCATAAACTTCTAGCTTAGGTGGATCCACTATCTAATGTTTATCTAAGACAACCTATGGTGGCACATATTTATGGGACATAGGTAATCATCGCTTGTCCACTCAGTGCTAAGCATAAGTCCTACAAAATAATCATTAATCTTTACTTGTCTCATTATCCATGGAAGGGCACAATTAAGTAGCCAATCCAAGCTAGAGTTCATTAGAATAACTCCTTAATCTCAATTCAACTTTGGTGAGAAAACCTTTCAACATTATGAATCATTTACGTGAGAAAACCCTTTCACAATCATATATTGAGTTGTATGTGAGAAATCCTTTCAAAATAACAACAAAAAGTCAATTTTTTACTCTCAAATTAAAGCTACCTTAAATCATTTATCAATTTCATAAAGAAACATGCATATCTTCATAAATTCATCTTTCATAGTTCAAAAGCTTCATCATATGATTATAGTCTAGATATCATGGATCATGTGTGGGTCGCTGTTCAATCAACTTAAAAACATGTAATTACGTCAATTCATGCATAAAAAGACATAAAACAATCAATTAGATCATAATTGAGAAGAACTCATGAGTTTGAGTAAAACCCTAACTTCAATTGGAGATTTTAACTTGAAAAATTGAAGAATTTGAGAATCTTATAGAGGAAAGGACTCCATATGTTAATATTATCATACCTTGATGTCACAATCCACAATTAATAGTGAATTTGGAGAATTGATCTTGAAACCCTAGACTTATTCTTCAAGCTTTAGAGAGAGAAATTTTGCGAAAAACTCAGAGGGATTTGGGGAAATTTAAAGAATAATTTAGAGTAGTTAGATTTTTGTCTAAAAATACTTATATAGAGTCTAGGATTAGGATTAAAACGACATAGTTTAGGCATAAATCAATTAGGGAAAAGACCAAAAATCCCTTTAAAAATAACTGTCGACCACCATTTACGGTTGGACTTATGGTCAGTAAGTACTTCTACAGACCGTACTTTTCAACCATAGAAAGTGGTCAGAGACTCTAAATTTTCCAAACAATCAATGGAACTTATGTACAGCTCATAAGTCTTCTTATGGTCCGTACATATCAACCGTAGAAACCAATTTTAAAATTTAAAATTTCACTAAGTCTGGGATGACCTATGAGACCTACCTATGACTTTTCAAAGGAATGATGGACCGTCCAGTTGAACCATCAAAAGGGTGTTGGGACTTGTTTTGAAAAGTTTATTTTCCCACTACCTACGGTTTCCACTTACGGCCCATAGAAGCTACTACAGTCCATAGATGGGATCCGTAGATACAAATACCAACCCAAAATTGAAATTTTCCTTCTTTTCTAAATTTGAGGAGTTACACTCACTCTTACTCTCTTGAACTGGTAAATTCATTTGTCAATTTAATTGCCTTGTTGAAAGTTAGGGGTACTATGTGGATAGTAACTTCTCTAACTTGGGGGGTAAAATTTATGAATGTGTTGGCTGAATTCTTTGCTTTAATTGTTAAATACTTGTGTGTGGGCTGATTTAGAGTATTTGGGGATGTCTTGAGTATCCATTTCTTGAATTAATTGATGAAAAATGAATTACGCACCATCTGTTTGAGAAAATTTCCAAAAGAACTCAAGGATGACTTTCGATACCTTTTGCACCGAAATGATTGTGTTTCTTGATTGCGTGTTGGGTTGTTGTTGACTTTACACTACTGGGAGTTGAAATTTGAAAACTAAAATTTGGTTGTTCGTGATGAGGAAGGCAACAGTTCGCGAAAGAAAACTTGCTATCACAAAATCAAAGTTCGCTGAAGTGATTTTTGCTTTTGTGACTTCCGCATAACCGGCCCTCTGGTTTCTTTTGCGAGGTCCGTATAAGTGAACATGGCCTTGCTTTTGTGAGATCTGAGGCCATTTCCTACCAGTGTGAAATTTTCAGCAGGACTCTTTTTAATCTCGAACTGACTCCTAACCTTTTTCTTTGACTTCTACTAATGAAATAGCATTGCTAAACACAGGATTCTCACACATTCATGTTATTGTGATTTTCAGATTTCTACGAAGTCAAGAATGGCACAGGAACTTGGTTTTGATGAAGAAGTTGTTGTTGAGTATGACCAACATCGGTTTGTATTTCTCAAAGCTCAATATATCTATCACTCAAATTTTATTAAGAAGAAGCTACTCCTGGAAAGAGGCATTTCACTTGACAAAGTTGATGAACTACTTTTGAACTTCTACCAAAGGTTGGTAACATCCAATTAAATATGCTTGGTGGCCGAACCATGCAAGGAGAATGAGCAATGGGTGAGGGAATTTTATGTTAACCTCATGTCAACCGAAATGACATCAAGGTTGATCACCATTCGAGGCAAGGTTGTCAACTATAGGCCAAAGGTGATCAATGACATATATTGTCTACTTGACCATGATATTAAGGCCTTCACACACATGGATTGTGGGCCGTGTGCTTCGCTAGCTTCAAAGCTTTGTCTAGGCAGAAATGTCCCAGGGACCGTCACAAAGGTCAAGATCCTATGTTCAGACTTCAAGGTCGAGGCAAGGACATGGACGTCGATTGTATGTTGCCGCATCTCCCTATGTGGGAATATTAGCAATATTCCGGTGCTATGAGTACAAATAGTGGCATGTATACTTGATGATGTCCAATTGAATATAGGCCATTTGATTATGAATAAGTTTTAAGAATTCAAGATGCATGACAGCCTATCCTTTGTTGTTCCTTCTCTGGTCACAGAGTTATGCAACGAGCTAAGGTAGAGGTGTTTCCAGGTGACACTTGGGTGGAGCCCAAAAATTAAATATTTCCCCTTAATATGTGTGGTGAGGGCATGATTGTGAAAAGTAATAAGAGCAAGGTTGACTCCACAAAGTTTGTACATGTGGAGGAGGATTCTGTTATACTTCTAGTTTTGGGCCCATTTTAATCATTGGCAAGTGAGTTGAAGATCATGTAGGAGATAGTGACAAAGCTACATCAAGGGTCGGGTGAGTGGTCTTCTGGGCCGGTATCCTATGTGCCCCAAAGTGAGTATTATGCCTACTTGAAAGATCAAAGGAAGCAAAAAGCTCAGCTTGCAAATTTGGAGAAGGCGTACGCCAGTTTAGCTAAGTTGAATGGTGAGCTATGCATCTCACATAGCAAGATGAAGAAGCAGGGCACGACTAGAAACACGTTCTTTACTCGGATGTGGAAAGGGATGAAAGGCTTTTGGAAAGTGTTGAAGGCAAATGAGCCACGCCCGACCTTACTACTGGCGAAAGATGGAGATGGACCTGCAACATAGAGCGATGATGGTGGAGTTGAGGATAGCGAGGCCACCGACACTAATGGAGATGATTGAGGCAGCCCAAAGATCCCTTTTTATTCTCTTTATGAGTTTCATAGTTGTGTTGTGAAGACAGAACATCATTTTTAGTTCGGGTGCTCCCCTTTGGGTTGTTTATCTTGTTTTGATTGACATTTTGGATTGATGTCTTTGTTTGTTGTGTGGATTGGTTGTTTTTATTATGTTTTTACTTTTATTATAGTAGTATCTTCTGTTAGTTTCCTTTAATAATAATAAATTGTGGTGATAGTTTTTCATGTGTGCATGCCTTGAAGTAGGGGAAGCCTGAGTACCCATAGCTTATGAGTTCGGAAGCCCATGTAAAGGCTCAATGAAAAGGCTTGAATCTTCCCAATTATAGACCGGGTGACGTTATTATTAAGGGCATATCATCATTTTTTTGAGTGTTATTGACTTTGTGGTGCTTTGATGTAAGGTTGTGACTTGTTTGGTACTAATAGATTTAGTCAAGCCTTGTGGGTCATAAATTGGGAACTCCAAAAAAATTGAAAAAAGGGAATTTTGAAAATGAATGATATGTTGACAATCTTTTGACTCTTTTTGTGACTCCAACATACTTGGTGGTAAATGTGAAAATATAGCTCCTTTGTTCTTGACTAGGAAGTGAAATTGAGACATCTTGAATAGTTTTCATGCATGTGTGGTAAGTAGTTGAATAATGTCTTGTGTTTATTTTATCACCTAGAACATGCCTAGTTGGTCATGAAATGTTGGTCTTGATTGAATTTGGTTGGAGAAATGATCCTATGCTTTCTTTTAATATCCTAGAAGTCTACTTAACCTAAAGATCCCACCTTTGCACTAAATATATATGTAGTTGTCCCCTTTGAGCCTTATCCTTTTTATCAGTAACTACAATACAAGCCTTGCCTTTTTTTGAAAAGTAACCAACTTTTGAACCCTTCCCTCCTTGAACTTGAGAATTGTGAAAGTTGAGGCTAAAATTCTAAAGTGAGGGTGTTATGAGAAACTCATAAACAGGATGCTTATCACTAAAAAAAATAGAAAAGAGTTTGAGAATGGAGGAAAAAGTTTCAAAGAAAGAAAAAGTTGTGGAAGAAAAAGGAATTGAATAAATGAGTCTTGAATCCTCCAAAAGTTTAAAATGGTTGCATGTGGGGCATCTATAATGGGAATAAGAAAGGAGAATAAAATTTTGTGAAATGTGCATTGAATTGAAAAATAAAGAAAAAGTGGAAAAGTTGATTAATGATGAATTGTTGTGTAATACTTAACGAGGATGTAGTCACTTATAGTTAAATGATTTCCTAACCTTCCATAAGCCTACATTACGAGCTTAACATATTCCTTTGAGATCTCCGACCCAATGAAGTTGAGTCAATGTTGATTGAAAATATGGACAAGCATATGGCGTGGCATTTGTGTGCATGAGATGATTCGTTTTGAGTGTGAGTGCTTGTATCTTTGTCCCTTGTATTTTATATACTTGTATTTTATTTTGTGGGACATTTCTTTTCTTGTGAGGGCATGAAAACTAGGATGGATTGGTAAAGTTCATAGATTCCGAAATTGAGTCGAGGAAAGTTGTTAGTTTACTAGTAATTGTGCTCGCCTCTTTAAAATTCTTGTTTTCAATTGATCATTTTTGGAAATAATTGAGTTTTGAAATTATTCTTAAACTAGAGGGAGTTGCTTGGATTGGAAATCACTTGCTTGGTTGCTAATTATTAGTACCAACAAAAGTCATGACCATGACCCTTAGTTGAAATAGAAGGGTGTTGTGCTTAAATTGAGTGCCTCTTGTGTTTTGGATTTTGTTTTGCTTGAGGAAAAGCAAAGTTTTTAAGTTGGGGGTGTTGATGAGCGATGGATTTGCACTCATTTGAATCTCATTTCTTATGATTTTATGGCATTCAAATACCTTTAATTTGATAGGTAACGGTCTACGTAAATCTTTATACTCTAAGAGATATCATTTGAAGTTGACCCAAAGAGAATCTTACATCAAAACTTAATCGGTAAGGAAACTTTCAACTCAATTTTATGCTAGGAGTTTTAGTGACCTTAATTGATATCCAAAATCATTCCCACACTAAAGAATTTACCTTTACACGTATGGGTAATTTAAGAATCACCTGATACAACCTTACATGTAAATGAAGAATAGTTTGGATCTTAACTTAGCAATTTTTAGGGTGCTACACCACATTTATAAACTAAATAATAATTTAAAATAATTAGTAAATATGAAGTTTAATATCAACAATAAAAGATAGGCTACAAGATGAAACAAGTGCATAGTGATAGTTGGAATCTGACCCTGCTCATAGATCACAGCTAAAGCTCTATTGATTCGCTCGAATTTGATAGTTGATTAGAGTATCATTGTAACACCTCAAAAATTAGAACTACGATTGAACAAGAGAGAAGGGCAAACCATGGAGGGCGTACATGGGCCATGAAGAGGGTGATGACCCGTCACCCTACTCGTGGTTATGCACCCAGCAAAAGGTGCAAGACCATGGACTACTAAACGGTCCGTGGAGCTCCACATGGCCGTGAAGTGGCCCGTTAGGGGGACATATAACCACCATGGCTACTATGAAGGACCATAGACCACTAGACGGTCCCAAAGATTCACATGAGCCTTGAAGTGGCTCATGACAGAGGCTTGACAGACTTTGAGCTTTGGGTCAACTTCAAACGATTATATCTTTCAGCACAAAATGACTTAGGTGGCCCATGACCTATCAAATTAAAGGTTTTTGAGTCCTATTTACAACGCCACCAAGTTTACCTAATTCTGAGCCCGGAGTAAGAAAGTTATGCCCATTTTAGTGAAGCCCTATTTGACAGGGCATCTTCACGAGCTTCTAGACGGGCCTTGATCATCATGACAGCCCCTGAAGCCTATCTTGAAGTCACTTCGGCAACATTTAAGTCAGGGTCGCATTGGTCTTTCCTCCTATTCGTTTGGTACTTAAAATACATCTTTTTACTCAGTCTAAGCTTAGTAAGCTAATCAAAAACTACCTCAAACTCTCACTATCCTAAAATCATCCAATTTAGAAAGAAAAGAGTAGAAAGAGGTGACAGTTTCTCCCAAGAACAAATAGAGGTTTTCTTCAAGTTTAGACCCAAAATCTAAGGGATTTATCCGTATATTTTGTCACCGGGTATGTGGGATTTCACTAGTCGGTTCCTTTCACCCATTAGGTCCCTAGAATTCCGTCAATTCTTCGATTTCTCATAAACTGTTCAGACCTAGGGTTTCCAAATTTTGAAGATTTATTGTGATTTTAGTTGTTACAATTTCCATTATCTAAATGACATGTTTCTTAGTGAATTAGTGTAGTTCCATGCATAGAAATTAGAACCCTAGCTTGTGTAAATTTATCATACTTCATGAATTATACTAGCTAGGCAAATCAGGCAGAAAATCATGTTTCAAAATTCGAATGCCATATCTTCAGTATATATATGTTGCATTCTAAATTAGCATATCACTACTTTGAGCTACTCAGTATTTCAGTGCATTTTAGTTTTTCATATTCAGTTGAGAGTAGACTTAGCACCGAGTTACACTAGTGTTCAGCATAACCTTAACTACCAAAACTACGTTCCCGCGTAGGTTATAAGTCCCCTCTGTTGGGCATCAGTTTTAGTGATCACGCCACAGTCATGCCTCTATACCCCTGGCAAGGTATATTGGGTCCTCCTGACGGGGCGTATACATCGAACTCCATGTTTAGCTCACGTGGTGTATGTCGGTTAATAGGACCTCCCACAGTTAGACTCTTATTGCATTGACCATTTTTTCAGTATTTACATCAGTATACAATTCAGCATGCAATGTTATCTTCATAATTAGTAATTGGTCACTGCATCCAGTTTAGTTTTCAATTATACTTCAGTATAGTTCATTTTTTTATTCAACTTTTATATATATATATATATATATATATATTGTTTATTTTAGCATATCTAAGCCATACATGCTCAGTACATTCAAAGTACTGACACATACTTTTGCGCTACATTGTTTTATGACGTAGGTTCAGTATCCACATCACGCTTAGTTCGACTACCAATTCGAATTCAGCAGTTTCAGTGGTGAGTTCTCATACTTCGAGGACAATAGACATGCTTTACTTTTCAAACTTTATTTAAGTTTTCAGTCTTGTTATAGCTAAATAGGGGCATGTCCTAGCAACTCAATTAAGTTAGAAGCTTTTCAAATATAGTAGTAGATTCAGCTTGAGTTGTTAAGTGTTGTTTCAGTCATCACTAATCTCGTATTATATCTTATATATTCAAACTAGTTGGGTTTTCCCTATTTCAGATATCCACTATTTTTTTAGCTTCTATATAGTACATGATTTACGTAGTTATTTTTTCAATATGCTTGTTATATGTCAGACTCAGGGTTAGCTTGGGGTCACTCATGATCTTAGGTCCCGTGTTACGTCAAGGGGTTAGCCTCGGGGTGTGACAATCGTTAAGATTTAGAATTTCCTTTCGATTAAATCTTAAGTAAAAGAATAAACTAATTATATCCAAGTGATCTTAATATGTAAGAACATGTTATGGATTATCTTTAAGGAAGTAATTTCCTTTGACTATTTTTCCTTGATATTAAATCAATAATTGTCAACAAGCTCTTTCGATTACTTTAGAGAACCCAGCCCGAAACTGACCCACGGCACAACGCCCATTCGCTTCACGTGCGGGAAGGCCTACTAAGGTCCGCTCGTGGTTATCTTCTTCCTGATTCAATCAATAGCAGCTCCTTCTTTTCTTGCTAATAGGTCAAGGGCTTGAAAGCATTCTTTGAAGCAAAAATTCCGGTAAATCCTCACTAATCTTTTATTTTTTCTCGGGATTTAGTTTGAGTTGTTGTCTCAGTAGTTGCATTCCCTCTAGTCCCCTTGAAAGAGGGAAGGGCCTAATTGACTGCAAGTTGAATAAGCTATAACCCTCTTTAGATCATTCTGTAATATTTCAGTGGTTGCAGTCAAAATCTTGGCTAATTGATCGAAGTGGGTAGCTCCAGTAGACCCATAGATCACGGAACAAATAGGTTGGGTAGGCCTAATATATTGATTAAATCTCACACACGATTATGCAACAATATTCACAAGATATTCCTCTTTTGAATAAATAAGATAATGAACATAGTTACAATTTAATTCAAACTCTCATAACGAATTCAAGCATAACAAAACATTCATCAATGAAACATGTTTGTAAAATACCCTCTGAAAACCTACTCCACGGAGGAGAATAATTTTTCTAAGAACAAAGATAAACAAGAAGACATAGCAACCCAAAACTCTCCCATTTTGGATTCAAGTGGTGCATCGCGTGTTCCTTCTTCTTTCATTTGTAACCTAGCCTTTTCTTCCCTTTTTTTTGATACCCTAGTTCTGGGGCAATTTCCAACATCATATAGTGTAGAGTGTCTCGCAAAATTTCAAAACTACCTTTCTTTTGGTATTTTACATGCCTCATGCCGCTGGGTACTTGAACGCCCAGAGAATGAGCGAGGCTTCTTGAGCACGCGGAGGGGCAGCAGCTTTGAAGATGTATATTTTTTTTTTCTTTCTTTAGCATTTTTGTTGGTCTTTTTCTCTAATTATGTTCAACACTTGAATTAGCAACATCTGCTCATATTAAAAATAAACAATTAATTACAAAGTTCATACTCAAAACTTGTCTAAAATAATCTCATTTCATTGCACATCATCAGTCAACGCTCCACCCGTTGTTTCTTCATCACTCCCCGAGTCTCATTCTCAAGTGTTGCTCTTCTAATTTTTTTTTTGTTGGTGATATTTATAGTTTTCTTATTTTTTATTTCTTGCATGTTAATTTTGAGTATTTTTTAAATACGTGTAATTTTGGAGGAAAATGTGATACGTGATCGATTATTATAAGAAAACATATATTAGCTTTTTGCTATTTTATGTATTATGTTACGAATCTTACACTACTACCAAAAGCATGTTACTCGTATAAAAAAAAAATCAGATTTTACGGTGCATATCTTTTAATGATATGAAGGAAGTCATCATTTAATTTCTAATACTACATGATGAGTTTGCTTAGATTGTGATAACTTCTAGGTAGTAACACTTGAGGCATTTTTTTTTGTATTAATTCAATAGTTTAGGGGATGTGTATTACACGTGTATCAATTTTGTTTTATATAAACATAAATTATTCAAAAGTAGTAAATTATTAATCTTGATCATAACTCTTTAAAAACTTTTATAAAAAAATTATAAAAATGTGTTGAAAAAATTTAAATCGCCTCATATTTCTAGCATCTCTATGAATGAATTTATTTTGTCTAACTTTATCTCCAATATATTCTCCGACTATTCACACCATTGATAAGCAAAATCGCATGCCCATTATAGCATCATTTCTCATTTTTTTTACAGTTAAAGGTAAAATAATATGACATAATACATTTAAATAAAGCTATCATTAATTAAATGTAAAAGTGACAAAAGAAGAATGAAAAAATTAATTTCATACCAATTATTCTAAAGACTTATAATAATGGTTAAACTTTCACAATGCAATTTTGAATTGATCAAAGTTGCAATGAATGGTCATACAATGATAAAAATCTTATAGGGGAGAAAGAAATCGAATCTGTAAGAATTGTCTGACATTCTCAAAAATATATAAATTCATTGTTTAGAATGAACTCATATTTATTATTACTCTTTCTTATACATATTATGTCCTTCTTAACCGTTAATTTAACTATTCTATTTCATTTGTAAAAGTTTCATTCTCTTGTTGATGGTATCCACCTTTCATGTACAATGTCTCATAGAAAGTAGGTCAAACAAATACACACTCCCTCTGATTTGCCTACACTTTTCATTTTGGTACTCCAACTTAGTCTTGTTCTATTTTAACCTTGAAACTCCATTTTTATGTACCAGTTTAACATGAAATACTATTTTTATGAATTCTTTATTTTTATATATGTTCTTCAATTTCTGTTTCTTATTTTAAGAATCAAACATGTGTCAGCTAATTTTAGTTAAAAAAAATTAAACTAACGAACAAACATTAATTTTTTAAAAATAATAATTTCTTTTTGAAAGTTTTTCTGTATTTTTGTGTGAAAATAACCGACAATATTGTCTTGGTTTTCTTTCTTAAAAAACCATCGACATTCCGACAAAGTCTGTCAAGTTTTAACATCTTTTTAGTAGTGTTATTAGCGATTAGCATGAGTCTCTTTCTTTATTCATATTGAAGGTGGGCTTGTTTTATTCGTATTGAGTTATATTAAAAATTAAAAGTGAGTATTTACATTAAATGTAGATAGCCTAGATGATAAAGAAAAATAATATATATATATATATATATATATATATATATATATATATATATATATATATATATATATATATATATATAGTGTTATTTAATTTAATTAAATGTTTAAGAAAGAAAATCAAAAAACTTTGGTCGATTTATTCATACAAAATTAGAGAGAAAATTCAAAAAGTAATATTATTATTTCAAAGAAATAAATCTATGTTCCTTTATTAACTATTAATTTTTTTTATGAAAATTAATAGAAAGACGTCAATTTTTAAAATAAGAAACTGCAATTGAAGAACATAAATAAAAAAAATACAAAATTAGTATTTTGTGTTTAAATCATATATTACTATAAGTGGGAAGCTCCAAAGTAAAAAGTTCAATTACCATTTTGCTCCTTTACTAAATTAATATTTGATTAATTATATAATTAAATACAAATATTTTAATCACATAATGGTAGAATTTGAAGTTCATAATCCCTTTAATAATTAAATTGTTATTTTCTTGATAATGAGTACATTGATATTGCTTTTAGTTATAATCATAAATCTTATAACATAAGATTTTGAAAAGTTACGATGACGTTGAATGTATGTTATTTATTTATGTCATTTATTAAATTAATAAATTTATATTCTCTTGCGCTCGTAGTTATAAATTTTTTGCAGAAATTGAAGAGTTGTTTTTTCATTATTCAATACAGATTATTATATTTGTCAATTTCTACCATATATCAGCTCATACTTTTGCATTACTCTTTCTTTTACTCAACATACTTCCTTATTCATGGTTAGGTAAATATATTCTACTGATTTTTTATTCTCTTCCTCTTATTACAATTTTACATTTTTCATTCCAATTTGTGGATACTATTTTTCCTAATTTTGTCTTTCATTTTTTTAATAGAAGTTGTTGTGTGCAATCCATATTATAATGCAAAAAGGAAAATTGACTTTATAGTGATTTCAAAAATATAGATATAATTGTTGTTATGCATTACAAGCTTTCTTTATATATTCACGGTTGAATGTTGATGTATGGATTGAAAGTTTCTCAATGAATTGCAGGGATTATTGCGAGGTATGATTTATTTAACTCATTAGAAATATATATTCTTATTATGATTATAGTTTGAAATTTGAGGGTATTTGTTTTGATTTCTTATCTTATACATGTTTTCCAATTTATAGTACAATCAAATATTTTTTTAATTTATACATAAATTTATAACTATAGACATATATTATGCAACCATATAATATGGAATATACGTGCAACACACGTGTTCAGATACTAGTGGTACATAAAAAGTGGAGTTTAAGGATTAAAATGGAGCAAGATTAAGTTAGAGTGCCAAAATGAAAAATAAGGACAAGTTTGAGTGGTTGTGTATGTGTTTGTGTTTAACACATCGCTGACCCTTAAAGTTGACACTAATCTTTATTTAGAGACCTTAACTTGACTTTGTTCATTTTAAATACATCATCTAAGCTACTGTTGTGTTATTTTGACACTTTTAGCTTACATGGGAGAGAGAGTAATACATTGGCTAATTGTGCATGAAAAACATATTTAATCAATTTTTAATTAGAAAAATTTTCTTTTTCAGCATTTTTCAGGCACCATTTCTCCAAGCTTAACTCCATCCACGGTGTATATTTTAGAAATTTACGAATATACCTATTTGGAAATTTAAATATTGAAATAATCATGTGATTCTTTCTTTGGAGGAATTTAATGTTTGCATATAGGAGTGGATTTGATTTTTTTCACGCCTCTTCCTTCATTGGCCTTCTGACTTTACTTTTCTGTTAATGTTTTTTTTTTCAGTTAATTTTGATGATTTTTATTTAATTTAACTGATTTGTTATTGATTTGGAAGAATTTGGAGTCGTGGCCAAGCTTTTGTTCTTTCCTTAAATTTATTGTTTTGTGAGGTGTGATTTGGTGCATCTAAGCTATTTGAATCGACCTATATTGAAATCTTATGTAAGAATTTCAATTTCAAGATTTGAAATTCTTACGGATGTTATAAATATCGGACTGTTTATGTACAAGTTGTAAAATTTATATCTTATGATTTGAGTTTGGTGTATGACTGAGAAAACCAAGGGGCAAGGAGGGACGGGGTGGTGTTTCTGCAAAATGGGCATTTGGAGAAGACAATAAGAAGGCCTGAAAAATATTTAATCAGATAATTTTTTTTCTTTTTAATTATGTGGGCAAAATGCCATGGGTCACCTTTATTGGCTACTTTATGTTTTGTTCAAAATTGATTATTTAAGAGTTATTTTGGACACAAATGACAAGTGTCATCATTTAATTTGACATTTTACATGTAATTGGTGAGTGTAACACATACATTATATATTTTTGTTGATGGTGTAAAATGTTATGCCCCGAGCCTACACCCTAGGTGAGACTAGAACTCGAGAACTATTGCTGGCCCCAAGCAAACCCCTGACATGACTTAACTCTTAGCGGAAGGCTTAACTCATGATAAAAGAGAGTATTAAAATACAATCGTACTAAAATTGTCTCAATGAATAACTTAGAATGTATTTAAAGATCAAATTCAACTGGCCAAAATGGCCACTCAAGTCTCATCATAACTAAAAAGGAAATGTAAAGACTCATGAACTAACATCAACTAACTGTCTATGAAGCCTCTAACAATTGAGATGAATGTTGGAACAAGACCCACAACATCCTAATGAACTAAAATACTGAAAGCAAAGAAAAGGGATCCTCCGGAAGCAAGGAGGGTCACCAACAACTCTGAAGCTCAACTAGAATCAACAATGCGCTGGATGTTGATCCTGGTTAGCTGTATCTGCATCATAAAAGATGCAGGCCAACTGGTATCAGTACATTGATGTACGAGCATGCGAGGGAAATTCTAAAATAAGATATAAGCTTGAAAGGAACTCAAAGAACATACCTGGCTCAACTCAACTGAATTGAACTCATTTCAATATAAAGCAATAATATGCATGCAATATAAGGAAAATATTTTAAAACATGGATAACAACTCTATGTACTGGGAAAATACAATAGTAACTCTTTTTGTATGCAAAGATACAATATAAACTCTGTTTGTATGTAAAAATACAATTAACACAGTGTATATAAGAATACAAAATACTTTTGTGGAGTTTCTCTAACCGACAACCATCACTTAAGAGCTATGTGATGATACAACATTTTGCCTCACGCTGCCAGGGCCTTCCTACCTTGCCGAGGGTATAGAACCTGACTACTAAGTTGATCCACTAGTTTATGCTAAAAAGAACTAAGGAATCATCTAAAAAGTATGATCATTTTCTACCCATGATGGCTACATGGTATATGGGGGTTGGGAGTTGTCTGAACTCTCCCACATATTGGTGCTCAATACTACTCCCAAAATATAACTAGCTCATATGTTTAAAAACATAACTCTTTTTGTGGTTTGAGATAATTACTCAAAAACTAGCCCAAAAGCTCTCTAGGAAATCAATGTTTCCTCCCTAGCTTAATTGTGAAAGTATTTACTTTTTACTGAAAACTAGCTCAAAGGCTCTTTTGGAAATTGGCTCTTTGGGAATACATAGTCCCCATATACTCTTTTGAAGAAAATGAACTTTATTTGTTACTCTTTACTCAACTCAAAACTCAAGTCTTAAAACAAGTTCAAAACATTTGAAAAAGGCATCTTGAAAAGACTCTAAGAACTCTCTAGACTTGACTCTTAACTTTCCTTGAATTTGAATTTATGATTTCAAGGTTATGAATAGATGATTTCTAGATGTTTAGAAGTCATTTAGAGTAGTTAGAATCGATAGGAAGTGTTAGTACACTTTAGAAGGACTCAAATGGGCTAAACGATAAAAAACGGGTGGGGCCAGGCGACCCTGGTGTAATACTGGCGCGGGGCACCATCCCCTAAAGTACTGGAACCCATTTCTGGTGCACAGCTGGAGTATCAGTGGCGCGTCGCGCCAGCTCTCCCCCAGGTAAATCCGACGAATTTTTCTTCTCGTTTTCTGACCTTAACTCGATTAAATTTGATTCTTTTTCTCAATATCTCTTTAGATTCAGATACCCAAAACATGTACACAAGAATCCAACTCAAAATAACTCTTAAAATTGATAAAACCATATCAAGAAACTCATCAATCCCATGTAAGTTCAAGAATGAAAGCAATTCAACAACACAACTCAAGAACATCAAATCCTCAATCTTTTAGGATAAAAATTACACTGAAATAAACATGTTTGGTGCTTGGGTGAATAAACCCAAAGCTATGTGAACTCACATACCTCGTAGGATCAAATCCTTGGCGAAATCCGCAATCAATTCCACAAGAAATTGATGAATCTAGACCTTTTCTTCTCCTTTCTCCTCTTGAGTTCTTTCTCTAAAACCCCTAGCGTGATTTTGTAATTGTGTAAACTGAACCAATTCAGTTTATACCCCAATTAATTATTAAAAGAGAATTAAATCAATTGGGTATGGAAAAGACCAAAATACCCCTTTAAAATCCGGTTAACTTTCCTTTTCTATACAGCCCCAACTTCGAACGGGCATATCTCCCTCATACGAGCTCAAAAACTTGCAAACTCGATGTCGTTGGAAAGATAATTCAAAGATATTCATTAGATATCTTATAGCACACCTAACTCATCCTGTACCGAGAGTTATGGTCACTTGAAGTTGACCCAAAACTTATACTTAGCAAAACTTGCCAAACTTTCCAAATTACACTACTAAAAAATTTTCAAAAAAAAAGCCAAAAAGCGACGGACTGCATCGCTTTTCGAGCCAAAATTGACGGAAAAGCGACGCAGTCACTTCCGTCGCTTTTTAGCTCAATGCTTTAAAAAAGCGACGGACAGCGTCTCAAAAAGCGACGGACTGCATCGCTTTTTGTAATTTTTTTTAATTGTATTAAAAAAAAAGCAATGGACTCCGTCTCTTTTATTTTAATTTTCATTTTTTTATTTCTAAAATGCGACGCAGTCGGGTGCTTTTCTGAAAATTTTATTTTTTAAAAATTCCAGAAAAGCAACGGATTGCGTGGTTTTGTCAGTCGCTTTTCTGGAATTTTTAAAAAAAAACCCAGAAAAAGCGACGGACAAAACCACGCAGTCCGTCGCTTTTCTGGATTTTGAAAAAATAAAATCCAAAAAATTGACGGATTGCATGGTTTTGTCCGTCGCTTTTTTGGAATTTTTAAAAAATTAAACCCAGAAAAGCGACGGACAAAACCACGCAGTCCATCGCTTTTCCTGCATTATTTTTGGCACCAGAAACTCCTAGTTTTTGCTGGCCTGCAAATAAAATTCAATTCAATTCAATATTACACTATTCAGCCCAATCAAACAGACAATTATAAACAATCTAAACAAAACATAAAATAACATTCAAAAGTACCTAAATCATACATTAAAAAAATTATAAAATCTTTCAAAATTCGTTTAAAAAAGTTTATAAATGTCCAGAGATCTAAACTAAGGAGTGAGATCTACATAATCATCCTCATCACTCTCGTCGTTGGTGTTATTGGGAGCCGAAGTATTAGGTCGACGAACGAGATTCATCACTTGTTCTTTGATTTGCTGAATGGTCTCATTCATGATTTCTTGTTCAGCTACTCTTCTTCGCTCCGACTCTGCTAGTGTCGCTGTAACTTTAGCTATTTGATCCGACATAGCAGCAATTTGAACAGTGTTAAGTGCCTCGGCTTGACTTGACGATCCAATACCTTCTAAGCCTGACTGAAGTTGTCTAACATCATTTCGAGAGCCTAGACCATAGAATCTACCTTTGTGTGTCCACCCTACCACTTTTTCTTTCCAAACCTGGGTGGACAGTTCAGGTGTCAATTGGACTGAACTATCTAGATTCTCAACAACGTAGTGCTAAAAGTCATTCTACATATTAAATATAAAAATTGACATGAATATATATACATATCATATATTCACTATTAATATATATTATTCATATTAAATAACTTACAAAAGTTCGTTCGGCCCTTTCCTCCACCCACACATTAGGATCCGACTCATTTTCTTTCTTCCTTACATGGGTCTTCTTGAAAACCTCTGGTTCAATGGGAGGGCGTCCCAATTCTTTTTCCTATAAATAAAAACTGAAATTCATAACGATATATATGAATTAACTAATTATTTATTTAAAAATTTAAATAACAACTTACCATCTCTCATGCAAGGTGTGCAACGAGCCACCTTTAAGACTGCCTCTAGCTTTTGTGGCTTGATCTGATATTGCCTTAAACTCGTTTGTTTTCCAATACAAGCCCAATTCATCAAAAACATTAAGCAACATTCAACCGGAACGGACACCACTATCCCGAACACTTTTTAGCCAGGCAGACAGTCTGGTGGATGCCTTCCTCTCAAATGTGGTCGCAATGACCAAATTGTACCTCGACTCCCAAGTACACATAGTCTGAAAAAAAATTGAATAGCGTTAATTAGATCGATAGTAAAAAAAATTAAGGTATACTAAACTTAACTAAAAAATATATACCTTAAAGTTATTAAACATCGCCTGGCGTATACTATTTGGAATCTCGCTCCAAGAGTGATAAGCCTGTGTATAAAGTGTTCTAACACATTCTTTTAAAGTCCGGGCAGCATCCTTTGCAGGATACCACTTGCAAAACACATAATAAATATGTTAGTTCGTGAATAATATATTAAAGTATAAGAAATAAATAAAATAAACTAACAAATAGATAACAAAACAAACTTACGATGATCCATCCGGCTCAATCATGACTCTACCAAGTCTATCTTTCTGGCCAGGAGCTAGAGCAGACATCGTATCATGTGGTGTAGTACTAGGTGTAACTGTAGACGAGGGTGGTACGTCAGGACACACAAAATGCTGAGTCAATGGAGGGGTACCGCCATAGCATCTGACTACTCACTACTAGAATCTCCTAGCCTCATGGCAGATAAGTGAGGAGATGTACCTGTGGGAGATGGAGTACCTACCAATAAGGGTCGTGCTCGACGAATAGCCTATAAAGGTAGGTCCTCGTAGTGTCATACAGGCAATGGCTGTGAAGTAGATGAAGTACCGAGTGGTTGATGGTAATTAAGATAATATTGTCGAGGATCCACCGTACCAAACGGAACAGCAAATAAATAAGTATCATGGTTGATGCGCTCTGGCGCAAAAGAAATAGATCCTACAATATCCTCAGGATCTATCGGCCTCCTAGACTTCTTCTTCTTAACCTGTTTAGTCTGACTAACTCCAAGATTCTTGCGATGTCTACCACCGTCACCGCCTGATGACATATGTATGCAAATTTACATGTATAATATATATAAAAATCATAAATTAAATAAAATTAGCAAAATACACTTACATATATACTAGCTAGATTTCATTCTACACTATTCCTCCTCGCTTGTTTCAATTCCATTATTCTCCCATTCTTCCTCCTTAGTTGTTTCATTTTCATTATCGTCCTATTCTTCGTCATCAAATGATTCATTTTCCTCATTCTCGGATATTTCTTCCTCAACATTTAGTATGTCATCATCAGATACTTCTTCTAATATGTGTTGAGGACGTTGTAGTGTGATTTCCAATTCAACATCAACTTCTTGTTGAACAATTGCAACATCATTTTGATACGCCACATCTAAGACATTGTCAATTTCAATTCTTCCCACATGCTTACTTTTTATAACAATCCACCAATCAGTTTTGTCTCTACGCAATGGATATGAAGTGTAATACACTTGTTTAGCATTTTGTGCAATAATAAAAGAATCATAACTTCTGTATTTCCTAGTGTGCTTAACTTCAATTATATTATATTGATGGTCCATCTTTGTGCCTCTATGTGATCGGTCAAACCACTCACACCGAAACAATACAATCTTCTTCTTAGGCCAACCTGAATACCTCACTTCAATAATCTCTTGAATGACACCATAATATTCAATAGTTTGACCAGTACCATCAGCATGACCTTGTATGTACACACCGCTATTATTTGTTTTCTTGTTCCTAGAAACTTCTTCAGTTTGAAACTTAAAACCATTGACACAATACTTATTCATTGTCAGTACTTTAGATTCAGGTCCAAGTGCTACTTCTTTCACTAATTGCAAATGTTGGACATTTGAATATTCATCGTAAACCTACGTGATTGTTATTTCAAGTAATATAATTTAGTATAACATGAATATATTATTAAATACTTAGTGATTGCACACTTACATAGATCCTTAGCCATTTGGAAAATTCTGTATAGATGGCTTCATTACCCCATGTGTTTACGAACAAGCTGATCATTTTACATTCAAGTATTTCGTTAGTTAATGATCACTTATTAGTATGTAATTTAATAGCATATTTTTAACACTTACTTGACATAAGATTGAATCTCTGGACAATTAAGCAAAACTTGTGTCACAGCTGATTGCATTTCCATATCAGTGAAGCCTCGCTTTCCACGAATTTTAGATCCTCTACCATTTTGATTAAAAATTGATATCGGTGGAAATAAAGGATCACTATCGCCTTCATCATTGCGATTGGGCCTGTTTCTCCTACATAACACATCATGACCAAAGTAATAAGAATAAAAATCACCAGTTTCTCTCCCAATATGACCTTGAACAAATGATCCTTCGATCCTTCCCCTTTGCTTAATCGTTTGCTTCGAACTACCAATTTTTTTGCATGTATGTATGTATATATTTGTTAATATATAAAAGAGTTGGCGAATATATATAACTTAGTGAATATTTCAAATGAATACATCCATCTTGTTTGAACCGGACCTCCGAGGCGAGCCTCTTGTACAAGGTGAATTGGAAGATGCTCCATCACATCAAAGAAACCACATGGAAATATCTTCTCCAACTTAGTAGTAGTAACAAGAATATTTTCCTCCATCCTGTCTAAACTACTCTCCGACAACTTTCCAAAACACAAATCTTTAAAAAAAGGACTTATCTCTGTGATTGGTTTCCTTATCCTTTCGGGTAGATGGCTAAATGCAGTAGGAATTAAAGTTTCCATGAACACATGACAATCATGACTTTTCATACCAATCAATTTTCCTTCATTCATATCTACCCGCTTTCCTAAATTCGAAGCATAGCCTTTCGGCATCCTTAAATTTTTAAACCACTGAATAATTTCACGTTTCTCATCCAATGTGAATGAAAAGCTGGCTTTGGGCTTTAACTATTTTACCATTCTGTAATTCCTGCAACCATAACTCTTTTCTCCTACAATATTCCTTTATGTCCATTCTAGCTTTGGGATTATCTTTTGTCTTACCCTTAACATCCATCACCGTGTTAAACAAATTGTCAAAGTAATTTTTTTCAATGTGCATCACATCTAGATTATGTCGTAGCAGATTGTCCTTCCAATACGGAAACTCCCAAAATATGCTTTGTTTGGTCCAATTTCAACACCATATCCAGGAAGTCTAGAAGGTGAAGCTTCTGTAACTTTAGGTAATTGAGAAACTCTCTCCCAAATTTGATGCCCTGTGAGTAATGGAGGTGGGGGTTCACTTTCAACCTTATTTTTCCTAAATGCATTTTTCATCTTTCTAAACTCATGGTCCATTGGCAAGAACTGGCGATGACAATCAAACCATGTATTTTTTCTGCCATGCTTTAAAGTGAATGCCTTACTATTTTCCATGCAATACGGACATGCTAGCTTTCCAGCTGTCATCTAACCAAACAACATCCCATATGCAGGAAAATCATTAATAGTCCACATTAAAGAAGCACGCATAACAAAATTCTGCTTAGTTGATATATCATAAGTCAAAATGCCTTCAAACCACAATTGTTTGAGCTCATTTATCAATGGTTATAGGTACACATCAATCAAACATTTTGGATTACGGGGACCTGGAATAACACAACTTAGAAAGATGTAGGGACTGGTCATACACATTTCAGAAGGAAGATTATACGGAGTAAGAAATACCGGCCAACATGAATAAGGCGAAGCATTATTAGAGAATGGTGTGAAGCCATTTGAACACAACCCCAATCTAACATTTCTTGGTTCACTAGCAAAATCAGGATATACATTATCAAAATGCTTCCATGCTTCACCATCAAATGGATAAGACAAGACACCCGGCGGCTGTCTATATTCACGATGTAATCTCATATGTGGGGCAGACCTCATCGATGCAGACAACCTATTTAACCTAGGAATGAGCGGTAGATAATGGATCGCCTGAACTGGGACCATCTTTCCAGCCGAAGTCCTCTTATAACAAGCATGTCCACAAAAGTTACAATTTTCCAATTCATTATCAGTCTTGTAAAACAACATGCAGCCATTAACACAGCAATGAATTCTACCATACGTCAATCCTAACTTGGATACCAAACGCTTTGCCTGATAGAAGTTCTTTGGTATGTTAAACTCTGGATTAACTAGTTCACCCAAAAGATCAACCATTGAGTCCATAGCAGCATTAGGAACATTCCAATCTGATTTAATATTCATTAATCTAACTGCAACTGACAAAGCAGAATGCGGACTCCCTTCGCATAGTGGACAACTACACTCTTCTAATTGATCATAAAAGCGTCTTGCTTCTTCATTAGGAGCTTCATCAAAATATTGTTCTGGTTTCATCCCACCTTGAACCCCGAAAGAATCATTGATCATTTCATGAACCCTATCATGTTCAACCCTATCGTGTTCAACCCTAACCTGTTCAACCCAAATTTGGCCATGTGGTCTAACCATATTATATACATCCACAGGCATCGAATTATAAAATATACCATCCAATCCATCACTTTCTCCATAACCAATCCATACAAAATATCTAGGCTTAAATCCATTAAGGTACAAATGAACAATAACTCTATCTGGTTTGAAAAAATTTAAGCACTTACATGCACTACAAGGACACCTAACCAATCCATTATTCTTGAAAATGTCAAGTGTCATTGTATGTTCAATAAAATTTCTAACACCATCAATAAACTCAGGTTTCAAACCAGCACCAATTTCATAATGCATATTATACATCCACAAACGATGATCCATCTACAAAAATATAGATATTCAATTATATTATAAATAATTATTTAGTTGAACTTATTTAAATAATATAAGAATTTAAACTAGTTTACTTTTGACTTAATACAACAACCAAATCCACCAAGAAAACCACATTATTTATCTTAACTTATTCACACAACTTAACAACTTTAACTACTTTACTTTTGACTTAATACAACAACTAAATCCACCAACTAAACCACATTATTTAGTTTAATTTATATAAACAATATAAGAATTTAACTAGTTTACTTTTGACTTAATACAACAACCAAATCCACCAACAAAACCACATTATTTATCTTAACTTATTCACACAACTTAACAACTTTAACTACTTTACTTTTGACTTAATACAACAACTAAATCCACCAACTAAACCACATTATTTAGTTTAACTTATATAAACATATAAGAATTTAACTAGTTTACTTTTGACTTAATACAACAACCAAATCCACCAACAAAACCACATTATTTATCTTAACTTATTCACACAACTTAACAACTTTAACTACTTTACTTTTGACTTAATACAACAACCAAATCCACCCACTAAACCACATTATTTAGTTTAACTTATATAAACAATAGAAGAATTTAAACTAGTTTACTTTTGACTTAATACAACAACCAAATCCACCAACTAAACCACATTATTTAGTTTAACTTATATAAACAATATAAGAATTTAAACGAGTTTACTTTTGACTTAATACAACAACCAAATCCACCAACTAAACCACATTATTTATCTTAACTTATTCACACAACTTAACAACTTTAACTACTTTACTTTTGACTTAATACAACAACCAAATCCACCAACTAAACCACATTATTTAGTTTAACTTATATAAACAATATAATAATTTAAATTAGTTTATTTACAACAACCAAATCCACCAACAATACCACATTATTTATCTTAACTTATTCACACAACTTAACAACTTTAACTACTTTACTTTTGACTTAATACAACAACCAAATCCACCAACTGAACCACATTATGTATCTTAACATATTCACACAACTTAACAACTTTAACTACTTTACTTTTGACTTAATACAACAACCAAATCCACCCACTAAACCACATTATTTAGTTTAACTTATATAAACAATATAATAATTTAAACTAGTTTGCTTTTGACTTAATACAACAACCAAATCCACCAACTAAACCACAAAATTAAAGCTATGTGTCAACGCTAGCTGGACACAAATCGATCTTGCAAGAAAATCAATTTTGTCATCAATAGTATCAACTAGTGTTGGTACTTTTGCTTAACAAACACATTATCACTAAATTAAAACTAAGTGTCAACACTAGATGGACACAAATTGATCTTGCAAGAAAATCAATTTTGTCATCAATAGGATCAACTAGTGTTGGTACTTTTGCTTAACAAACACATATCACAAAATTAAAGCTAAGTATTAATACTAGAGGGACACACACACATTATTGAAAACATGCAATTGTACTTGAACTTAAGAAATTTAGAAGCACCGACCTTATCTCCAACTTTGTGAAAGAAGTAATATAGTCTTGTATCAACTTTTTTTTATGTTGAGCTTCCTCAGTTACCTAGCACGAAAAGTTCTTAAATTAGTTAAATATAAACTTCAAATCCAAGAATATTAGTTATATATATATATATATATATATATATATATATATATATATATATATATAAGTTTTAATAAGTTGAAGTTTCAATCCAAGTTCATATCTAAATTCTAATTAAACTTAATTAGTTATATATTCAAGATAATTAGTTCCAACTACCCCAATCTAATTTCAAGCTCATATTCCTAATTAAGTTCAATTTATAGTAAATTCAAGATCTAATTAATTATAAGTTTTAATTAAGTTGTAATTCAAATCCCTAAAATTCCAAATTCAAAGTATAGTGCTAAAATCCCAAATTCAAACTATTAGTAGTCCAAAAATCTCAATAATAAATTCAAACTAGTCCTAAATTCAAAATTCAAACTAGTCTTAAAATCACATTATCAAACTAGTCCTAAAATCCCAAAATCTAACTAGTGCTAAAATCCTAAATTCAACTAGCTAGCTATTCCTAATCCCAAATTCAAACTATTAGTCCTAAAATCTCAATAATAATTCAAACTAACTCAAATAATACCCAAATTCAAACAAATTCTAAGATCTCCTAATTTAAACTAACCCTAACATTAAAATTTCAATTCACAATCAACAAACACAAACTAACAATCAAATAATCCCTAATTCAAACTAACAATCAAAAACCCTAAATCATTCCCTTACTAACTAACAATCAATCAATTAAAAACTAATTCAATATACTAATTAACAAATTAAATACTCAAATTGAAAGAAATTAATATTATGAAACCCTAATGTTGAATTAAAGGAGAAGGGCAATGGGTCGGGATGGAGGCGGCGCCAGGCGTGCTCGATCAACTGCTGCTGCGAGCTGCCACAGCTGACCTCGATCGATCTGCTGCCCATGAACTGCCGCTGCTGCGATGGTGGTGTGGCACCGGTCGAGGTTACTGCGGTGGCGCCAGTCGGAGTTGTTGTCGTGGCACTGGTCGAAATCTCGATGAGAGACGTGAGAGTGAGTGCGCGCGGATGAGAGAGAGTGAGAGAGGAGTGAAAGAAATTGATTTTATTAATTAAAATTATATATATATATATATATATATATATATATATATATATATATATATATATGAAATTTAGTTACACGTCAATAGAAATTTAATTTATCAATCAAGTTAATATATAAAATTTAACTACACATCAACAAAAATTAATTTAATAAATTCAATTTATCGATCAAGTTAATTTTATAAATTTAAATTATATACCTTCTAATTATATAAATTTAATTTTATTGATCAACAAAAATTTATTAATATCAAATTTAATATATAAATCTCCTTAAATTGATCATACATATTTCTTTAATTAATTGATAATGTATTTCATATCTGAGCCACTAGTTTATAAGGCTTGATTTGTTAAACTATTCGAGGAGTATATAATTAATCAACATATTTCATACTCCGATGAAGTATCTTTTACATGTCATCATAATTAGGAAGTGATCACTACACTTGACATCCATTCAAGATCGAACATATATAATAATACTATCTCGCATTTCATACTTCAATGGATTATATGTTAGTTCTTCACCTCTACATCATCAGATGAGATATTAAGTTCATGATTAGACAACTTACTGATAAAATTTGTACATTACTCTAGAAATATAAGTATATATAATTTTCTATAATTCATATCAACGTAGTTTCATACTCTAAATATTGATTATAGATATTTTTTTATTTATTCCACGAATTCTAACTTTTTATTTATAAAAGTATACAAAATTGTAACACTTTTTGAACAATTAATTGTAGGTGTAAATGAAATTTTAGTATTGTTGACACCCAATTTTGACCGACCTTTAACCATTTTTGGAATGCTATTCGATTAAATACATATTTTTAAAATATATTTCTAATTTAAAATTTTAATCAATTTCGTCTTAAAATTATATATTTTAGTACGCATGATTTCAAAAAATTATTGTAATTATTTTATTATTATATTTTATCGATAGTTAAGCTCGAAGTAATTACTTTCCTCAAATGTTTTAAGATTTAAATGTATATAATTTATATGAAAATATTATGTTTTATTAATTGAATAGCATTTCATTCTTCTTCCCTTAAATCATTTAATTTTTAACTTAATCTATTCAAATTCCTTTTAATTCTAGCATATTCAATTCAAATTGTATTTCAATTACAGTCACCTTTTATTTCAATTCTAGCCATTCCAACTCCACAATTCAATTTGATTTTAAATTTCCTTTTAATCTCATCCGTCCATCTCTACATTGAATCCTAGATTGAATCCTAGCCACTCATCTAAACTGATCCTACGGTTCAGATTAAATCTACCTATCCTCCCTATTTTAATATCTAAAAGACCAACCCTAAATTTTATTTTATTTTTTCTCCCCTCTCCCTCTCCAGCGCTCTCTCTCCCCTCCTTTCTTCTCTTTTCTCCGGCGGACGGACGCCACCAGCAGCTCCGACCAGCGAGCACCAGAGCAACAGCAGTAGCCAGCCAACCATGACAACCAGTAGCAAGCCGCCGAGACGAACCCAGCAGCCAGTAGCAAGATTCGGACGACGCCGTCCAGCAGCGAACGGCGAGAACCGGCAGCAGATCTCTGGCGAGGTGCTCCAGGTGGCACCGCCCCTCTCCCTCCTCTCCCGTCTCCCCTCTTTTTTTTTTATTTTTTTATTTTCAGGCGAGCAACCGGAGAGGCGTACGGCAACGGCAGCTGGCGAGGACAGCTAGCCAGGTGAGGCCACCAGCATGAGAGCTAGCTCCGACCAGCGGCGCACAACGAGCAGCCACCAGCGAACAAAGCAGCAACCACTAGACGTTGCGGCACCTCTTCCCCAGGCGAGCTCCGTTCAACAGCCCCATTTTCGGCGAGGATGAGAGAACAACAACACCAGTCCCACCAGACTTCGACAACTCGAAGTTGTAGTTTTCATACAAGACGGATCTCGATAGATCCGTCTAGGTTTGTCCTTGTTCAAATCACTATTTACTTTTTAATTTCAGCTATGATTTATGTGATATGTTTATCAATAATAGTTGTTAATCTTGTTCTAAGCATGAATGTTAATATCCTATAAGCATTTGCTCGTTTTACTTTATTATTTGCGGATTTAGATTGATTTAAATTGTGTTCATATTGCCATCATTGTGTTATATGTTTGTGTTTTTAAAAATGGTTAGTGGTTGTTTGCCTGCGATTTTGATAGACCCCCCTTCAATTTAAGCTTTCTCTTGCTGATTATTCTTTATGCTTTAATTATGTGCATTCTCTGTTTATGACAATTGGTTGCCAGAAACAATTGAATAAATTGATTAATGACTGATTCCCATAATTTATATTGCTAATGAACTAATTACCCATTATAATTATAGGATGTTACTAATCAATCCTTCTTTGCTTTAGTTTTTTTTTTTAAAAAAAAAAAAAAGTGGACATACTTTATATGGTAAGTATATATATTCATTGGTTGGTAAAAACTTGATTGATTTTACATGTTTATTTGACTAAATTTAATTTGATTCATCTTATCTTAATTAAGCTAAGAGCATATCCTTACTTGTGATATTATGGTAAGTAAATATATATTTTGATCTATAATATTTATGTAAATGATTCTTTCCTTATCGGTGTTTTACATTGCATTAATTGGTTACCCTTAATTGCTTATTTGCTTGTCTTAAATAAATTGAAGCAGATTCTTGCTTAATTCTATAAGGTAACAGAGTTATTTACTTTACCTTATTTTTAAAAAGTAGATTTCTTACTTGTCTATATTTGGTGAAAATAAATTAATAATGCTAATTTGGCTCCCTCTTATTTAAGGAAGAATGATAATTAATTGATTCCAAAATTTATTTATTTTCCTTATATGTGCCCCTCTTATACTATATAACAACCCTTCTCACATTCTAACATAGACTCATTCACTCATGCTTACATATTCTAGCAATATCATAAAATACTCTCTACTCTAAAGATTTAAAATTGGGTGAAACTTTTTAAGGCTTCTCTACTAGGTTTGCTGTGTTCGGGCCTAATATTAGAACAAGTTTGGTCTTCATAGCTGATTAATAAATCTGCACAATTGGTTAGCCCTCTTTTCCATTAGTTTAATCTTTGCTTGCATCATTTGTTGTGGATATTGGTTGTTTGAAATAAATAAAGGAAGCGTTCGGGTTAGTTCTCTTCTCCCTTTTATGTGTATGATTGTGTGTGTGTGATGTATTGCTTAAAGTAATATGTATGGTCTATGTTGCTCGGGTCCATACTGGTTTAAATGTCATTACATGCGTTGTGTATTACTTGGATTGTATTGTTGCTTTCTTTAACAAGGTCTGAATTTAAAAAAAAAATAAAGATATTGAAGAGCCGTCATGGAAGGAAAGCTTTAGACAAGCTAATTTCATTTAATTTGGTTTTTTGTATATTATTTAATCTCTCGTACTATTTTGTAATTATTTGTAAACTCTAACTCTATATATATGACAACTTGGGGAATCGTCTAAGGGGGAGGGGATATACGTGCTAATTGTTTCCTTTCATTTTTAGCTTAAGTTTATTTTATATGTGTGGTTACTAATATCTATCCATATTGCTTAAATCATAAACCTTGCAATCATATTAGAATATATCTTAATATTGACTTAAAATCAACCTTTAGTTATAATTTTATCAGATTAATCAGTATAGCATGAATATATGTTAAAACTTGCTCGATTTTGAACTTGTAGAATCTTGTCTCACATGCTAATTTTGTTAAAATTTGGAAATTGATTAATAGAAATTAGATCCCCTGTAGGATTGTTAATCTAATGATTTTGAGCAAATCAGTTGGTTTATATTGTTTAGCATGTTAACTTATTTAGAAGCCATGTCTTTGAATTTGATTAAATAAAATATGTCAAGAAATGCATAAATTTAGTTTGCCACAAAGTTATGCCTATAGTGTTTAATAATTTGTTTAAATAAAGTAGATACCATGCCTATAAGTTTTCTTAATAATATTATGATTTTTAGCAGATGCATACTTGAAACCATGCCTATAGATTGTAGATTTGATTTTATTTATTTAGAATATCATGCCTATAGGTGCTATGCAATATTTTAACTTTTCAATCACCTAGAAATCATGTTCATAGGTGTAATTAAATAATTTTCAGCATGTTAAATAAAAGAATTAAGTCTATGCATTTTCTGCAATGCATTTATTTGCTGACACTAAAAATAAGATAATAAATTGTCTAGCATGCTAATAATGTCTTAATAAATTTTGCTCTTAGTCCCATCTACATGAGGAAATTATTTTCTGCACTTAAACATTTTCTGCTACTTAAAATCAAGCCATTCTACATGAATACTTGTTCTGCCACTTTATATTTGTCAGTTGTTGCTCTGATTAAATCTTGCTCGGATTAATTAATTTTTGCACTGTTTTGCTTCTTAAAATCAGCTAATGATTAATTTCTGCATCTAATAAATTGTCTGCTACTTAAAATAAAAGTTGAAATTAATAATTTGATCAACTATTGCTCTAAAAAATTATGTCATGCATCTGTGATAATTTTTCTACCATTTAAAATTAGTTAATAACTGCAAGTAATTACTTTCTGCATGTGTAATAATTTTATGTTTTCTAAATTCAATAAATATTGTTATGTTGCTTGTTTTATATGCACACACCTAAGCATGTGACCTTTTCACTTTACGTGTGTTTGCCATAATGATTAATAAAATCTAGAGGCCAAATGAGACTCTATATGCTAAATGTTCATCCAACATGTTTGACTTGGTGTCTAGGTGGCCCTATATATTTTATTTTGTCTAAAACCGTCCCAATAGTAGTCCAATGCCTCTGGGAAATTAAGTGGGGGCGTTAGGCACCTTTTAGGACGAAAAGCATGCGGTGGTGGGGTAAGGGTAGTTTAGGTCCTATGGATATGATGACATCGACTCAGGCTTAAGCGACAAACCTTGGTTTTGTCTGTCCCTATACGGAAGCCTATCGGAAAATAAATAAAAAAAAGTCGAGTGCTGATCCATAAAGTCCTTCAGAGTCTCCCTTCCCTTTTAGTCCCTTTATGTGTTTAATTCTAATTATTTGGGATAGTTTAATATAAAAAGAATAAAATCTGATTACTTATTTGCTTGTGTAACTTTTGTCTCCTCACTTGTCTCTTCTTTAGCTGTATTATTTATTTTGTTATTGTTGTCACTTAGCATGTTTAAATTAATAATTAAAGTCCTTAATTGTTAAATATTGCTTTATCACTTAGTAATAATTTTTAAGATAATGTTAATTGTTTATTGTTATCATCTTGCAAGCATGTTAATTAGATATTAAATAACGAACTGACCTTAATTGCTATTTGTAACCCCCACATATTGCTTGAGATACGGCCAGGACCCACATTTGTGGACCTCGAGGGATGCCTAACGCCTTCCCCTCGAGGTAATTTGAACCCTTACCCGATCTCTGGTTCGTTGACCTTAGTTAGGTTTAGTTAGGTTAGATAGGTGCCCTAACGCACCTTAACTCGTTAAGTGGTGACTCTTCATCACTTCTAAAACCCAAAAGAGTTGCTAGGTCGTACACCAAAATCCGTTTTGAGATCAACGGGGCGCGACAAGTATTATGCACAATAGCAAAATTATGATTAATAGGAATATTTTAAACAAATCGACCTCCGGATGTCACTTTTATTAAAAGTAATTAGATTTAATAAAAAATACCGACCTCATGAGGTCGGACCTCAGAGTCTCTATTCCGTCACTTTTTTTGAAAAAAGTTTGACCAACCTTTTGACGAAAAAGCTACAGACAAAGAGACATTATCTGTCACTTTTTAAAAATATTTGACCAGATATTTTGACCAAGAAGTGACACACATAAAGATGCTATCTGTCGATAATTTAAAAAATAATTAAACAATTAAAATTAATAGAAAACGACGGACGGCGTGTCTTTCTTTAATTAATAAATAATTATTTTTAATAAAAAGCGACTACCTGCGTCTCTATCAATATAAAATAATTAATTATTTATTATATATATTATTGGTGCAAAATTCCTCAAAAAAAACCGACGGACTCAGCGATGCAATCTGTCGCTTTTTAAAAAATTAATTTAAAAAGCGACGAACTTGTAGTCCATCGCTTTTCATAAAATTTTTTAAAAAAATTAAAAATTAAAATATATAAATTAAAATGTGATGGACTCGGCGATGCAGTACGTCACTTTTTTAAAAAAATTAAAAAATAAAAATTCAAATAAAAAAATTTAAAAAGTGACGGACTCTGCGATGCCGTCCGTCACTTTTAAAAAAAAAAAAATAATAAATTTTAATTAAAAAAGCTACGGAAGGCATCACTTAGTCCGTCGCTTTTGGGAGCGACGCCATCCGTCGCTTTTGGAAGCGACGCCGTCCGTCGCTTTTTGTTCCATCGTTTTTTAGCAGTTTTTTAATAGTGTTTGATCTTCACAAAAATAGTTTCTTTCTATTTCTAGTTTCTTTCTAAAGCGTGATGTTACATAAAAAGTGTCAAAATGACATAGTGGGGCCTAACATCAGGTGTCTAAAATGAAAAAAACCTAGTGAAAGTGTATAAGTGAAAATTGGTGTCAACTTTAAGGGGCTACTGATCGATGGGTTTGGCCTAGAAAAGTAATGGTGAAGAATTACATTTTTCTCATCACTTTTTCTTTAAATATGTACATCAAAAGAATTGCAGCAATGCAAAGATAAAATAACTGCAAGAACAAAATATTTTTCTCAGACAAGAAAGAAAATAATAGAAAAAGAAGAAGTAAAAATCAAAATAAAAGTGTCAATGGAAAGAAAAAAATATAAAACTCAAGGTAGATGGATGATATGGATCGCCCCCTTAAAATTTGACCATATCTGATCACTATAACTTCATACTAAATATAATGCATATGAAAATAAGATTGAAATTAAAGGTAGATCTAAAACATTTTATAGAATCGATCATCTAAAAGTATATTCATATTAAGTACAATGAATGTTCTAGTACTACCACTGATTCAATCAACAATAAGTCTTCTAATAATATTATTTTTCTTTACAAACATACCAAGCTAATCATCCTTAAACAAAATAAAATCAATAAAGTTATATAGCAATGAAAATGAGAAAACACTTTGCTTCAAACACAACTAACAAATATACAAACATAAATTCAAATTCAAATCCAAATGATAATGCAAGTAACCATTTTGTCATATGTTTCGGTGAACTGAAAGAGAAGTAGTTGGCACATAGTATGGAGGTGAACAAAATGAAATATATTGCACTTTATTTACTATTCAATTTAGAGTAGTGGAAAAAAAATAACAATATTAATATAGTAGTAATCAGCATTTTTAAAAATGTTTTTTTGGAGCGAGTCCCATGCGAGTCTCGGGGCGGAGTGTGTCAAAAATGCTCCCGGCACAAATTAAAGACGTAGATTCATAGTCCTAGAATTTAGGGCATAAGTTTCAAGTGTAAAAACGTAAGTCATGGGCATAAAAACATACACCCTGGGCTTTTTTTTTTAACCTTTTTTGTTTTTAATCATAGTTTTTTATTATTGGTGTAATAATATTTCTCAAATAGTAATTGTAATACTTTTTTCTTCATTATTGATTATTAATACCTTTCCCAAATAAAAATCATAATATTTTTTTCTATATATTATAGGTAATTCATTAAAATTTATTTGTAAAATAACTGAAAGTCTTACTTTTGCTTAATTTCTTAGTAATAAAATTATAAATTGAATATAACTGAGACTACGCCCTGTCGATCCATAAGACTTACGTCCCATGTCTTAGGGCTTACGTCTCATCTCATGCTGCATAAAATGTCTCGCCTCACGCCCCGTCTTTTAAAACACTTGGGGTAATTGTTCTAATGTCGTTCAGACTTTAATATATCACATATTTCATTCTCTCCTACATTTTATGTAGACACTCATGAATTGATTATTGCTCATTTAGCTTTCACATCCATAAAAGTCGTCCGTTACTTTTTCCACACATTTTTGTGTACTTTTGTTTTTGTTACAATGAGATTGTATCTTTAATTTCCATCAGAAAGTTTTTACGGAAAATCTTCCAACTTTTAGATTTTAGCATTAGTATATATTTAATTAATTAGGTGTTTTATATATTTTTAATAATTTATAATGATCAAACTTATATCCACTTTTAACTTGAGAGCTTTCTACATTTAGTGTAACTAGTTTCTGGGAACATGTTGTTGCACGTGTGTCCCATATGCAAACATTACATATCATATAAGCTTTAATTTTTGTAGATTATAATATAGTACTCCTAGATATCATTATAATCCCTCCAAATATACAAATAACATCGTATCTTAAGCCATAAACTGTTATATGTTTAATTGTATGTATTGTTGTAACACATCGCAACGCTACTCTTATAATCTGAATCATTCATCTTAAGTACATGAGCTTGAACCAGGTGATGTATTACTTGCTCATGTATTTTAAGGCCTGTTACCAAATGTATCAACGGTATCGGAAGGGATTTATGGTCATAAGGGACCTCTAACACTAAGTCAAGTTCAAAGTCAATCTACCAGCTAAGTTTTTCGCATTAGTTCACACAAGAGTCAACTTCAAATGACCATATCTCTCACTATATAAAGAACTACGTGGACCAAAACCTATCAAATTAAATGTCTATGAGTCTTATTTCTAACATCACCAAGTTTGAATCAATAGAAGTTCTAAGTGAAAAGTTATGCCCTTTTTAGTGGACTATGTCTTGCCATGCGCCGGCCGCGCGGCCGAGGCATTTTCCATGCGCGTGCCTAAGGCATTTTCCGCGTGGGAGAGTGGGTGTCTAAGGCTTTAATGACCCTCCAAAAATGTAGTTCACCTACCTAGCTAGTTCATAAATTTACCTTAGAAAGAAAAGTTTTTTTTAAAAAAAAAAAAACTAGCTTTCTCCAAGGTTCATCCATCATCCAAGGTAAGATTTGACCATAGAACTTCATAATTTCTTCATCTTAACACAAATTAATGACTCATACTCATGAAATTCATAGATTTTTCAAGAAAGCTCCTCAAGAACTCATCTCCAAGGTTCAAGAAAGGTTTTGTAGGTTTCCTTACAAGATCATACTTTTCTTCAGTAGTTGGAGCGATCAAGGTATGTAAGACTTCAATGAGGAATTTCTTTCACCCTCATATCCAAGATTTATCAATGTTCATGAACTAAATTCCATAGTTAGGATTATCAAACCCACTTTTGAATTCATCCATAATTTTGACCCAAATTGCTCGATTTCTTTAAATTAATTATTCACGATTAAAGACTCTTGACCTATATTCTTCCTTTGTAAGGTTTTTCATTATTGTTCTTGTGAATTATTGGCAAGACGTTGTGATAATTTCATGAAGCTTATATTTCAAAGCATGATTTTAGAGTCTTTATGCTATTATGAAAATTAATTTTGCATACTTATGAGCTATGCAAGTTAGAAAACTTTTTCATGATTTAAGTTATATACATGACTTTGAAAGATATATTTTAGAAAGATTTGTGCTTCGACTCACTGATTTGAGCTTGATCTAACCTATTATTCAGACAGACAGATAGTTTATCAAACTATGAGCATACTATACCAATATATTGTTTCGAAAGTAGTATTGAGCATCGATATGAGGTAAGAGTTCAGACACCTCAAATCCCATAAACTAAGTAACCAACGTAGATAGAATCGTATCGCAAGACGGATGACTCATCACCTTCCTCAAGAAGACTTTTTAGTGTATCCATCAGTTCAGTTGCGTTCTATACTCCGACAAGGTATAGAGCGATTCTAACAACGCGAGTAAGACGTTGTATCATCATGAGACTCATAGTGATAATTGTTAATTGGAGAAAATCCCCAGTAAAGTAAAGAGAGAGTGTGTGTGTGTATATATATATATTCTAGTTTATTTCAATATTTGCTATTATTGCTTTTTACCTGTGAAGTTTAAATGATTTTATCTCATGTTTATGCTTTACTTCAGTTGACTTATATTTATATTCCAATTAATATTTCACTAAGCCTTATTACATACTCGTACATTCAATGTACTAATGTCATTCGACCTACATCATCTTATGATGCATATACAGGTTTCAGGATCATCTACAGGTGTATCGTTGATATCACCCAACTTTTTACCCGCTTTTGGTGAGGTCTTCTTGATTTCGGAGGACTCTAGTCATTTATTTGTTTTAGTAGTTTTATTTAAGGTTGTCATGGGTCTGTCTTGATGCCTATCTCAGACAGTAGAGACTTCATAGATAGACAATGTTAGAGAGTCTCTTTGTATTTATCTTTAGATATTTTGCTAAGCTATTATTGTTTACATTCAGTATTCTAAGACAGTTCAAACAGTATTTGACTTAAATGTTTCCCTTCAATTATTTAAAACTATAAATGCTTGATTAAGTCTTCCGTTATGTTGTAAGTCAGGAAAAGGATTCGCTTGGGGATTAGCAATGGTTCTCGAGTGTCGGTCACATCTAGGGTGCAGGTTGGGGCATGACAAACTTTGTATTTGAGCACATAGTTCAAGTGTCCTATGGTGTCTATGAAGTCGTATCTAGTAGAGTCCATCTTATCGATGTGGGGAGCCCCACATCAATGATACGGAGGCTACAAGATATTAGAAATTGTCTCTCTTTTTTTCATACTCCCGTTCGTGCGATATTGTTTAACTATATAAATGTTTCATTTAACTCGTGCTCAGGCGTGTCTTTTCAGACCATGCCTCCACAAAGAGCTATTCGAGGACGTCATACTAGGAGGAATTCTAATCCTCAAGATCAAGAAGATCTTAATGCACCAGAAGTGCAACCCCCTCAAATTAGTGTCATCAATGCTGAGTTCAGAAATGCTATTCAGATATTGACTCAGGTTGTGATGTCATGACCCGAGCCTACACCCTGGACGTGGCCGACACTTAAGAATCATTACTGGTCCCCAAGCGAACCCTTATCCTAGCTAACTACAAACGGAAGACTAACTCAAGAATACACAAGAATCAAAACTAAAGAATTATTTTAAAGCACCTTATCAAATCTTTAAATTTCATCTAAATTTACTGAGTATTAAAAATAAAGTTTTAAATAAGGCATATAAAATTGATACTACAAGACTATCTATCTATGAAGCCTCTACTATATAAAGATAGGCATTAGAAAAAGACACACGACACCTCAAAGCATTACTACTACTAGAAAATCATAAAACTAGAGTCCTCTGAAAGCAAGGAGGCCTCACCAAAAGCTGATAAGTAGATGATGTGATCTCAATGGGTCTCCTGTTGATGATCCAAAGTACTTGAATCTACACCATGAAGCAATGCAAGTCGAATGACATTAGTACATTGAATGTATGAGTATGTAATAGGGTTGAATAACACAAATAACTGAACTGAAATGCTGAAAATAACTCAATTGAAATATAGTATTAATCATGATGAAAATCATTTAAGATCTTATTGTAGGAATGCAATAATAGTAAATACTATTGAAATGTATGTATAAAAATATACTTTACTTTACTTTACTGTGATGTTTCTTTAATCGACAACCATCACTATGAGCCTCGTGATGATACAACATCTTACCCATGTTGCCAGAGTCGCCCTACACCTTGTCGAAGTATAATACGCAACTGAACTGTTGGATCCACTAAAAAGCCTTCTTGAGGCAGGTTAGGAGTCGCCCGTCTTGCGGTACGATCCTATCTACGCTGGCTATGCATTTTATGAAGTCTGAGTTATCTTAATTCTTACCCCAACTCAATACTACTCCCAAAATATAATTGTATGCTCATGTAAAAGTACTCACTAGATTGAGATAATTTCTCAAAAGGACTCTTTAAGAGGTAACTGAAGATATATTAAATCTTTCTGAAAGCTCTTTATACTTTTCTAAAAATAGTACTCTCTTTTTCAATGTAAAAATGATACATTCGGAAACATTAAAGTTCCCTTAAACTCTTGAAATAACTTGTATTTAGGTTGTAATCATGAAAACTATATCCGAAAATATATTGTGATTTGATAATTAATGACTCGAGAAGTCATACTGCATAAACATTGATGGCATATCTAGATGTCATATTGCTTAAACATTGATGGCATACTTGACTGTCATACTAATCATAAATCGTAGTTCTTTTTTCAATGTGAAAATAGTACTTTTGGAACCATTTGTGATCCCTTAAACTCTTCTCAAAAGATACTTTAAAATACTCTTGAACTCACTTTAAAATTCCAAAATCAATGCATGAAAATAAATGCACAAAGGCTTTCAACAAAATATCATCAACTAGGGTTCATGTGAAATAAAATCATGAACACCAACCCAATATTTATATATAATATAGTGCAACTTAAAATCAAGAATTTAGAATTCAGAATCAATAACTTAACTCATATCCAGAATTTAGAACTCAGAATCAATAACTTAACTCATATCAAGAATTTTTGAAACTAAGGGTATAACCTTAGATTAATCTTTTACCGACTGAATTGAGATGAAGGAAGTGAGGGCGAACTCCGTCCATCACTATGAATAGCATTACATACCTTATATGCTCCAAATTCTTGAGAAAGGTGAGATCTTTGGATGAAAAGATTACAAGAATTTGTTTCTTGAACCTTATAGATGAGTTCTTGAGGAGTTTTCTTGAAAATCAATGAATTTCATGAGTAGGAGTTATTGATTCACATTAATATGAAAGAATTATAAATTTCTATGGTAAAATCTTACTTGGATGATGGATAAACCTTGGAAGAAGTTAGTTTCTTGAGAACTTTTCTTTCTAGGGTAAATTTATGAACTAGGGAGGTGAATTACGTATTTGGGGTTTTTCAGAGACAGACGCCCATGCACCTGCACGGGAGATGCCTCAAGTGCGTAGCAAACCGCACAGGAAGGCAATAATTGTTGTCTTGCCATGCGCCCGCGCGAAAAGTTCCCCAGCCTTGCAGCTAGCGCGTGACAAAATAGTTCCCAGTAAAATAGGCATAACTTTGTACTCTGAACTACAATTGATGAAAACTTAGTGGTGTTGGAAAGAAGACTCCTAGATCTTTAATTTGATAGGTTATGGGTCATGTAACTCTTGATATTCTAAGAGATATGGTCATTTGAAGTTGACCTATGCATAAACTAATGTGAAAACTTAGCCGGTAGAAAAGACTTTGAACTTGAGATAGTGTTAGAGGTCTCTTATGACCCTAAATCACTTTCGATACCCTTTCTACACTATGTAAATAACCTAAAATAGATGATCAAGTAGTACATCACCAGGTTCAAGCTCATATACTTGAGACAAATGATTCGGATTCGAAGAGTAAATTTTTAGGTTGTTACATGTGACAAATAAGGCTAGTCAACAGAGTGTGGGTCATTAGGATGCGGCTGATACTTCTAAAATTTAGGAGTTCTTAAGAATGAATCACATAGTTCACGGGGTCAAAGCTCAACGAGGATCCAAAATTTTTTTCGTATGAGCTTCAAAAGGTGTTTGAAGTTATGCATGTTGTTGATGCGGAGTGTATTGAGTTGGCTGCATATCAACTCAAGGGTGTTGTAGCATATGGTACGAACAACGGAAAAAAACTAGAGGAGAATGTGTACCACTCTTAGGATGGACTGTGTTTGAAAATGCCTTCTTGGGACGCTTCTTTCCCTAAGAGATAAGGGAGGAAAAGGTAAGAGATTTCATTAGCCTAAAACAGGAGTTGACGAGTGTACAGGAATACAACCTCAAGTTCACCCAGTTATCTCTTTATGCTCCAGAGATGGTGGTAGATATAAGGAGCAGAATGAGCTTGTTCATATCATGACTCTCCCATTTATCAAATAAGGAAGGTTAGACAACTATGTTTATAGGTGACATAGACATAGCTAGACTTATGATTTGTGTGCAACAAGTGGAGGAAGATAAGCTAAAAAATAAAGAAAGAGCATCGAAGTAAGCGAGTCAAGACAACAAACTATGAATCCAGCCAGCAGAAGCTCGAAAATGGGAATCGGTCATCCTTTCAGCAGAAATCATCTGGACCTACTCCATCATCAACTAGTGCACCCAGAAACAAGAATGATAATCGAAACCAGAATTCTCAAAATTTACAAACTCAAGGTCCTTAGTCTCAGGGAAGGGTAGCATAGGGATTTTAGAGCCTACCTTGTGCTAAGGGTGGTAGGACCCACCTAGGAGAGTGTCATGATGGCACAAATGCTTATTTTAAGAGTGGTTAAACGGGTCATTTTCAGAGAGATTTCCCAAATGAGAGGCAAGGTAATGGGAGTAATAGAGCATAATCTTCTTCAACAGTTCCAACAATCAGGGTGGCCCAAAGGGGTGCTACTTCAAAAAAAGGCAGGGTACAAATTGTCTACATGCTATAAGTAGTATCTATGATCAAGAGAACTCGTCAGATATCGTTACTGATATGCTTAAAGTCCTTTCTCTTGATGTTTATGCTTTACTTAATCTAGTGCGAGTTGATCTTTTGTAACTCATTACGTAGCTATGAAACTTGAAACTTGTCCTAAATAAATTCTTGAGTCATTCAGTGTTTCAACACATGTAGGTGAGTCAATTTTAGCAGAAAGAGTCTATCGTAATTATACCACCTCTAATCATCACAAAGACATCATGGCTAATTTAGTTAAATTAGACATGGTTTTGGATGTCATTTTAGGCATGGACTGGCTTTATGTTTGTTATGCCTCGGTAGATTGTAGAACTTGAGTGGTCAGGTTTTAGTTCCCTAATGAGTCAGTCCTAGAGTAGAAGAGTAATCCAATAGTGCCTAAGGGTCGTTTCACTTCATACCTTAAGGCTTGAAAGTTAGTCTCCAAAGGGTGCATCTATCACTTAGTCAGAGTTAATGACTCTAAAGTTGAGACTCCATCTCTTTAGTCAATCCCATTTGTAAATAAGTTCCCATTTATTTTTCCTGATGATCTTCCGAGAGTTATTCCTGAAAGGGAGATAGACTTTTGGATTAATGTCCTTCCAAATACTCAACCTATCTCTATTCTGCCATACAGAATAGCTCTAGCTGAGTTAAAAGAATAGGTGAAAGATCTCCTTGATAAGGTTTTCATCTAACCAAGTGTCTCACCTTGGAGCACTCTAGCTTATGTGCGAAAAAAAGGATATGATTCCCTTAGGATGTGTATCGATTACAACTAGTTGAACAGGGTTGCCATAAATAATAAGTATCCCCTTTCGAGAATTGATGACCTTTTCAACCAACTTCAGGGTGTCACTTGCTTTTATAAGATAGACCTCAGATTTGGCTAGCATCAGTTGAATGTGACAGAAAGTGACATCCCAAAGACAACTTTTAGGACCCGTTACGGTCATTATGAGTTCTTTGTCATGTCCTTTTGTTTGAATAATGCTCCTGAAACATTCATGGATCTTATGAATAGAGTATTTAGGTAGTATTTGGCTATGTTTGTTATCATATTCATTAACGGATATCTTGATCTACTCTAGAAACGAGGATCATGTCAGTCATTTCCCAATAGTCCTCCGAACTCTTAAGGATCGAGGGTTATTTGCCAAGTTTTCAAAGTGTGAATTTTGGCTTGAATATGTGGTGTTCTTAGGCCACATAGTGTCTAGCGAAGGTATTTAAGTTGATTCTCAAAAAACAGAGGCAGTGAAGAATTGGCCCAGACCCACATCCCTGATTGACATAAGAGGTTTATTGGGTTTAGTTGGTTACTACATAATATTTGTAGAAGAATTTTCATCTATTTCATCCCCATTGAGTAACTTAACCCAGAAGGAGGCTAAGTTTCAATCGTCTAAGGCTTGTGAGAAAATCTTTCAAGAATTGAAAAATCGATTGACTACTACTCCAGTATTGACCATACCAGAGGGAACACAAGGTTTTTGTTGTATACTGTGATGCATCTAGAGTTGGACTTGGTTGTATGCTTATGTAGAATGTTAATATTATTGCTTATACCTCTAGGTAGCTGAAAATCCATGAGAGGAATTAACCAACTCATGATCGCGAATTGGCAGTAGCGGTGTTTGCTCTTAAGATATGATGTCATTATCTCTATGGTTTGCATGTGGATGTGTTCACTAACCACAAGAGCCTTTAGTATGTTTTCAGTCAAAAGAAACTTAACCTTAGGCAGAGGAGGTGGCTAGAGTTACTTAAGGATTATGACATGAGTATTCTCTACCATAAAAGTAAGGCTAATATTGTTGTTGATGCCCTTAGCAGGTTGTCCATGGGAAGTACTACTCATGTTGAGGAAGGAAAGAAAGAGTTAGCAAAGGAAGTCCATAGACTTACATGTTTGGGAATCCTTTGGTAGACTCTAGTGAATGTGGAGTTTTTGTAATGAACGTGGTTGAATCATCCTTGGTGGTGGAAGTGGAAGAGAAGCAAGACAAGGATGTCATCCCACTTGAGTTTAAGGCAAATGTTTATAAACAGAAAGTGATGTCTTTTGAACAAGGGGGAGATGGTGTGTTAAGATATCAAGGTAGATTGTGTGTTCCAAAGGTGGATGAGCTCCAAGAGAGAATCATGGCAGAAGCTCATAGTTCAAGATATTCGATCCATCTGGGCTCCAGAAAAATGTACCATGACGTAAGAGATGCTTATTGGTGGAATAGTATGAAAATGTGCATTGCAGATTTTGTTGCTAAGTGCCCAAATTGCCAGCAAGTCAAGGTTGAACACCAAATGTCATAGGGTGTGGCTCAGAACATAGCTTTTCCGAAATGGACGTGAGAGATAATTAATATGGACTTCATTACTGACATGATGTGATCTCGCAGACAATATGATTCAATTTGTGTGATTGCTAAATCAGCCTATTTCTTGTTGGTAAAGATTACAAATTCAGAAAAAGAGTATGCAATCTATACATCCGTGAGATAGTCCGACTTCATGGAGCCCCTTTGTCCATCATTTCAGATAGGGGTGCGCAATTTACCACCTGTCATCATATTTATCGTATTCTTATTTATGACGTAGTGATGTTTTATTACAATACTAATAAAACTTTAGGAAAATGGAAATATTTTGTTTCCTTTATATAGTGTTTCTTGATGTTTATCTTTGAAATTCCTTGTAGCATAGGTATTTATTAGATTAAATCAACCTACATTTAGTTACTTAATGAACTATTCAAATTCTACTAATCTTTGTATTAACAAATAGACTATTGATTAAATTGTTTTAAAATTTGAAAAGCCAATAAGTTAAGAAAATCAAAAGTAAATAATAGGAATTGTAGAAGTTATATAGTAAAACATAATCTATAAATTTAAAGCAATTAATATTTTATTATATGAAAGTCATTTGTGTGAGCATTAAAGTAGAACTTCTCCAATAACAAATCACGTCCAATACATGTAATTGAAAAAAAAATATTTAATAGATTTTTTGTTAACTAAAAGGGAAAATAATATTATTTAATTCAATTAAATATTTGATTTATCATAGAGGTAAAATAATAATCCAACTTGTATGTATTATTAACATAGATTTTTTTGCTTTGTAATATTATATGACTATTATTTAATCTTTAGTATAATATGATATAGTATTTAGTAATTAGGTAACATAATATAATATGATTATTATTTAGTATTTAATTAATTAGATACAATTAGTTTTTAGAGTTTATAAAGGAACAATTTATTTCCTTTTTAATGGTGATTGGAGTAACTAAACTCTATAGGATTATTTTGGTATTTCAACTTTCAAACTTCTTTTGTTCCCACTTTTAGTAATATACTAGTCATGGTCACATGCGTTGAATGTGTAAGTCATGCAAAGTTGTCTCATTCTCTCACGAGAAACACTTGTAAAGCAGTCTTGTCATGTGTGCATGAAATATTATTGATGTAGTAGAAGTGTATATTGTATTAAATAGTCTTATCATGAGTGCATGAGTTATTGTTGATCTCGTAAAGGGATAAAGATTTAATTGATGCATTTAATAATATGTATGATGTTTATGTGGTAAATTATGAACGACAACATCAACTTAATATGAAGCATCAAATATGAAGCATGAAAACACTATAAATTATGAATAATAATAATAATAATAATAATAATAATAATAATAAAACATTAGAATGCAATACAATATCAAAAAACTTAAACATTAAACCATAAAGAAACAACAAAAGAGGCAGTAGGATAGAGCATGGAGTGTATGTCTTCTTATTTTTCCTCATGTTTTTAGTGTGTACAATGTTGAGTTAAATGTCACTATTTATGTGAGAGGACTGAGGGACTCAAAGAATTATCATGAATATGACAAGAACGCATTGAGGAGTGGCGTCGATGAAGAATCAATTATGTTTGCATAGGTGTGTCTGTGACTTCTAAGCCTGAGATTTGAAGCAATGTAATGGTGTTAGGACGCCACAATTTGTAAAGAGTTAATTATTTGTGTTACAATGGACATATATGTATATGAGGTTATCATACCTAAAACTTGGTTATACACGATGTTCTTTGTGTATGTCCCATTTTGACGTTTGGGTTGCTCTATTAGAACAAATACTTTTGTTGTGGACATAGATATCCCTCTTGAGAGTGCCACGTACAATTGACCATGTGAAAAAACATGTTGGGGAAAATACAAACCAATATTTGGAATTGTTTGACCTTGCACTTTATTTATAGTCATTGCAAAGCAAAGATGTACTGAAAATTACTTTCGAATGAATGTAAATGGATTGCCTTCATTTTCTAGTGGTGACAGTTGAATTCTGGGAAGAAACACATGCTTCGTTGCACAATGACCACTTGATATTTCGGCATGCAATACATTCTAGGCAAAGCCTCAGCATATCGTTTGGGTGCATTGCATAAGCTATTTGAAGGGTCCAAATTCCTTAGAAACATGATGGGTACATTTTCCTTTAATTCTAACCTACATTTAATAATATATGTTAAAATATATTCATATTGATTTTTGTGACCACCTCTTCATGATTGTAATTCGTAATGTATTTTCTTCAATACCTATGTAGCGGAAGACTGTTTGGTGTTAAAGTATTTAGATATTCTTCTTGGTAATAGTTGTTGGTGTCATCTTTTGTTGAGTCAAAGCTATTGAATGTCTTGCTTTCATCTGGGAACGTGGATATTAACTTGTCATTAAAATTATTCACATGACCATTTCTGTTTGCTAATATAGCTCGTTCGGTGACATATTTTGCCCTAGTAGCAATTTCTTGTAGGTTTGGAAATATATATTTTATTATGGATTTTTCTAAATTCCATCCCTCCAATGCTTGAAATTCAATTGTTCTGGAATAAGGATTAAATTGTCTCTTATTGTTGGTTCATCTCTGTTACCTACAAGAAGAAAGAACTCAGTGAATGTTGGATCTGTTCTTGCTCTCATTTTTCTCATAAATTGAATATTCTCCATCAAAGGCCAGAGATATGATTTCATCAAGCTTGCATTTACAATTTCAACTCTAGTTGATTTCGAAACAACTGGTAACACCTGCCGAAAATCTCCTATAAAAATCATGAATTTTCCACCAAATGGTTTATTGATGTCCATTATGTCTCTAAAGGTCCTGTCAATTGTTTTTATTGTTTGTCACTTGGCAATTAGCACTCCATCCCATATAATCACTTTCGTTTTTATAATCAATTTGGCAACACCAATTTTCTTTGACATGTTTGTCATAGTTGACTCATTTGTTTGTAGGGGGATCTCAAACCTCGAGTGTATTGTACATCCTCCTGGTAAAATCAAAGTTGATATGCCACTGGTTGTTGTTGCCAAAGCTATTATGCCTCTTGATCTAACATTGGCAATCAATGCACGATATAGGTATGTTTTCCCAGTTCCCCCAGGTCCATCCACAAAGCATATTCCAGTTATTCCAGTATCGATTGGTTGCTATATGTTTTAAAAGCCTTCTCTTGTTCCGTATTTAATTGTGACTGTGCATTAAAATTTATGTAGGTATTTGCACAGACATTTCTTCATTTATTTCTCTACATCTGATGGACCAACTTTGAGCAAATTGTGATCTAGTTGATGAAGGTCATATATGTCTATGTTTTTTCCCATACTTTCCAAACAGTGATTAGTACTATTTAGGGTACACTGTAGTATAGTGTTGTGTGAGTTTCCATATAGACAACTAAAGTCCTCAGACATATCCTCATAATAAGTATCCTAGAATTTTGTAATATATGTTGGGTTACAATGAACCAAAATTGTAGCAAAAAAACTTTGGAGAGCTGATGACATTTTGAAGATAACAACCTCTCCTAAAAATTCTGATATACTATTGTCAGACTTGAGTAACCTTCTTTCTTTGGCTGCTTCTTTGAAGGTCTCACATTGTTTCTCGTTGAAAGAGAGTAAGTCATTAAATGACAATGGTCCTCTTACATGGTTTATTAATAATCGCTCATAGTATATTTCCCCTTCTCAAGGATTAGCTGTACAATTTAATGAATATTTAGTAATAAGTTTAACAATTATCGATGTGTATGAAGTTATAGTCTACTACATCTTCCTTACCAACTGCAATGCGACCAATTACAGATCTTATTTTCCTTTTTGTCCAAGTCTTTACCTCGGGATTCCAAACATAATACTTAGGGAATTCTCTATAAAGGTATGCTTGTGCTTCAGTGTCAATTGAGCACATCCTGAAATACTCAGTCAACATTATTTGCTTTATACCATCCAAGGCGATCATATTTTGTAAATTTTGCTTTTTTCAGTAAAATAATATGAGCTCGTTTAGAGGAAGAATTTGTATTGTGACCATTATATTTATTATTTTAAAAAAAATTATGTTTTGTTATGCATTAATATGTGTACCTGAATGTTTTCTTGGTAGATGTAGTTGAAGGTTGATGACTGGAGGTTGCATTTCACTAAAGTTGAATTCATATATTCTCCATAGTGCTTTGGGCAGTGAAACCCACCGTGCATCTTGAAAAGTTTCAATCTCGTCAATTACTTTTTCACCATCATCAGATTGAATATAAACGGTACACCGATCATGACCTTTATATATATACTTGTATAGATACTTTATTGCTTTCACTCCTAAGCAGACCTCAACATTAATGTGACAATTGTATCTTGAAAGAAGATAAGGGTTATAAGGTACCACCCTCTCTATTCCTCCATCCCTTCTTCTTTTATAAACTGGATATCCATTCTTTTCTTGAAATGATCTGTTGTTGTATGGACCTAGGATAATGATATTTACATTGTCCATTTTGCATGCACGTGTTTGTTGGTCGCTTGTTTCCACATGGACCATGCATAATATGCTTGAGCACTAATTCATGCATTACTCACATTTATCTGGAATCTCTGCTGAGATAAACCTATCGTACTAATCTCCTGATTTTATATTGTGCCCTTATTTTAATATGAGAAAGAGGTATATGTGTGGTAGTCCTCGTTTTTGGAATTCTATCAAGAGTACATGAGCAACTACAATTCCAAATATTTTTTTCTCAAAAATTTGGTCTTTTAGATCTTCAACTTAGCTTGAAATACTCTTATCACCAAGTTAGATATGTTTTGAGGAGTCTATCTAGGGCGCCGTTCTCATTGGATCTCAATCTAGTCAGAATTACACGTCATTGTTATGAACAAATATGATCTTCCAAAATTTTATACCAAAGCCATTGCATCCATATATCGTCTTCTCATATCTCGTGCTCCCACCCCGCCCCCCCAATAAAAGATGATGGAAATAGTACTCTTTTCCAATTCTATCTCCCCTATTTTCTCCTGCGCTGACACTATCAACGATACCTTGATAAACCTCTCTTCTAAAATTTGATTGTTTCTGAAATATTCTAGCCTTATTGTTTCCAATTTTATGAACATGTCAACTATAAATTGTTGTAGTAATCTTTCACATAGCAGTAATACTGACCTCTCTGTTTCTTGTAGTTGTAGTTTATAACAATAGTACTCTCTGCAAGAAACATCTCCCTTTGTCTCGCGGCGGACATCTACAAGTGTTAGAAATCATATTAATTTTATTTATATTTTATGTTAGTTACAATATTAGTATAAATGAAAAGTGTATTGTATGATAATTTTAAAGGTATGTCATATTCTCTGATGCCCCTTTTTAGTGTGTTATAGATACTATGTCTTCGGAATGACTTTAATGTACAATATTGTTTAAAAGGAGAATTTGTCCAAAGTTATTTGTATTTTGTACCTTGTTGGTAGTAGTATTTGGATATATGAAAATAATGTAAATACTATTTAACGTGAGGGAAACTATTGTAATAGCCTTTTTAAAATGCATCTCAAAAATTGACATTTTTACCTTTTTTATTTAAATCTAATAAGTAAGTGTAATAAACCATATAGCTAGAAACAAAACTAATGTAAGCTGATAATAGTCACATAAGTTTGGGCATACTAAAACTATAAAGATCAGGAGGGGAGGCAATTAATATTTGGTGGTATTAAGGTTAGTCCTATTTGTCATGCCACAACTCTTAATCCTAATAATCACTCATGTAGCTTATTGGTAATAGGCGTTTATGACTTGTTATCATTATCGTATAGTGTGTATGTGTTTTTTTTATATTAGTATCTAACTTGTGAAGAATGTGAGTAAATTTTTACTATGAGAGGGCACAAGGTGATACACGTTACCGTGATCCTTGTTGGCTAATATTGCATCAGCTGATATGAATGTTGGAATATCATTGGTTAGAGTTGGGGAGTGGCCACTTCTTGTGTGAGGTTGTCTTTTGTTTTGTTTTCTTATTCCTTGATGCCATCCGCCTTCACCTCTTGGGAAGAGAAAAGGATATTGAAGAGGGTCATGCCAAAATAGTGTTTGACTCTATGTTTATACCTTGAATGCTCATGAACAATTATTTCTCGCTCAAAAGGTATATTTGGATTGTTTCCATCTATCCAAATTTCTGCAACTTGATTTACTAAGGTTGTGTTGTATACTCGTTGATCAAAAGAGGCATTTGCAACAATTCGAAGTTGCGAATTGTGGAAACTTGATTGGTCTTTTAGTTGGAAAAATATTTGCGCATATGGATTTCCCTCCATTACCTGTTGGATCTGTTTTGCGATTTTGTCGGACATAATTCCTTCTTTCACCTTTGATATCTTGTTGGTCAACTCGTTGTCTGTATCAAACAAGTATAGTTGGAATTAATAGGATTTGTTATCACGTGGTACCAATGATGGTAAATCGTGATAAATTTGACCTTGTGCCTTGAATGTGTACACTTCTTTTCTTGCTGATGTTGTTTCCTTATCCAAGTTAACACCAAAAGATGTAAAATTAAAGATGCTATTATATGTACAAATATTTTTGCGAAACTTTGTAGTGTCTGCAGTAGAAGCCACAATCATTTCATATCTGTCGGAGCTTTAACTGTTTCCAATTTGATATTCGCTTGCACAACAGAATGTTGGACGTTCATGTTCAAATCTTTTTGCAACACAATAAATGCATTTTGGGACGGTTTTTAACACGTTCATATATGATAAAGATAAGTTGTAAGCAGCAGTTCCTACATATGTAAATATGGTGGGAGATATATCTTAAAACTCCAATTTCATAAAGGTATTGAATGTTCAAGTTATGAATAGGCTATTTCCAATGTACCTCAAGCTTCAGACTCTTCAGATAATGCTCTAAATAGCCAATTTATTTTAGGTTGTATCTTTAAACCTGGATTTTCATCTTCTAGATGTGTTATTATTTGGCTTGCTAATATGTATATTTTTCCACCTTTCGCAATTGCCTTTTCTCTATAAGAGAAAGAACGTTTTATATATTTAGATAAAGCATGTAATACTTATGTATGTTTGTATTCAAATGTGTTCACCCTGTACGGACTACTCATGTATCTTGAATTTTACATGATTATCTAAGTTCTTACTTGTGTTTCTTATATCATTTTTTGTGTGGTTATAATAACGATCAGCTTTACTGATAGAAGGAATGGTTTTTTCAAAATCACCTGTTGAATTTGACATGAAAATAAAATAGTTTGCAATGGTTATTAGAGTAAGATAGAGTAAGTAACATGTTTGGTGCATACATGAAAAGTGTACATAAAAACATTTAATTTGTGAAAATCAAATGTAAATGTAAGTTACTTACGTAGTGGATCTTAAAGAGAGACAAGACACACATTGTTAAATAGTGGATTTTGTTGGGGGTTGTCTAAGATCTAACTAACATGTATAGTGTGTCTGATCTATTGTTGTTTTGGCATGCTGATCAACGTTACGTCCAGAGGCAGTAGATTTACCTTTATCACCTTTGAAGTGAATTGAACAGAAGGGTTAGATTTAATTCTGAACTATGATAAGTATTAGACATATTAGATATACCTCGATGTTGGTTGTGTGTCATTTATTGATTTGGTGGTGACAAATTGGTGTGACACTTCTCTTGTCTTGTCCTAATGGGCATATGTAATTTTGCAGTGATCTAGAACATAGCGAAATCATTAATGACAATTGTTACTGTTTGAAGCGTTTAATTTGACATATATAAACAATAGACACATATTCTTCTGTAGTGTTTATTTTTCTATATATAGTTAAGAAATACATACAATGTAGGATTGTTGTGGAAGATTGTAATAAGGTTTAGATTGTTTGTAAGTAATAAGGTGCATACATTGAATGTTTGGAAGTAAGGGAAAGTAAGTTACTAATAAAAGCGATGTTAGGTGAAGTTGCTCGTTGAGAAAAGTAACGTAAATTTTAAGGACTAGTATTAGGTAGATAATAAGCACTGGTAGTTAAACATAAGGAATTTTTAAATCAACTATATATTAGGTTTTTTCCACTTTGATTTTATTTTTAATCGAATGTGGCATGAGGTTTTTTTCTTTAATCTTCCTGGTCCTTTTTCTTTGTAGCTAAATTATCAGGGTTTCATCCTCACTTTCATTTGGTGCATTCTACTTTCCAACCTCATGTATGCTCACTTTTAGTGGATGTTCCTTTACGGTGGCTTCTTTAACTTTCTTGGTCCTCTTGCATCTATTTGGTTTGTTTTTTGGATTTCAATCTTGATTTCAACAACTGCAATATCTTTTTCAACATGAGGTATCTCCGCAGCTATCCCTTTCATCTTTTCATTATCTCTAAGTTTCTCAATCCTCTAGCTTCTTTGTTTTTAAATCGGAGTTTCAACTTTGATTTCAGCTGCTGCAAATTTCTTTGGAACCTCATGTATCTCCATAGCTACCACATTCATGTTTGTCTCCACCTTTGAAAAGTTACGATCAATCTTCACAAGGATACTGAATTATTTCCCCTTACTCAATACCAACTTACGATAGTATTCAAATTCTTCTTTTTGTATAATAAGAAACCCTTATATATTAGTATTTCAGTAAAAATACAATAACGTTATTTATATGGGCTGATATTCTATAGAGTAAGTGATTTACCTTTTCAGATGCAGGGTAAACATAGTCTTTTACGTCACAACCCAAATAGTATTGTGTCGCATCAAAGAATGTAATCCTTAGAAATTGATCCTCAACAGTGACATCAATCTTTAACCGATATCTAAAACACATTTAAAGATTTAGTTAGTATGACTTCATTTATTTGATAGTTATATCTTAAATTTATTTCAATATTTAATCATTAATTGTTCATTTATTTGGTGGACTAAGTAATATTTTTTTATAGTCGTTTGTGTAGTTTACCTCTCCTCATAATCAAAATCTTTAGTCCTACAGTAGGTACAAGTTGCACTATTTTTTATAGCAGTAACTCACGTGTAGTATTTCTTGCAAGCATGATATCATGGGTTCGTGTTATTGTCAATGCCAAAAACCGTCGCATTAAACTTATAGTACATGTCCTATACGTAAATTAGGAAAATCACTTAATTATGTTTTAAACATATAATTTGAGTATACTCTGGGTTTTGCAAAGGAAAGTACCTTCACACTGGCAAGTGAACCGTTTAAAATATTAGTATTTTTCATTTGGCGGGCTGTTTGCATTAGTCAGCTTGGCATTAGACTTATGTCAATCTTTTGTGCCTTCATGTTGTCATTCCTATAATTTAAAAGTAATGAACTAAAACCATCAATGACGTAGCATGTGGGGAGGCTATGAATAAGTGCGAAGAAACATGTATTACTTACCATTGTTGGAGGTTGTTGGCTTTTTTAAATTGTGGATTGATTATCAAACTACTAATAGGAGTCGTGGAAAGGACAAAATCCCCTATTTTGCTGGGAGTAAATAATTTAGTGATACTTTTATGTAATTTGAAACTTGATTCAAATATATCAATTGAGGAGATTTAAACCTAGATAAAATGGAGGATTTCACATCACAAAAGGCAAGCACTGGTCTGTCACTTTCAAGGCTCTGTAACATTTGTCCTTCAATTTCAGCAAAGTCTCTCAATAAAGTCATGACTTTTTGATCATACCTATATATGTAAAAAAAGGATATCTTTATGATAAAAGTTTAATAACGTGAAAATTTTTTATGAAGGATGCATAGAAAGTATAAAGTTACCTTTTGTCTATAACGATTACTTCTCGTCTTACGCTTCATCCTTCTCCATTTAGTACTTTTATTTTGAGTAAAATACACACCAAATCCAAACAAAAATTTCTTATTTAATACAGATTTTCTTCATGGGTGTAATACACAACAAACATGTACTGAAATTTACCGAAAAAGCTCCCAGCAGTGACTTTTCCAACTTCATCGAAGGAAATAAATCCATTCAAAAATTGTTGAGTCTTCAATTGAATTTTGTCCTCAACAACCTTTATGTTGTTCGTGAATGCTATTTCTAGGTCAGATAAGAAGTTTGGTTTAGCTTCATTTAACTTTCCATTTATAATGTAGTAACTTTGATTAAGTGCAAAAGAGTTGTTCCAAGCATGAACATCTTTGTTGAAAAGAGTTGTTTGTATTTTTGTTTCTTGTGGTAAGAATCATAACCAGTAGACTCTCAGTCAACGAATAAAGTAATGAATATAATAAGATATCAAAATAGTGTACCTCTTCATCGACGAATATTAGTTTCCAACGAATACCCTCACCATTTGCATTTTTGTACTCTTTTGTTAAGCTTCGTCGAATGATTAAGACTTTAATAACCCACTTTGTTGCATATTTCTTCAACTTGCTAATAGGTAGGCATTGGTTCTCGAGCTCTTCTGCACTTGTCATTGTATGGATGTAGTACCTTAGGATGTATTAATACAATATATATTTGTGTCACAACCCAACCCACCGGGCCGTGCGCGCACCTACTACAACACCTAAGTAGGAGAACCCTCATATCTCAATAATTAAAATATGCGGAAAATTAAAGTAAAATGGAAATAAATGAAATAATTGAGTTTCATAAATAAAAACTTTTAAACAATTTCGGTTTAAGACTTGTAAAGTAACTAACACCCCCAAAGATCTAGTCTAAACAGGTACAAGAGCTACTAAGAATACAACTGGACATAATAAATAAAGACACAACTCCCACCATGTGGAAGGGAGGATAGAAGCCGCTGGAGAATTTCTTCGTCTTCACCTAATGAAACATCACCAATCTGCATCTAGACTATGTCAAAAAGACATAGCAAAAGTAGTATCAGTACAAACCACACGTACTGGTAGACATCATTAGCCAACTTGACGCTTACCACATAACATAAGAAAACAACTAGTAAGATCATGCAATAAAACCCCTCGCTTCTCCACCTTTACCCTCTCTCAAAATACCTTCGAATCATGCTAGTACTCTAACTACTAACCACCTTCTCGGTCAACCTACTTACTTGGTTCTTGATCATAGCCTAACCGTTCTAACACATAGAAAAGTCCCCAAATACAACTATAAGCATTCCAATTAACCACTCACGTCATAACCTTACTTCTTCTTCACATTTACCAGTCGTGGCCACATAGTACATTACGTTAAGCTTTCTAACCACTAACCACCAATCCCTTTCTCCCAAGTGAAATCCACCTAAGCACTTACATCACGTACACTACCCCACTCCTCTTTAATACAACACAAGATGCCCTTTATTCGGACATTAAAAATTCTTGCATCGTTGACTCCCCACCTACCCTATCACATCCCGGATGGGTTCGCCCCTTCCGGTTCACTCAACATTAAGGTACATATTAGGTTTACTCCACATAGAAGAGCAATCAAACATAAGTCCTCATAACCATATAACAACTCTGGAAAATACAACATCAGTTATCATTACGAACAATGTACAGTTTCACAATCCTCAAGGCATAAAATTATGTCAAATTATTGGTCCTCTTAGGGAACCCAAACCCAAATATTTAGCATATTGGAACGTGGTACCCGATACAATGATTATGTCGAATTATAGAAATTGATCCCAAAATAATGCCGGAACGTGACAACCGATCTAAGTTAGTGTGTCGGAATGCAACACCCGATTCATACAATAAGCCACAATCACAATCACAAATCACATTCTCAAATATCACAGTTATATCAAGTCATGATTCATGGAATTCATCATTCGTATATCCTCTTTGACAATTAATATGATTAACAATGCAACATTCACATACATATATGTATCATCATTATGCGAGAACAACATATACCGCACAAACATGGAATCACACCTATCACAATGAAGTATTCAACGACATATATCACTTAACCATAATTTGACCAACTTAGCCCTAGTTCATCACCTACGACTTCTTCTTATGATTAAATTATCTTTTGTTATATGCACGAACGCCTATGCATAACTCCTACCATTGAATTACATTATATTACATAGATGGCACAAATTTATAACTACTCAATTAATAAAACCTAGCCTACCTGGGAGCCAAGCAGCTGCACGGAGTTATAGCTCTCATTCTGGTTTTTCGAAACTCAGGACGTTGATCTTGACTGGAAATCCACAATACATTGACCTCTTTATGCTAGAAATCTCCTTTTTCATCCTTCCCAAGCTTAGATCAGCTTTCTAAGGGTTTCTAGGGTGTTTTATGACTAATTTAGGTATTTTAGGAAAAAGGAGAAAATAGGATTTCATGTTATTTACATTATGTCTCGCCTACCCCGCTCTGGTGCTAGCTTACCCCGTCATGGCGCCACCGCCCTAGGCATCTGGCCCGCCTTGGCGGGACAGTGGCCCAGTATTTCTCAAAGTTCTACTTTTCCTAATTAATGATGGTTTAAGTCATTACAATAGATACTAATTTACCCCTCGTTCATCCCGAACGGCTAGTGCACGGGACATCACACACCCCATTTTTGGAGTACGTTCATTACGGGAACCACGATTGATGATGACTCTTCCAATTCAACACACACACGATGCTTTAATTAAGGACTGGTTAGGACATCTAATTCAACACAAGAAGAACGAACGCGTCCACTTACACAGCCTGACCCACTAGGGCGGCATCCTTTTCGTTGAGGCTGGGCCGCTGTGGCGAGGATACTCGCGCTAAAGCAGGATATCAAAAAGCAGTAAAGGGGGAAATGAGGGATGGTTCCCCCATTTTCACCCTTTCCTCACTCACTTCTCTCAAAATCCTCTCAAACACCTCGCTTCGAATGTCAAACGCAAGGTAAATTTCTTGCTCCTTACGCTTCTTACTTCATTACTTACTTATCTCTGATTACATAGTGTTAAACAGTTGATTAGGAACAGTTTTGGGGGTTGTTATTTGAAAATGAGCATAGGTTGCTAGTGTGATAGAAAAACATAGCATGGGAACGTTCTTTACTTCCCCAACATCTCCACAACATTCTGGGCGTAAGGATTTCGTAAAAATTCAATCGAATCGATACCAAAAAGGTTGTGAGAATTTGAAAAAGTCTCTTCACATAAAACTCAAATTTGATGGGTATTTAGGAGTTATATTCTCGAAATAGTTGCATATTTAGGTTCTAGGTAGTTACATACTCTGATCTATTGGAATTTTGTCGAAAATAGGGAATTTGGGACGAAGAGGCGCCATTATCGCGCTTGGTGTTCATCTCAAATGAAGGCCGCTCTGGCGACCTTTATCCCCCTGTGGCGGCCTTCATAAATACACCCTAGCAAGATATTTGGCCGCTGTGGCAAGACTGGGGAAACAGTAACCTGAGTTCCCCCTCCCCCCCTCCCCCTCTCCCCCCCTTTCTAAGCTTTTTAAATTTTTTGTTCCTCAGCTAATGTCCAGCCCCATAGAGCTCTAACGTATGTTTTCCAATCCTTGTAGGTTTCTCTAAATGGAAAGGCTAAATGAGGAAAACCTACCTTTCGTTCGGTTCCCCGATTCCGCGAGTCGAAAAGGCATCACGACAGTAAAAATACAGGGTTTTGCTGTGAGAGAGGTTTTGATTTGCTTGAGTTGGAGGAGAAGGCGTTTGCCTTTTATGCTCGCCTGATAGAGTTCGGATGGACTCCACTGACTAGGGCTCTCTCGAATGCACGTTCCAATTAGGTGAGGGAGTTCTACGCCATCCTGCCCACTATGCGATGGGATGATCCTCACCACGTCATCCGTACTCGAGGAGTTGACACCCCCCTCAATGCCACGGCATCAACGAGGCGCTAGAGTTGCTCGAGGTTTTGAATGTTGAGTACGAGGCTAAGCTGGGAGAGATGGACCTGGGTTGGCTGAGGGACACCTTGATTGAGCTTGCACGCCGAGATCAGGTTTACTGGGCTACTGCCGAAGACATTACTAGTTCGGTTTGGTCATTTGATGCATGAGGTGGCTACACTTGGTGACTAGGAGGATCCACCCGTCGGGCAACCGAATCGACGTGACCTTTCCTCGAGCCTTGGTGGTGGCGTGCGCTATACAGGGCATCGAGTTGAATGTGGGGGCGCAAATTATTTTGGACTGGAAAATGTTCTATCAGGGAAATAAGAAGGCATTCTTCCTACCGAGACATATTACTGTACTATGCAAGCGGGCGGGAGTACCACTTATCGACACTAACAAGGTATTATCCATGGATCCCCTTTTCCACCCTCTTTTGATCAAGTTAGGTTCTACTTCCAAGAGTAAGAGGAGGAAAACGGGCAGAGCTAGCAGCAGCAAGGCGGTCGTTGATTTGGACGACGAGGCCCCACTCTCAAGTGCACGAGTCGAGGAGGATCTGGCTGTCGTCCGGAAGAGGTTGGGAAGTGCTTTTGTGGACTTTACTCTGATTCCACCCAGCATTGCCCTAGAGGTCGAGATGTTCCGCCATGAGCTACGCCAAGAGAGGAGGAAGGGTCTGGAGAGGGATTATCTGATGGTCCGGATATGGAAGACCGTAAGGACCTTATTTACTTGTGTTTCCCCTGGTCAGGAGCTTTCCTAGGTCGAGAAAGGAGATTTCCAGCTCTTTACTTTTATGGACGAGGCAACAACCGTCCTGGTACCTCCAGATGATCTAGACTCAGATGTTGACACCACCCAGTCAGAGGGTTTTTGATTTGGCTTTCGCCCTTCTTAGGCTTGTAAATTTTAGGACAACTTGGTTTTTATCTTTTCGCCTTTCTTATGTTTTGTAAGAACTTGGATGCTAGATTTCCTGCTTTTTCCGTAGTAAAAGGTGAATTATAAACTATTATCGAATGCTGAACATTGATAGAAATGCAGGGGTTAACCTGGATACCATTTGGGGTCCTTATCAGGAAACTTGGAAAAACTAGAGAGGGTAGGCGGAGGTTCTGCTTCACCTCATCCCGCTCTGGCGGAAGAATTCTCGCTCTGGCGGTCTCGCCCTAGCGGGAGTAATCCTGCCCCAGCGGCCAAAATTGAAATAGAACCTCTGTCGAGATATTTCTAGGGTTTTCTCTCTTTTCTAAATTTCACCAAGGTTCCCAGTTTTACCGAACAAACTTAGGATAATCCTGCGAACTAGGAGAAATCCTTGACTACTCCGAGTCAGAACCACGATACACAACCAATTCGTTCTATTAATTCAGTACCACAACCCACACATCCCCAGGATACACCTAGACATTCACGCGGTTATTACACAAGTGCAAGACCCGTTCAGATCTTCCTCACAAACCACCTTGTAGTTTTATCTAAACCATCTCATCGAGTCTAGTCAGGACCTTTTTTTCGCAACGGGCTTCACAATACTCAAGTCGTTACAACTTACATAATTTCAACAATTTAGCCAGCATATTACACATTACAAATTCGGACACGCAACAAGGTGTACATAATTATACCATAACACCCTCGCAACAAAATACTTTTCTCATCCTCCGTTAATTTTGACACCCAAAGCAGACCTTCACATTCACAGTTATCCCAAACGACAAGAAGTATGCATTCACAGTTACAAACCATACATCACAACAACTTCACCTTATTAGTTAGTTCGCTCCATGGATGACTATTACTGATCATCCCTGTATCCAGATACCAATTGGAACCTTCTCAGTTCTAATTTACCTTGCTTCTATTCCTTCAGTCGTGACCACGACGTCCAATTCACTTTGTTGAGATACCAATTGAAATCAGGAAATACCAATTGGACTCAACTCATATCACAATCGACATCGCACGAAAAGAGAGAAGAAAGTGGAACGACTTCATATAATGCTTCATAGCTTCCTGAATATTAGATGTGGACGTCAATACACCAATCTGCAAGAGTCTAGCCTGCATTTTGCTCTCGTAGTGGAATATCGGTAACCTGGGGTCTGATACTAATTTGTCACGACCAAACCCACTGGGTAGTGCGGGCACTTACTCTAACACCTAAGTAGGAGAACCCTTATATCCCAATAATTAAAATATGCAGAAAATTAAAGTAAAATGGAAATAAATGAAATAATCGAGTTTCATAAATAAAAACTTTTAAACAATTTCGGTTTAAGACTTGTAAAGTATCTAACACCCCAAGGATCTAGTCTAAACAGGTGCAATAGCTACTAAGAGTACAACTAGACATAATAAATAAAGACACAACTCCCACTATGCGGAAGAGAAGGTAAAAACTACTGGAGAATTTCTTCGTCTTCACTTAATGAAACATCACCAACCTGCATCCATACTATGTCAAAAGACATAGCAAGAGTAGTATTAGTACAAACCACACATACTGGTAGGCATCATCGGTCAACAAGACGCCCACCACATAACATAAGAAAACAACTAGTAAGATCATGCAATAAAACCCCTCGCTTCGCCACCTTTACCCTCTCTCAAAATACCTTCGAATCACGCTAGTATTGTAACTACTAACCACCTTCTCGATCAACCTACTTACTAGGTTCTTGATCATAGCCTAACTGTTCTAACACATAGAAAAGTCCCCAAATACAACTATAAGCATTCCAACTAACCACTCACGTCATACCTTTACTTCTTCTTCACATTTCCCTGTCGTGGCCACATAGTATATTACGTCAAGCTTTCTAACCACTAACTACCAATCCCTTTCTCCCAAGTGAAATCCACCTAAGCACTTACATCACGTACACTACCCCACTCCTCTCCATTACAACACACGACACCCTTTACTCGGACATTAACAATTCTTGCAACATTGATTCCCCACCTACCGTATCACATCCAGGTGGGTTCGCCCCTTCCGGTTCACTCAACATCAAGGTACATATCAGGTTTACTCAACATAGAAGAACAATCAAACATAACTCCTCATAACCATATAACAACTCCGAAAAATACAATATCAGTTATCATTACGAACAAGGTACAGTTTCACAATCCTTAAGGCATACAATTATGTCAAATAATTGGTCCTCTCAAGGAACCCAAACCCAAATAGTTAGCATACCAAAATGTGGTACCCGATCCAATGATTATACCAGAACGTGGCAACCGATCCCATAATTATGACGGAACATGGCAACCGATCCAAGTTAGTGCATCCGAACGCAACACCCGATTCATTCAACAAGCCACAATCACGTTCTCAAATATCACAATTATATCAAGTCATGATTCATGGCATTCATCATTTGTATATCCTCTTTGACAATTAATGTGATCAACAATGCAACATTTGCATACATACATGTATCATCATCATGCGAGAACAACATATACCGCACAAATATGGAATCACACCCATCATAATGAAGTATTCAATGACATATATCACTTAACCATAATTCGACCAACTTAGCCCTAGTTCATCACCCTAAGGCTTCTTCCTATGCTTAAATCATCTTTTGTTCGGTGCACAAAGGCCTACGTATACATCTTACCATTGAATTACATTATATTAAACAGAGGGCACAAATTTATAACTACTCAATTAATAAAACCTAGCCTACCTAGCCAAGCAGCCGCACGGAGTTATAACTCCTATTTTGGTTTTTCGGAACTCGTGACGGTGATCTTGATTGAAAATCTGCAATCCATCGACCTCTTTATGCTAGAAATCTCCTTCTCCTTCCTTTCCGAGCTTAGAGCAGCTTTCTGAGGGTTTCTAGGGTCTTTTACGACTAATTTAGGTATCTTAGGAAGAAGGAGAAAATAGGATTTCGCGCCTGCCTCGTGTATGCTGCTCTGGCACCAGCTTACCCTGCCGTGGCACTACTGCCCTAGCTGCATCTGGCCTACCCTGGTGGGACAATGGCCCAATATTTCTCAAAGTTCTGCTTTCCTAATTAACGACGGTTCAAATCGTTACAATTTGTGACGTAAATGTTAATTATTTCTATCTAATTAGTATCCTTTAGGTCAAACAATAAAGATGCTCAAGAATAGAATATTCACCAAACATATACTAATTCTTCTTTTTTAATTTTAAAACCGAACAACTTCAACTAACAATAGTATAACTATCACGTTAATTGAAGCAAGTAAATACAAGGTGTAGAAGTGTTACCAATTTTGGTGGTGCTGAAAGCAAGAAACCTGTTAATTGTATTACAGCATGAAGAAATAGTAAATGTAATTTCAAATTGAACTAAATTAATAAAAAAGAAAAAAAATTACTAAATGGAAGTATTACAAATGAAATGACTTCAAAACGAAAAATTCTTTGGCTGACAATCTTTTGACTTGTTATAGAGATAGCTTTATTTTGTTGATCCTTCTAATGTTTTTCAACTACTTAGGAAATTGTTTAACTGCCTAATAATTGATGCTCAAATAACTAGTCTGCTAAATAATATTTTGAAGTTCAATATATTTGGCTAAACAATCAACAAGGAAATCTATTTAGGGAAGAGTCTTTTTTAACATAGACCGATCGTTGTTGGGTGAAAATTTATCCGCACTAGGTGTTTACACAAAATTAATGAATGTAAGACATACATCTTGCATATACACAGTTTTAACACTTAACTACGGTTAAGTGATATGCATTTTTACTTTGAAAATTGTTGATTCTTAAGGTTGATTCGTTTGATATGAAAAAATTAGCAATAGATTAGTGACAAAATTATTAACTAATTAAGTTTATTTGTTCCAATGAAGTACTGCTTACATTAAAGCTAAATATTTTTTTAAAAAAGTTTGTATTTTAATAAAAGGTATGCAACACGACATGAAAAACATTTTACGTATGCAATCAAAAACTAACTATATGTCTCCTAGTTACAGTTTTGGCATTAAATTGTTGATCCTTTAGGTAGTCTTGGCTAATATGTGGGCATCTCAAAGCTGCAAAGCGACAAATCAATTTCCTCAAACCAACATTCAAGAAGGTTAACTAACACCTAACATCTCATCCAATTATGCATATAGTCCCAAAGAACTACCCCTATATAAACCCTATAGAGATGATTAAACTCAAATCAACTCAAAACACAACATAATTTCCTTGTGAAACAAAGTCATCTAGCAAATTATACAACAATGGTGCCTTTCAGCAATTGCTCAATCCTCTGCGTGATCATAGCATTATTTTCCTTATCAAACATTACCACAAGTCATGCTGCTCATAGCATACTGCAACTTCCAAATTTGCCAACGATCCCCTCGTTGCCTCAGCAAACAATGCCACACTTACCCATTATTCCTAATTTACCAACATACGTTGCCACCATCGCCAAGCATTACATCTTTGCCAACAGTTCCAACAGCAAATAGACCATTGCCATCGTTGCCTACGTTTTCCTGTGTCCCAAAAATGACTCTGCCTCCAATGCCAGCCAATATTCCTCTTACAACATGCCATCACTTTCGAACATTCCCACAAATCCAACACTTTCACATTTGTGTTGTCGTTAGTTTTTGGGTGGGGTAAGGGATTTCATATGTTGCCTTTAATTTTCTCAACCTTTTTTTATAGGCTCAAAGCCTGATTTATGTGCAACACTTGCAGGTGAAACATAATAACTTGGATAAACAAATAAACAGAAAAATAGGGGAAACAAAGTGGCTATTGATAAGGAAGAAAATAAACTTACTTGAGATCACAGAAATAACAATATCAAGAACAGAACGACTCATGATAAAGAGAATGAAACGAAATAAAATAGATAAAGGCATACACATTAAACAGGGAAAACAAAGCAGCTCTTGATAAATAAAAGAGAAGAATTTTTTCACGGCAATGATGTATTTGATTGAGGCACAAAAATGAGAAACATATTAATGGACAATGACATGTTGAAGGCATTTATATAGATGAGTGAAGTATTCTGAAAAGGTGTGAGAAGATAGAAAGATCACAAAATGCAGAAATAATCACAGCAGATGAAGAGACGTGGTTTTATTTTCAAGTTATTAGTAGTAGTATTCATTTAATTGGGTTGACCATTTAAAATTAATTTAGCATAAATATCAAAAGATATGAGATATATGTTATATTTCGTACACATATTCACTAGAGTAGTGGAAAAGACTCTTAGTGACATTATTATTATTTATTTAAAAAGTTTTTAATTGGTTATTCAATATCCGAAGGGTATTTTCGTTTTGGATCAGCTGATAATTAAAGCAATGGAACTTGAGAGTTGGAAAAGGGCGGTTATAGTGATCGAGGGAGGTTGAACAATAACTATACGTTTCTGGAGAATTAAATTAGGGCTGAGATTATCAACAAATTTAATTTTTAATAAATTAATTTCTGTAGGGTCAAAACGGTAAATTAACTTTGGGATTGAACTCTTCCCACTTATAGTAATATATGATGATATGATATGATGATTATTTGACTGTTGCGACATTCTAAAGCTTGAAATTGGTAATGTGAGAATAAGGTGTGTTTTATTAGGGAATATAACCTATAGCTGAGTACTTTTATGCACAAAACGCCTCATAAATGTTGCCTTTTTTTCTTTTGGTATATATATCACATGTTACTACTGTTGACAATAGTTAATAGCAGTGTTTTAAAAGGCGGGGCGTGGGGTGAACCGTTTTACTTAACATAAGGTGAGACATAAGCCTTGAGACGCGGAGCGTAAGCCCTATGGATTTTTAGATTTTTAATTTACAATATATAGTATAATAATATAATATCACAATATTATAAAAATACATCAATAGTTTGAAATAATAACAAATATGATCAAGGAAACTCATAGAAAATAAAACTTATAACATTATTATACAAGTATAAGTAATCTAATAGCTTAACTTTCTAATAATAAAAATATCATTATTTCTAAAAATATATTATTATCATACTATACAATTTACCCAAAAAAAAGATAATCAATAAAACTTATTAGTAATATAATAAAAACATCACTCTATCATGAATAATAATAAAATTACTTTCGAATAGCTAAATAAAATTATGAAAATTTTAAGGCATATGACAAAAACGTGAAGACCAATGATAAGTGAAAAACATAAATTATTGCCATGTGTTTTTAAAAGAAATGTTACGTAATATATAATTAGTCTCTCAATGTTACCAAATAGTAAATATGCGATACTACAACTTTTTATTTGAGTTACTTTCAATCTTCTTATTTCTATCAATTAAAAAACTATTAAATATCATTCATTTATTCAAGAATTATGTTGTTGAACAATGTTAACTAAATAATTTGACACATAGTTTTGTAAGATCTGTTAGGCAAGCTTCGAGTGGGGTGTTGGACGTGATTAGAGCGTACAACCAGACGCTTAGAGTGTAAGTGTTACAGAACTAAGTCTCAAACTTGAGTCTCAAAATGTTTTGCTAGAGCTCCGGCCCGAGGAAAGTCCAAACTGAGTTTAGTGGTTAATAATAGTGGCTCTGGTCATAGTGCTGTGATGACCGAATGGTTCCCTTTCCAAATGACTTATTAACTTTGTTACAGTGAACAATTATTTACCATGTATAAAAGTTGAAAAAGACTTGTTTTGTTTTTGGTAAAGTAATTAAAAAAGACTTGTTATCGTGGATCTTCTCCCCCTCATATATTTCATTTGTTTTTCTCTCACTGCCGTTGTTCCCCTAATGCAGGTCAAAATACTTATTCATTCATTCGACAACTGGGAAATGGAATAGTACAAGAGTCGGGTCTTCCGTGGAATTGAAATTGAAATGTGGATATATCTAGTCCTGCCTGCTGAGTCATGAAATCAAAAATCAGTGTTGATACTGAATGGATCTGTTTGTAGGAATGGAGAAGTAGTTGTATCTGCGGTTGAATTGTCACAATATTTCAGCGATGGAGAAACCCTTGCCTTAATACAAAATGTGAAATTGGCGACACCAAACTAGGAATGTTTTCAAGAGGATATTGTGGGCAGGGGGGTTCCCCACTCCGTGTGTTTTGTTTCGGTTTAAGTGAGTAACTAACTAACTCACTAATTACTTTCATTTTCCATCAATACTACTTTTCTCACTCAATGCATATGCAGCCGGATATCTGGTGCTCACAACTACTCCTATTCTTGGAGTTATTTGTTTCTGCCATGGTTCACATATGTCTATTTCTAGGTTTTGTCAGGTACTTACTTGGACTACTCCATGCATTTATTTACTTTTCTTTACAACTCTTTTAAGTTTTTCTTTTCTGCAGCATTCTGGTTTATCTGATGTTAATCCTGGCAATGCTGTTCTTATGGACAGTGGTGTAACCATAGCTCACTGGCGGAAGCTCTTCTTCCAAAAACTAGGGGTAAGGATTATGTGAGGTATCTAACATCTATTCTTCTTTGCCTCAAAATCTGTGCTCTTATTTATTTTGGTACCTACTACATTCTTTCAAATCTCTTTGTATTTATGTAATCAATTTTGCTTATGTTCATGATATATCTGTGAAAGGGGTCCAATTCAATGTTTCCTGCTATGTAGATCAGTTTTGGTTCTTGGAATCATAAACATAGTTTGCTCAGCTAGTCTTTTTGGGATCATATGTTAAATTTCTCTAGGAAATTCGACAAAAGGTTTTCTAAGGAGATTTGGGATTTATGCTTAATTGATTGATTGATTGAAGGAGAATTTGGAAGACTAAACTGGATAATTAGCAAAGACAAAAAGGAATCACTCTTCCTTAAGTTAGTCGAATTTAGAGAGAAGTGAAGGAGAAAAATAACAGTTTGGATCACTAAATTTAGCATTCCAAATTGTTTTCACATCATCTATGGGAAGGTAGAAGTGGAATTTGCAATTTTGCTAGAATCACTTTATATGGTGACTTTGGTACAGTCAACTTAGAAAACTTTACACTTAGGTTTTTGCTGGATTAAATAATGTCCATATAATCTATAAGTTAGTAGCTATCTATATCTCTGAACTAAAAGAATATTTTCTTATGAACTACCAGCTTTCTGATCCTGATAAAATGTTCTCTGCCTGCGATGGTTTAATTGATGGAGCACCTACTTTTGAAAGCTTATGTAGTATTATGGTTTTAGCATACATGTGCTCAGAGATGCAAGCTAGACCACTGTTTCTAGGGTTGTACGCATTAAGTAGTTTGGTTTTGTTCGTCTTTTTTGTTTACTGCAGATGTTAAGAACCTAGATTCTCTATTTTACTATTTCTATTGGTTTAAAGTACTTATTACTGACATCCATTTGAAGCACAAGCGCCACTGATGGTGATCTTTTTTTTGTTATTTAGATTAGGGCTCCTGAAGATCATGGTGGATGGGACTGGCCTGAAGTATTTCCAGTGAGTACTAGTTCGGCAGAGTTTTATCCATCCCTTCCCAATTTATCTCCAAATTTTGAGCTGTCTGGCACATTTGGAGCTTCAAATGGAGCTAGACAGTCATGGAACAATATGTCTATTTCAAAGAACCCTCAGCGTCCACCATTGTCAAACTTAGATGGGATACAAGACCTGGAGAATGGATCTTCATTTCTTTCAGATTATATTGGTTCAAATTCTAAGGACACAAATACTTTCAATTCTCTTCCAGATCTCAAAATTTCAAAATCGCTTGGTATCAACAGTTCACTATTGCAAATGGACGGAAGTAGTGTCTCCTCAAGTATTGAGTTGAGACTTGGGCATCCATCCCAGCAAAGCAAAAAGTTGGGAACTTTAGCTCCACAAACTTTTGAGTATCATTCCATTGTCAAACCAATGGAATACCAACAACCATTGTTTCCAGAGCCCCTTATGCATAAAGGTATGTTGTTATTTGTAAATTAATCCCTTTAATTCTTGATATGTCTTTAAGCTTACATCTGTGAGTGTCACACAGCAGTTGAATCACAGGCAGTGGAAGAAAGCAGGTCAAATTTTCATATATTGAATTGGAGTTCAATAAGTGGAATGTGCCAGCCAGACCTTGTCAACTCCGCCTATGGACTCCACAATGCAACAAGTGAATCCAGAACTAGAAATTCCATATTTCCTGTAGTACAAGCGCAGTTCAAGGGTCCTTCAGAAGGACTACTGTACTCTGAAGATATCAAAAATATAGTTAATGGAAGTCATACTCCACCCAGAGAACCTCAGTGTAAATCCCTGACTCTAAAGTGCAACCAAATCGATTTTCATTATGCTAGAGGTAAGATGACTAATAAGGAATTTAATGTTGACACTTCATGTGCTCTTGGACGTGGGAACAGTGATAAAGGTGTGGCCAACAATATTGTTAATTTACACAGTGCTGCTGAGTTGAACTTTGGACTCTACTCCAAGAATTACGAAAATAAAAGGACTGTTAAGAGGATTGTGGAAGGGATTAGTCATAGCAATTGCTTGGCCTTACATGAGAAGAACCTTTATTCGTGCAAGCCCTGTGGTATTATGATGGATATGCCTGATGCTCAGAACACCCTTAATTTGTATGGGAAGACATCTTTAATTTCTCATGATGGACCCTTTGATAATGGTAATATCAGGTCTGTCTGTAAACCAATGTCTACAGCTGCTCCACCATCGCAGGCAGTCCTGTTGGGGTTTCCATTATCAAGTTCAGCTCTAATTGGAAATCAAACTCTACAACTATCTAACAAAGAGTGTTTGAATGGAAGGCAGGTTAAACTCAGTGAGAATCCAAGACCGCAAACCTTGCATCATAGGTTGGAGGTTCCTACTCCTGCACCTGTCAGTTCCTCTACCACAGCCTCTAAAGGGCATATGATATGCAGGAATCCTTTTTACAAAGCACCAACATCCATAAACCAGTTATATGAACCCAATGTTGTGAATATGCTACATGCGTCT